>JAOYFF010000038.1:4304817-4332454 GCA_025773925.1 Cryptomyrus ogoouensis | reverse complement strand
AAACCCCCACTGCATGAAAACCCCTAAGGTTTTGGTCCAGTAATTGGTATAGGACCTGGGTCTGGGAGGCGGGGCCAAAAAACATGATAACCCAGGGTAGGACCCAGAACGGGTTTGGGGGGGGGGGGGGTCAGTGCAGGTCTTTGGTCTCTCTAACGCTGCTGCTTCTGTGTGTTACGTTCTGTTCACATGCCTGCCTCCACCTGCCACCTAAAGCGGTGCCGGAACTTTCCGTCATGGATGTGAAGAACCTGAAGGATTACCTGCACTGGCTGTACTACCAGTACCTGCTCATCACCAGCATCTACGTCCTGGAGCCCTGGGAGCAGACGCTCTTCAACACGGTGCTCTTCACCATGGTGGCCATGGTCATCTACACCTCCTACGTCTTTGTTCCCATCCACGTCCGCCTGGCACTGAAATTTTTCTCGGGGCTGTGTGGCGGACAGCAGGAGAGCACGGTCGCTCTGATCAGCTAGCGGCCTCCCGCCTCAGGTCAGGTCCACCGCTGTGGCTCCTACAGATACCAGGTGGGTCGAGCGTTCAGAAACAGGGAAGTGCGTTAACGCTCTGTGCACCGCGCTGAGTAACATTTAAACGTAAGGAGCATTTTTAGCAAACACCTAAGCAAAGGATACCGGCTAATTCTATTTGACTCTGATCCTGATTTCGCTTTACTCTGCACGCTAACATGTTCCCAAACGTGACTGGATGTATGTTTAGCTGTATGTTCTCTGTCCAGCCCCCTGTCCCTGCCGCACGGGGGTCTCAAAGGCGCATTGATGGTACAGCAGCTTCCTAGTAACCTGAGCGTTCGGGGCTCCCCTGTGATGTGACACTGCGATGGGCTACATGCGGGAATGCTGGTCTGCGGCTTCACACGTTAGCACGTTAGCCAACTGCTCTGGAAGATGCTTTTACCATGCCTACCGTATTAATATGATTCAAGGGTACGGGGGCTTCTGAATGGTGGATAAGTGAATGATACCAGACAGTACCATAAATGGGGGACTGATTTTTATTTCATCACGACAAAGGGCTGTGAAATTCACAAACAAGCCGCTTTTATTCAGATATTTACTGCTGACACATACACACTGACTGAATGATGAACACTATGAATTTAACTGTTGTAAAGCAGGGAGGCTTCGATCTGGACAAATATTGACATTGTTTTTGTTTGAGGTCTGGCCCGTCTGGGTTGCTAAGCAAAGAATGTGTACAATCTTTTGTTAAGCATGAATGCTGTTAAAGCCAGTGATGTCACAGCTAACATGACACACTCGGTTCCTCAATCACTTTGGGTTTTGTTAAGTGAATATTAAAAACTGAAGGTGAAGACTACATGGGAAGTCAATAATGATTAAATATGCTTGTTATTTTTACATATTTCCTTATTCCATTATTAAAATTTGCCTTTGACACTGGGTGGTGGTCTTCTAAGTATGGAAGTATTTATGCTTGATATTTATATACAATATGCTAAAAAACATTTGACTAGCCTTTACCAATTGCCAGTTTTATTTTCCCCCTCTGGTGATTGAACATTTCCTTGTTGCCATATATTTGTAACACGCTCTGTTGACTGAAATTGCCATTCAATGAATGTACTGTAATCATCCGAAGTCAAAATGTTTAAGTAGGCTGATTGATGCAAGTGTAAATTCACTGAATTCATAGTTTCATACCACGTATGTCGTCTGTGTATAAAGTTACCAGTTTATGTAAACAGCTCCACTTGTTTTTTTTTTTTTTTTTTACTAATAAAGTTGTTTTGCTAATAGAGTCGTTTCATATGTACAGATTAATCATTCCTTCAAAAAAAAAAAAAAAAACGTCCCAGTGTTGGTTTCCAGGGACGCTGATCTAGTGTCCAAGTCAAACAGAAAAACGATACGATTCAGTGCAACTCCCGACCGGCAATTTGTCAGTGTCCAACACCTTAATAGTGACACGCCCCTCAATCAGGGCCACCTCCTGTCAGCCGTTTACTTCAGCTTGCATTGTCAGCGAACAAACGACATAATCACATGACAAGTTCGGCCGGCCAGCATCAAATTCAGCTACTCCCTTGGAAAAGCCAGTTGAAGACGGTAATCCCCCCACCCCCGGCCCCTTTCCCGTGGCACTGTGCCAAACTCCATGGCAGGAAGTGGCTTCCAGGGTGCCCTCCGGGTACCAGGGAGCATGAGGAATTCATCCTGTTTGCAGTGGAGATTGGCTGGTGACAACAAACCGGTTCCTTAAGGGATGCAAGAATGCGTGCCCGGGAGCCTGCCTTAAGCAGGAATCCAAAACACTCCTACCGTCAGTCCTGAAATAGCAGTCTGAATGTCCCCCCCCTCGAGTAGTGATTGGCAGGCCTGGCGCTGCATCTGTCCCGTAAATGGGGAGCAGAAAGGCGTTTAGGTGTCACCTGGGCCGCCTGTCACTGAGCCTGCCAGAGTAATTAAAAACATGCCTAAAAAAAATCCAAAACATTAAGTTTCGCTTATTGTGATATAACAGGATTACAGGGTATTAAAACAGCTGCTAGCAGCTTCTAGAAATTCAGCAACTGTCCTGATGCGACTTCTGGACACCTTCTGAACTTATAGACACCCTGCAGCAGTATGCAATATGCATGAGCAGGCCTGCTGCTAAACATGCGCGCCTGCGCCCGCATCCCCCCCGACTGCGCTTACCTCGGATTCCGCATTACTGTCACACCATGGGGGGGCTTTCACGCGCCACCCAGCATGTGCGGAGAGTGTGGATGGTGAAGCACAGGAACACCTAGAGCAGTAAGTTCACAAACGGGGGGGGGTTCCACTAGGGGGCCACAGCGAGCACCGGGGGATGTCCAACTTACTTGCAAAGCATAGAAAAAACATTGCTTAAAAGTTTTTTTACGTGAGCTAATAGTATTCCTTTCTGGTTCTAAATGGTGTGAGAGCTTCAGTCGTGACATTAAACAGAATCACAGCTAAATCAAACCATTCTGTCAGCGGCGTCTCACAGGGAAGCTGATGGAGAGGATAGGCAGGGAATCATTGTTCCTTGGTGCATTTTATTTTAATAAATTGTTAAAAGCAATTAATTTGCAATATTCGTCTTATTTTGTCGATGGCTAATACCTTAAAAAGAGGATCTTTCCAGTTATTAAGCCCAAGTTTAATGGTTGTCAGGCTTTTGATGTTATAACCACTTGCCAAATAGGTTAAAGATTTTGGTTTTTTTGCCCATAAACATTTACCTTCTGTTTGGAGAGTGATGTCACAAACTGAGAACAAAAAAAAAAAAAAAGACTGTTGAAGAACAGTGGAATAAAACCTTGAGTTATGTTCAAAAGAAATTACATTGTTTGGCAGTGAAACCAAATAAGAATATGTTTATATCAATAAGCATTAGCAGTGGGGAGCAGTGAGTGGCTCAGTCTCTGTGCCTGTGGATCACCGGTTCAAATCCTGACCTTGGCAGAACAGTCACATGGCCTTGGGCCCTTGATCAAGGCCCTTAACCCCCAGCTCCGGGGATGCTGTGCGTCAGCTGACCCTCCGCTGTGACCCCCCAAGGCTAGGGAGAGCAAGGTGGGGTCGGCAAAGAGAAGCATTCCAGTGTACCTGTACATTGCAAATGGCAAATAAAGCACAGTTGTTTGTTTTTGTTAATTATTGTCATCATTGCAGAATGCAAGTAATAATATCCTGGACATGTTCGCCAGGAGACAGAGGGTCCTAGGATGAAGGTTTAAAACTACTGAGCCAGGGCGTGGTCATGCAACACACTACCCTCACACGACGTGTGCAGGACGCTCTGCTTTGTCCGCTGAAGCCTTCGTGAGCCTTGCTGAAAGGTGGGACAGATTTGTGGGGATGTGTCAAGCTCCTCTCCTGGCCTTATCTCCGCTGATCTTTTACTGCTCATAACCAAACACGGGCAGCTATGAAACCGCAACACAATAACTGCACTGAGATCACGTTTCTCAAACCCGGCCGAGGGCAGCCGCCAAATCCTGCGGGCGGGGAAGGAAAGGGGAATAAAAAAATAATAATCATTTAAAAAATACCTCAGAAGCACGTTATCCGCTGCGCTGCACGGTGCGTGACGAGTCTCAGGCCCATTCAAGAGCGAAAGGCATCGCACACGATAAACGGCGTCTGCTGGCTGGGAATCTGGCATGTCGCGGGGGGGGGGCAGAAGTACGTGTAACTGAACAACTAACCTATGTTGCTAAAATTATAACACTTGAAACTTCTACAACAGAGCAACTTAAAGATCAGTATAAATCAGCAACTAAAGAAATGCATAAATGCAATCTGCTACCATGACAGAAAGCAGGTTCTTTTGAGAGATCTGAAGAGTACTGAAGAAAAAAAACCTTTATATTTCCTCCCTTCAGGTCACAGAGTCACCCCCTGAACTCTCATGTCTGGAAGTCCAATACCTTTAATCTGTTGTACGTGTCGTTTTCACAAGACCTGAGTGTCTGTTGAGGAGATCACGTCTTATGTGCTTGGTAACAGTTCCCATGTTATTAGCCTAGCATACATTTTCTTTATGACTTAAGCTTCACCATAGTGATTCAACATCTGAAATAAATTGGAAGGAAAAAAAAGACAACAGAAAGCCAGGAATGTAAAGGTTACACATCTTCAGAGATTATCTACAATGCCGGTCATCCATGGTTATTTGAGAAAAATGCTAGCGTCAACCCCAGTCTCACTCCTGCTTATGCTAATTACCCAAAGTCCAGAACAATGGCAGGCTGAAGGCTCTCGCAGGGCTCTGCCGCTCCCTGCCAGAACCTGTCTACATGCCAGGATGGGTGTGGTTACCTACAGGCGATGGCAGCCACTTCAGCGTCCGGCAGACGCTCACCTGTGTTTTGAAATGGTGTTACTCTGCTGGTCAGTGGCTCACCAGTGGCGATCGTGGTGGAAGGTCATGTGACTTGGCCAAAACACTGCAGCACACCATCCTCCACATGGGGCAGCGATGTGACGGAGATGTGGGATCTGAGTATGACAAACGTGTAGCAGAAGCACCTGATGCTGAGTCTCAAAAAGCTAGTATTGTGATCCCAAAATGTCTCCTAGAATTCCATAATAAATTTGTTAATTTGTTAGGCATTTGATGGTTTGTAATATCATCTAAAGCAGGGTTTCCCCAATCGGGTCCTCAAGGACTCCCAGACAGTCTATGTTTTTGCTTTGGGAACTGCAAGAGAGCAGAAATGTGGGCTGTCTGGCAGGGAGCTGGGAGGAAGCAGAAATGTGGGCCGTCCGTGGGTCCCCAAGGCCTGGGTTGGGAAGCACTGAACTAAAAAGCTGTTATGGAACACAAACAATTCCTCAGACCAGTAATCAAAGGGCGATGGACAAAAAAGAAGATGGCAACAAAGAGAGGAGCCCAGAATGCATGCCGGTGTGTCACCGCGTTCGGCAGCGGGCGGGACAGACAAGCCGCTTCACCCTCTGCACTGTTCACCCCTGAGCTGCACAGCCTGGAACGTTCAGCAGACGATCAACAAAGCGGAATCACGGCAGACGGGGCCGGAGGGGGGGGGGGGGGGACGGGTGAGCATGAGCACTGGCATGCTCTCAAAATCTCTGCTTGACAGACATGATCCTATAATTGGGTATCTGTGAATTAACTCAATTCCAAACTACATAAACCGTACCTATCCACTGCTGCTACATCTACTGCGCTTCCACTGTAGCCTAGAACCACATTTCCTGTCCTCTCAATAACCTTACAGGGCCAACAAATCCAAAGACCTGCTTCCCCGTTGAAGTCGTCCATCCCCAAGTTCTTCCAACCACAAGTGCTCAAAATGGTGCCATCAAACTCACTATTTCAGCTACACTGCAGCTGCTGTTTCAAGCATGAGTTATTCACTGCTTGAAGTCGGCCTGTGAGACCTGAAGACTGGCCCCCCACGCAGACCCAAGAGGAGCCTCATGGACTTTCTGGTCTCATCATGGGAGGATCTCAGCTCAGCACACACCCTGGGTAGGTCCTACCTTCACTGGCAACTCAGCACAAACCTGTTTCCCAAGATGCATGCATTGGGATTATTTAATAATGTCTGTTAATGAAAACATTGGTAAATTATCACTACATGGTGGAATGGTGAGGGACGAGAGAAAAGGAGGGTAAGAAATTAAACAGAAACAGGTGTAATCCTCTCCTTAAAATATGCCGTGCCAGCCAGTGAATTAGGAGGGACCCTGTCCTTTCAATCCGGGGACTCGAATGGTTGCTGCCCATTCAGAATTTTGAAAGGTGATGACATTTTACCCAGAACATTCTTGAAGTGCACCACTTCCATGAAGAAGCCCATTTTGGCAATGCAGGGGGCCACGAGAGAGGTCACTGAACGGTCCTCTAGTGATCCTAAGAGGGGAGAGAAGATCATCTACCAGCTCCAGTGATCTGTCAGCCCAGCATCCTAACAGGAACAGCCACATGAACAGGCGAGACGGGGACGTGACCCTTTGTGATTCAGCAGCAGGCAAAGGAGCCGCCGCCGTGACAACGAGGCCGTGCACGAGTCGCTTAGGAAGGCAGGAGAGTTCATCCAGCAACTTCAAAAGAACAAACAAGAGAGCGGCACACGGAAATATAGAACACGATTATTCAGGGAGGATTTCTGACCTGGGCGTGGGGACCGTCTTAATGTCCACAGCTTCATGGCGTGCATGACCCTAAATAAACACCATTTAATCACAGTTTTACAGCTTGTTACACAACCACCTTGTAACAAGCATGAATGATATAGATTAATTGACCAAGTTCACAGGTGAGGCTCCATATTAGTTAGCCGTCCAGCACCTCCATAAAATTAGGCTTCATCTTCGACAAGATCAAACCATAATGAACCTGGGGGGGGCCAAATAATATAGTATTATGCTATTATGTAATAACTACAGTCTTAATTACATATTAATCTCATGTTATTTCATCAATGAATTGTGACAGGTTTTATCTCAAGCAGTTACTGTGTGTTAATTCTGTGAACTTTGGGAACAACTGAAGGAACGAGTCATAAGTTAAATACCGATCTTGTGTTTGTTCATCATTAATGAACCAGGATGCATTTTTTTTTCTTATCTCAAGCAATTACTACATTTGTTACTCTGTGAATTCTGTAAAGCTTTGTGACCTGCTGAAGGAAGTACAGAAGGAGTCTTCACTTAAGAAATAATAATTACTGATGTGTCTGGTCATCAACGAATCATGACACATCTTTTATCTCAAGTAGCTACTGTATTTGTTCATGATTTGTACTTCAGTAGTAACTGAGTTATTACTAAGTATTTATGCCCATCAAGTAAAGCGCAAACCTGTTCAATGGGTATCATACAAGCTGAGCAATGTCATAGTTTGCACTGGGTTGGTCCTCCAGACATACTGAGGAACTGGAACATGGGAGAGGTCCCATTGTGTTACAACCCTCCCTCAGCACACAGCTCCGGAGCCCAGCTCCTCTGGGCAGAGAGGGGCACTCCTAGCGCACCACAGCTTCAAGGGAACATTTCAGAATTTCATCACTTTCATACCTGGCCGATTGTATCTTGAGGCAAACCACCAGAGACAAACCTCAGATAACACAAGCCCCCGCGTCTCCGCCATGCCGTTCAGCTGCAGTCAGCATGACAGGTGCAAGGCAGCAAGGCTCAGTCATGCTTCATGTCACGGACCATGGCGCAGAAACAAGAGCGTTACACACATCGGCGGAGCGCGGATGTTCCACCGCAGGATCCGGCTTGAGGGAACATTATTCAAAGGACCCAAGATTGCAAACTTGAAACGGCAAGAGAAGAGAGAACAAGGGTGCAAACCGTGTCAGAAATCAGGTTTCAGAAGGTGCTTTAAAGGGAACTTTAAAGTAAACATCACATTGTTAGTACACAGAACACAAAGGTCTCCTGTCACAGGGTCAAAAAGCATCATTTCCTTGTTGTGACTCCAGCTTCAAACTACAGTTGAGATTTTTAGATTTCACTGAAAAGGCAGGTTTCTCTTGGTGCACAAAAAAGGGGAACATTTTAATCATTTGATCATCATAATTCAATACTGTTGCTCTCCAAATCCCCATACGGACCTTCAGTTGCTGCCAATAAATCAGCATCGTGGTCTTTTGGCAAGACGATATGTTTGGGTGTCTTCAAAGCGGCTATGCATCGATCTGATATCGAGTAGGTCTGGTGAGCTGCCTCGTGACTTATAATTAGTCTCCTCTATGGACGCTGAATATAGCTTTCAAAGAGCAGCCAATCCATCCAGAAAGGTGCACATTCGATACACAAGATGCGGAACAGCATCAAGGATGGCTCTGTTTGGGAGACTACACCTACACACCACTTCTTAAAACGCTAATACAAGGAAAACCTCAGTACCAATTCCCAGTGCAGTGCTTTCACAAATGAACCTTGTACAGACTGATAAGGTAACCGTATCCCATACGACCCCAACCAGGTCCAAATGAAAAAATTCCAGTGTTTGCTTGAGAATAGGCAACATTATCAAGCTGGAAGTAGCGATGGGAGAGACTAGGCTTCCAGAGGCACAGTGGGTAGGATTATCACACATGGTTTAACCCTGTGGGAACCAGAAAGGCGACCAGGGGGAAGCAAGGTAACAGCTCAGAGTTTACCCCCCATCCCCATGGGGAGGGGCCATGCGCTTTCAAAACCTCTTATCACCAGCTAATGTCAGCCAACCTTCTCTATAAAGTACAGCTCATGTCCCAAATCCTGGGCTCACAGCACTCATGTAGTAATGAAAACAAGCTCATCAGTCACCAAAGGTCAGGAGGACATTAAGGTGTCGGGTGCCAGGATGACGACCGCTGATGCAACCTGCTGATCCCATCGTGAAGGTACCTACCCCAAACTTCTCCGTTAAATTGACCATCAAGCTTTGGAACAAATTAATGACGATGCCTGTATATTGTATACCTGTGGTAAAGTGAAGCCTGGGGCCACCCAGCTAACGAGCCAGGTCAACAATATAACCTTTAAGAAGCACCCCCAGACCCCACACACACCTCCCACTTACCCCGTCTGCCCTCTAATAAAGGGGAAAATAAAGGTTGCTCCCCTCCCACTTCAAAGGCGACCCTCAGCCTCTTTCCCAAGTGGATCTAGTTTCAGCAAATCAGGGATCGAGTTCCAACCACATAACCCCCCCACCTCACCTCGACCTGCTCGCCCTTCAGCTCTGCCTTAAAGAAACCACTGGAGGGCCCAGGTTGGACACCCAATACCCATGAATGTCAACCATTAAGGAGCCCCAACCGCGGCACCTCTGCCCCCATGACACCTAACGGTCCAGTGAGCTTGCGGTTGTTTGTGGGGTTCAGATCCCCCAGGAGAGACAGGTCGCACCAGGAGCCCTAATATGGGGAAGCGCAGCACGACCTGATCGAACGCCATTAAGACTCATGGCGAATGAAGAACCAAAATCTCAAGCCAGCAGCCTGGCACCCGGGGTGGTGGGGAGGGTTATGGTGAGACCCTGAGATTAATAGTTATGACCATGAGGTGGAGACACTGCTTTAGCTTCAGGAGGCAGCCGCCATCACGGTCACACCCAGCAGCTGAGTATTAAGGCTTCCAGCATTTTCCCCTTGGTCGGCTGAGAGCAGTGTGCCAATGTCTCCACCCGGTGGGCAACATGTGTATTACATCAGAAAAATAAAGTAAGATTTTGAGTCAACTACTAGTCATTCGTATTTAATCATAGTTACTTTTAGCTGTTATTACTATTAGTTGTTACTATTCTTGTAGTATAATACAGGTTTTTGCGAGAGATACAGTGATTAGATACGACACACAGCATTTTAAAAGCAGGGTGGAAAGTCCCGTTTCCCGTTGTGTGGCAGGATGCTGCGCTTCAAACGGTTTCCCCACACACCCCCCACCGAAGCCACGCGCACCATGGGGGGGGTCTAGTCGGTCATCATGTCCGCCCCCTCGCCCCCAGTGGCGTCGCTCAGGCTCAGGTCCTCCAGCATTTCCACCAGGGAGATTCTAGGGGCGCCGTCGTCGTCAGAGTCGCTCTCCACTGGGATCCTGGAGGAATCTGCCAGGAAGATGTCAGCACATCGACTGAACAGTGTCCCAACATGTGCTTACAGAGGAAATGCAACACTTCTCAAAATAATATTAAAAACTGTACATCAGCAGGGGACAACATGCATATAAGTGGTGGCCTAATAATTAGGGAGGCGCACTTCTAATCGAAAGGTTGCAGGATCGAATCCCTGACCAGCAAAGTACCACTGAAGTACCCTGAGCAAGGTACCGTCCCCAAGCACTGCTCTCCAGGCGCTGAATTAGCTGCCCCCCCCCCGCTATGTCACGATGTCACATATGGGTTAAATGCAGTGGACACATTTTTTTGTTGTGCACTGCGTGCCATTGTGTGTCAACAATGATCACTGATTACCAAATTCTAATCACTTTAATGTCCGGAAACCAGTAAGACTGACTTGCCCCCAGATGAACTGATATGCAGGATCTGCTCTACAGATGGTCAGCCTCAATTAAAATCATATTCATTAACCAACTTGCATTATTAACCTAATTCATTGAGTGGCTGGAACACGAGTGTATCGGGGAAGTAACCCCAGACCGACATCAGTCTCGCCGCCTCAGACTGACCTCTGTAGATGTTGACATTCTTCCTCAGAGCTTCGTCTTCCTCCAGATCTTCCAGGAAGTCTTGGTATTGCCTGAGAAGCAGATGGAACTCGGTATCAGCGACACTCGTAGATGAGCTTTCAGTCATCACTCAGAAGAGGACAACCGAAGTAAGGTGTGAAGCACAAAGGAAGCTTCAGATGCTTCAGGGCGGGAGAATTCGGGTTTGGCTGAGGCCCAGTATCAATAACTGAGGGAGAAACGGCCACAGGGCTCAAGCAGAGATGCGTGACCCAGTTCCCAAAGGTGTGAGGCCCAGCCTCCGCCCACCTCTCGTCATCTGTCTCCATGCCCTCCCGGTCTCTGTCCATCTGCTTCAGCTTCCAGTTCCTGCGAGTCACTCGCTGGCTGCGGTCGTAACTCTTCTTGATCAGCACCTGGATGGGCCAGAAACATCATTCGAGATGAATATGTTAAACTGGCTGGTCGCCGAACTCGGTGAATCACAGGTAAACCAACTGAGATGGCCTCCAGTGGAATGCCATGCCAGTTCCTACCAGTAGAGGTCAGTATAAACCAAAGCTTGGCATTATAGAGACTATTTCTAAGGGAAAATAAAAAGTCATTGAAAGATATCTGACGGCTGAACTCAGAGGTCTTACCACATCAGGGATATGGTGAGGGTTCATCTTGTTGAGAAACTCATCGTTGATGTTGGCATTGGCCAAGTCAAACCTTCGGGGTCAGGGGGGAAAAATGCTTGAGAAAGCCCCAAGAACATTCAAAGAATGCATCACCCAAAATAAACCATGGTGAACCAACAAGAAGGTAACTACACCCACCATTTCCACAGCAGAACTTACTTCTCCATTCCATTCCAGTGTAACCAGTACAAAGATTCTAAGGCTCAGTGGAGAAGCCAGCAGCCCTCAGGTACTCACCCCAGAACCAGGTCACCAATGTTCAGCAGGTGGCCCAGGAAGGTGCGGCAGTGGTACTGCTGGCTGGTGTTCATCTCAGACGTCTTCTGCACCCACACTTCTGCTAGGGTATGCTGAACACACAAATGTACACACTGAACACGCGTGCGTGCAGACGCTTTCAGATCGGGGCAGACCTGCTCTAACAGAAGGGCTATTATAGCTTTGATTTGTTTAGTTTTTATATCATTTTCTAAATTTAATTTGAAATTCAGTTTAGTTTTAGTTTACAGTGTGTTTAAAGAGTTTTTAAAGATATTTCCATTTAATCTTTATACAGTTTAAGTTTTAGTAATTTTATTTTCAGGAAGAGGCGGAAAGTTGTAGAACAGTTCTGTGTATCTGATCTTCAGAGAATCCTGCACAAACACACAGAGCACATTATGCAAAAATGTTCTTAAGATGGACAAATGTTCTAGATATCATTAATGCTGTTCTGTTTGATTTTACTGCATTTCAGTTTGTTTCAGAAGCAATATTTAGAGTTGTTGCTTAGTTGCAGTTTATTGGTTTTCGTTAACAGTAACCCTGTCTCAGAAATATCCAGATGTGCAGAGGCTGAGGTCCACACTGACCTCCATGCTGAGGCATCCTGCCACTCAGAACATCCACGCAGGGCGGTTTTGCAGCTTAACTTCAAACATTTCAATTTGCTTCTTACAATTACTGACATGACAATTTATAGGGGAGAATTCATCTGCTAGCACTCTGTGAACGCAGGCAGGTAAAACTTAACAGTTAAAAGAAAACCGGAAAATACCAAAAATGTATGTGCCATGTAGTTCACTGTTACATTTATCCAGAGAAGCAGTGCATCCTGGGTAAATCCGCAGGGAGATCAATAGATTCATTCATTTAAGTCTCACAGCACTTCCTGTCGCCCACTTGTCCGGCTTTACCTTATTGGAGCGGAGCCCAGCTCCGGCCCCCAGCTTCTGATCCCTGATGATGCTGAGGTCCATGATGATGAACTCCTCCATTTGGCGGGGGTCACACAGGCTGCCGAAGGGGTGTCTCCAGTAGGTACTCCCATCAACCTCGGCAACTGCCGCGTCAGCCAGGAAAAGGTCAGAGGTCAAACCTCAGACAGCTGCACCGTCACTCAGAGAAAAGCATAGTGGGTTGGTTTCTATAGAACCCAGCTCTACCCGGAGGGCCTGATTGATTTATGCTGAGCCCAGAAGGATCTCCGGCAAGTTCTGAAGGGTGATCGAATGTGTATAGAGTCTTAAAAGCTCAGCTCTGAAAACCTCAGACAGTCAATAAATCAGAATCTCCAGTTCTGAACAGCTGGGTCCTGGTTTGGCCCCGATATGCATTTGAAGATGTGAACAGCACCTTTCTCAAGTGAATGAAGAAAAAAAATCAAATGAAAAAACTGAAAGAACATGTGGAGGCCAGATTTCAGCGTGCAGAGATTAAAATATTTTGGGAATAACACGGTGCCGTCCTGGGGTGAGTGAGCCGACTGCGGGAGGGGGTGTGGGGGTTAGCATTTTAAACTGTAAACAGATGGATTCTCGCACGATTCCTCCACACAGCAGCATTAACAGCAGCTGACACAGCCTTGTTAAATATAAAAATACTTGCATGCATGAAGGCCCTGTCTAAAAAAAACAGGGCAGTTAGTCCTCCAGGTCACTAGGGGCATCACACCACGATCTGAAGCAATCACTGGGTTGGACAATTGGTCACAGATTGTGAGAAGTTGAGCAGTGTAGTGACAGGGCAGGATACTCACTCTGCAGCGTGTTGGGGTCGATGAGCCGGATGCTGCTGGTGACCCGAATGCAGACACACACCTGCCCCATGTTCCCCAAGCTCTGGGCCAGGCGTGGTGACAGACACACCAAGTTATCCTAAGGGACAGAGGAAGCAGGGCCAGGAGGCAGAAACGTGCAGGTCAGGCATCGGCAGCTGACTGACAGGTGTCTGTATGCCTGGATAAAAGGGCATGTGATGTAAAGAGCAAGTCACCAGGGTTTGCGCTGCCCCCAGTCCCCAGAGAGTGAAACCACGCACCTTACAGGTGGGGACAATCTCCACAGAGAAGGTGCTTTTGTAGTTGTAGGTGTTGGAGTGGACATCATGTGAGATCAGCCGCTGAGATGCTTTAGACCTACAAAGGGGTTTGAATGTTTTCCCCACAAGTTCATACATGTGGATACCGATCAGAAAAATATATATTAAAAAAATTCAACTTTTACACAAAGTTCAGCTGACAGCCCATGAATCGTGACGCCGACGTTAAACGGGCATCTTCAAGAGGAAGCCGAGCTTCACCTGCAGGGGACTGTGCACTGCAGGAAGTCCACCATCTTCTGAGCATGCTGTTTGGAGCCGTAGTAAAAGTCGATGCCCTCTGCAGGCAGGAGCAAGAGATGCTTTTAGTTAAAAGACAGCTTAAAAAGCGGGCTGTGCACAGAGGACGGGCAGAAACAGGACTCCGCTAATGAGGAGCAAAAACGGCAGGCAGATTATGACTGACAGGTGGCAAACACACGCTCAGCCGCAGTGAGATTTACCGTTTTGCACAGAGTTTACGGCCCTACAGCTTGGCCACAAAAGCTGCTTTTCCCCGCGATTTCGGGGCAGAAATCCAGCTCACTCAAACGTGCAGATGTTGGAACAGCGTACCATGAATCTCCTTGATACGAAGCGAGTTCTGGTGCAATTTGTGTTTTAGAATCAGCTGCTCCAGGTAGAAAAATGTTTTTTTATGAACTGTCTGCAAGAAAGAAATCACAACAAACAAAATGTGAAATATACCGTACAAGATTTATCAGAGCCAATGGAGCTGAGGTGACCTCACGATGTCAGCTGGCCTGGAGCTTTAATCACAGCCTGCACCCAGCAGAACTCCACCCAACTAAAGTGCTTTCTCAAACGCAAACTAAAGTCATATTAGGGACAGATGCCACTGCCATCGCTAAAAACTAGCAAAAAATGAAAGAAATCCTGTAAAAATATGTTACTTCAGGCTATTCAGCAATGGTTTCCATTACAGCCAGTCTGTCGGATTGGTTCAAATGGCTAGCTTTGTTCTTAAATTGAATCACATGGTTACTCATTGTGTAGACATTAAGAATTCCACAATATATCTAAAGTAGGTCAAGGCTGACTACGGAATCACGGGGTGCAGATTAATCCCTAGAGAAGCATCTTCATGAGGTGACCAACCTTCTGCCTCACTTGCACTACTGCCTTCCAGAAGTCCTTGGCTTCAACTCGGTGACAGTCATCGCACATCTGGGACTGGATGATGAACTCCACCACAAACACTTGCTGGAGAATGGCACCATTCAGAACCTAGAGGCACATAAAAGGTCTGAGATACATTTAATACTTTGTGGAGAGCACCATCTCCCCCTTGGTTACTCTGAGCCGGAGATGACACACACAGACAAATACAGCTTTAAGCCTGAAGATACTGCAACATGACGCCACATTTACATTTATTTATTTAGCAGATGCTTTGACCTGAAGTGAGGTACGACTGAGGATATCTGAGGGTCAAAGAGCACAAAGACCTTCTACACATGGACACGCATCCCAAACCAACCGTGCCATCCAAGTACCATCCAATCTACACGTACACTGCGCATGAATAACAGAACCCAGGGCATCTCCTATCAGTCATGCTAAACATGCTATTTTAAGAAAAACTAGAAGCATCTAACTCTGCAGGCTACAATCCCACTGTACTGCACTCAGCTCACCTCTTTCTGGATGCTCAGCTTCACCTTAATCCTCTTGGAATGTGGCTCAGTCCACAGGAAGCCAGCATCTATCAAACGAACCTGGACCAGATAGGAGAATCGGCCAGTCAAAATGCTTCCTAAGTTACACAGCTGCCCCCTCCTCCACAAGGGTTCCACAGGACATGCTGCAGGAACGCATTCAGCCCCACTGCTAGGAAAACTTACCTTGGACATCGATGACTTCAGCTTCTTAAGGCAAAGGGCAAGCAGCTCGCGAGACTCCAGGGCACACTGCACCCAGGTGCCGGGAGGCTGAAGGTACCTGCATAAAGAAGGCAAACCAAAGTTCATTATAAAATATAAAGGTCTTTAAAGGTCAAAGCAGCCAATCTCCTGCACATAATTATCACTGTTATATTTATTAAATGTTCTAGTGCAGTGTTTCCCAATCTGGTCCACAGGGACCCACAGTCGGTCCCCGTTTTTGCTCCCTCCCAGCTCCATGTGAGACAGTCCACATTTTTGCTAAAACATGGACTGCCTGCAGGTCCCCGAGGACCAGATTGAGAAACACTGTTCTAGTGGGTTTACGTGCTGCCTCTAAGGCACCGGTGATACCTTTCACATTGCTTGCAGAAATGCACTGAGACCTGCTTGGGAATCCCTTCAGAAATATCCACCTGTGTCCTCAGGCAGGACACACACATGTTGGCTGGATTTGGAGGTATAGGAATGCCGCAGGTACAGCACAGGCTGAAAAAAGCACAGCATCACTGACGAATAAGAGCCAACAATTCCCGGAAAAACAAACGGCTAAAAAGCCGCACCAGCTCTTTAAAACGACAATGAAACAACGTGATGACGAGTACTTCTGAATAAAATCACTTACATGTTTCCCTGGTGGCTTGTGGCGGGTGTTTGGATGTACTCCATAACTGCCAATTCACTGTAAAACAAGACACGTAAGATATGACAGACAGCTTACCATGTGTCTCTCAGACACATACACACACACAAAAACTCATTCGTGACAAACCCACATGTAAATTAACTAAATAACCAATAAAAACTAAAAACCCACCTCAAAATAACTTTTTAATACAACTGACCGTGTCAGGGTTATGGCTATCGCAAGGGTTACGAACTCTCACATCTGGCGTGACACTCACACTTTCAGACTCTTACGCTCATGCGAGAAATCTTACAATGTACATTATTACATAATTAATCTAAAATCACATACATTCAAAGCGCAGGGGTAGTTTGTAAACCCTATAGACTATCTATAAGGTAATAAACTCCTACATACATGTAAATGAGTGGCAAACTTGTTTCGAATTGAAAATTTCACTCCAGCCAGCTGACCAAAGTCGACAAAACCCCTATCGGTTAGTATAAGCATGAGTTGATAGCTGTTTGACAGGCTATTATATTGCTAGGAAAACCAGTATAACAGCAAAAATACATATAATGTCCGATTCATGTCAAAAAGACTTACCGTCCCAGACCGACTCCCTATCCACGCCACCCCAGCACGCGAAAGATGCAGCCTGATGACGAAATACGCCGACCAGAGTGAAAGGACCTCGAGCATCGTCTTATTGTAGTCCGCGTTTCGCCTGTGCTTTATGCACAAAAAAACAAGAAGCATTTTAAATATTCAGAATACATATAATACATATCAAGACATACTTAACAAATAAACTAATAAGTGACACGAGAACTGACTGCTTTATTTATTGCTTTAAAAATTAAGTACTACATAAAATGGTGCCGTTCAGTATTAAAAACATTACTACATTATTACAGGTATTGTCGTTTCAATAAAATAATATAATTTCGTGTTTGAGTAGATTTCTCGGGTGACGTTGCGAATGGCTATATATAAATACAAAAATAAAATCATTACATTGTTGTTATGGTTATTTTTCTAGATTTTTATTCGCTTCTGGCACTAATATGAATCTGCAGTCATACGAAATGCCTGTATTTGCAATTTATCGATGAGTATAGATGACAAAATGATTTTAACTGACAGAATTGGGCAACATTTCATTCAGTTGCGTCCAGTTTTAAAACTCGTATTTTGGGGGAAATGTAAAGCTGATCTAATCTTTCTCCGATGTAGCCGCTTCGTGTCAAAAAAATGTGGTAAATTAAATGTCCGTGTTAATGTAAACAGCTATGACAAAATTCTTGGCTTTATGTGAGCATTACGTTTCCCTTGTGGAAATCGCATGACACATCACAGCGCTATAAAATAACACGTCCGCACCTACGAGCAGGTAACTTCATCCGTATGGGCCCGGGGTGATAATAAATAAGCGACCCGCCCGCTCTGCCCACGGTGTACCGCATTGGCCCCCTGATTGGGCCGCCCAGCGCCGCCAGTGGTGCGGCCCGCTGAATGAGGAGGAGCGGCGGTGGGGGGAGCTGCTCCACTGCGGCTCAGCCGGGGCATTCATTCGCTGTCAGGTGATAGAGAGGCGGCGGCAGGGACGGGGCTTTTTCCAAACCCAGTCAGACTGACCATCTCTGCTCATCCGAGGCCAGGGTTGCATCTCGCCCGTCGCCGTGACATGGGAGACGGACACGCACGGCCAGCGTTCAGGGCGCTCTGCGGTCAGGCCACGGAGCGGTTGCGCTCTCGCTAAACGCCAGCGGCGGCTCTGCGGCGTCCCGCTACTTAGACGGATCCCCGTGCGTCTCCACTGCGGCGGCTGCGCTCCGTCTCCGGGAGAAGCGGTTCGCGTCTGGCGGCCGCCTAGCAGGAGAAACGGTTTTATTCGGGCGGATGATGGACTGAGCCGCACTGGGTGCCGTAAGAAAAAGCTGCGATTTCTTGCGTGTATAAATGATAGAAGATACAATGACACTGTTGTCTCTTTTGGGTCGGATCATGCGTTACTTCTTACTCAGACCAGAGACCTTGTTCCTCCTGTGCATAAGCCTGGCTTTGTGGAGCTATTTTTTCCACACCGACGAGGTGAAGACCATCGTCAAGTCCAGCCGGGACGCGGTGAAGATGGTCAAGGGGAAAGTTGCGGAGATCATGCAGAATGACAAGCTGGGCGGCCTCGACGTGCTGGACGCCGAGTTCTCCAAGACGTGGGAGTACAAAAGCCACAACGTAGCGGTCTATTCCATCCAGGGCCGGCGAGACCACATGGAGGACCGCTTTGAAGTGCTCACCGACATCGTCAACAAGAGCCACCCGTCCATATTTGGGATTTTCGACGGCCACGGCGGTGAAGTGAGTGCCGGCCCCCTAAGCGTGCAAACACGTGTCCCGATCCGCACCTGGGGGCATATGGACATCACGGTGCCCAGGAGCCACCTGCCCCCACGATGAGCCCCCATGGCCTTTTACCGGCTACGTTTAAAGTTTCCGTGTCACCTTTTGCTTAGTGTGTTACAAGCATAGCCATGCTTGGTGCTGAAATTGAAATGCGATTATGGGAACACTAATGAAAGGGTTTTTAACTCGCCACGACTTGTAAAGACGAATGAATTGAATGAAAAAGCCTTTGTTCGGGCATTTCCCATAATACAGGTCAGTGAGATGCCTGGTAGCACCTTGTGTCTCTGACTTGATCTCTCAGGATGAGAACTCCCTGAAAGCATTTGGGGAGGTTTCGATCCCCCCTCCCCCCCCGTGTGTGTGGTAACAAATATAGTCCCAAAAGTAATTTTCTTGGGGTTTCAGTCACTGTAAACAGATGGGTTAGTGTCTGGGCTAGAGCAGTTTTCTTTGTTTAGTTCTGTGTAAATGCATGACATGCTGTGGTTGTAAGAAACACCCCCCTTTGTCCCTGTGTAAATGCCACCTTCTGGTCCCTGCCTTTCGGATGCCATCTTGCGGGTCATCTTCTGCTCAGCCACAGTCTTAGCTGGTTTTCATTTTAAAGTAGAAACAAATAGTCTTAAACTCGTCAGTTTTTGCGACTTCTATTTCCGGATCCTTTGCCCAGTCCTTCTGAGGCATGGAAAACGATACGGCTTGTATAAGATAAGCCTGAAGGTTGGAGGTAAATTTGATATGTTTTGTTTTTTTTTAAAATCATTATTCCTTTTAACGTTTGCTTGGTCTTGTTAGCGGTCCCTTCCCACTTTTTTCCGCCCCTCCATCCTCTGTCGGGAATGAGCCCAGCTGGGCAAGCAGACAAATGCTAGCTTAAGTAAACAAGCTTTCTGGGATGTTTCTAGGCTGGATTTGATCTCTCAGATGTGACTTTAGGCATCCGTGGTGTTGCTTTTAAAGGTGAGTCTTAGGTCTCAGTTTCTTTGGTTGTTTTTGGTACTTGAACACGAGCTGCCTGCTAGTGAAATTGTAAGGGACTCTAGGATGCAAAGTCCTGTAATTCGGCACTTGTGGTAAGGAAGATTCAAGGCTCTCATTTTGCAGATTTCATCCCTACAACTGGCCCCCACTTAGCCATTAAACCGGCTGAAACCACATTTTGCCCCAAGAACTATTCTGTCCCCTCCTGGCACCCATCTGCCTGCTTTCTGGTGCCTGTCTCGGAACTTGATAGTCTGCCTTGATTTCTACTAAAGGTCAGTTGCAGTTAAGGGCTGTTTTCTGATGTGGGGGGTGGTATTTGGCACCACGTCGACAATGTGTATATAGCTCGAGCTTAAAGTCTAATTCCTGTTTTCACAAAACAGGGCCACGTCCCGCTTTGGGCTTTTCAGCAGATGTGAGCGGCAACTACAGACGCCATCGACGCCGTTTAACTCTGATCATTTCGGTTTTCATGCTCAGCCCCCCCCCCCCAATGCATCCTAATTCACGTCCAATAGTCGCCTACACTTATGAAGGGACTGTGCTTTTCCGGCCAGATTACTGTGGTGTAAAACGGTTTTGAGGTGGAGGCACAGTGGGAGTCACTCCTGCCTTGTACCTGGAGCCCTGGGTCTTGGGCTCTCTGCTCCCTCCGCCCTGAACCGGATAAGCAGTTTGGAAATGGATGGATGCTTTTGAAATAAAGGCCATATTAATATCTGGTTTCAATGCAGTGACTTCTCTTAAATCCTACACCATTCCTGCTTCTTTGAAGGTCATGTTTAGGTATCAGTTTCAGATCCGGTGTCTACTTAGAGAATCAGTTTTTAAAAATATTTAATTTGGACCGTCCTGTCGACAATGTTCAGACTGCCGTCCAAAGAGAAGGTGGTGCCATTAGCTAGTTAATGACCTTGAACGTAGTTCTAAACCCAGCTTGTTTTCCTTATCGAGTTGGACTGTTTACCTCATTGTTTGGTGAAGATTACGGATTGGAAACGCTTCCCAAGAAACACACTGAGCGGCCCACCCGCACTCCCGCGGCTCTGACCTCTTTGGAGAGGTTTTGGTTGGGAGTAAAGCAAACGGTCTCCCTCCTTCAGTCCTCCTTGAACGATAAAATATTCCACATTCCTGTTTGTACCACTTGGGGTTGACTGCTGGTCTTTCTCTCCTCCCTGGAACGGGGGTATCGGTGGGGGGTTCGCTGGAGTAACTACGTGGGAACTTCTCCTACGGTGAATCTCACTTGAAGCGGCGACCTCGTTAGCTCCCCAGCTGTGGGGTCAGCTGATCTCACTCAGGTCACATGACTGCCATGTACGTGTGGAAACTCCCCCTGGCTTTCGTGTCACAGTCGGCTGCTTAGGGCCCCAATGGCAGAATGAGCTAAATTTTCCCATAATATTCCCCCCCACCAATCCAATTCTGTGAAATCCATCGAAGGGAACCCCCAATTTATTTCTGGCTAAGGGGCTGTCTATGACCCCTGAAAAGGTGGATCTGACCCTGAATCCGCATCAACTTTGAGACTGCAGTGCCAAAGAGGCCTGGTGTTTTCTGTCTGCTCCCGTTGCCCTGGTGCTCGCGGTTTATGGTCTGTCCTTTTCCCAGGAAGCCATGTTTCAGCTACGCCCTCTCAGAAAGCACATTTCCACCTTGTGTCATATCAGCCCCAAGCGAGCAGGACTGTTCAGACTGATGGGGAAACAGACGCCCCCCCCCCATTATGGCCAAAGGCAACAATATAATATGTTTCCAAATTTTTTTGAAACGCATGAAGCTATTACTAGATACCTGGTTTTGAAATTAAATGTCTCTGCAAAATGTGCGTTTATGTGTCGCTGAAGGGCAGTAAAGTTATGCTTTTTGATGTGGAATGTGCTTATCTCTGAGTCTCGCTTCTGTGCTAAGCTGTATTTTTCTAAAAGCGTGTGTGTGTGCGTGTTTGTAATTATTACATTATGGGGACCAGATTTCCCCACAATGTGATTACAAAAAACCTTTTTACCTTGTGAGGACATTTTTTCAGTCCCCACAAGGATAACCTGAATTTTATACAAATCCGTGATTGCAATCAAAAAAACTAACACAACCAGAAGTCTTGAATTTTGTTTGTTTACTTATGGTTAAGGCTGAGTAGGGTTAGGGTTGTCAGGGTTGGGATTAGGGTTATACCCATAAAAATGAATGAATGGATGGAGAGTGCCCATAAAGGCATGAGTATGTGGATTGTGTATGTCTCTGTGTGTATATATAACCCAGTCTTGATGTTATTTCCAATCTGTGCAGCCAGACAGCAGTCGTCCCAAACGCAGACCTCATGTACAGTTAGCTATGCTCCCAGATGAGTCTAATGGGTAATTGTAATGCGCAGATCACATGGTCCTGAGTTCATTTGGGGTTTTGGCTTGTCACTGGGTTTCTAAGGATTCTGGGTCACGGCCATACCCTCTCCCCCCCCTCCCCCCCTCCCCAGCATAAGCCCCACCTGTTTGAGGTTTGCAGGGGGCCCACAAGGGCTGGAATGAGGCTTTGCTGTTCCCTGGTCCTGGGCTGGGCATTTTGGTTCAGGGTAAAGGTGGTGCTGGTGTGGCAGCATGTGGGGATCTCGGATGGTGACGCGTTCCTGGAATTCCAGGTCTGCCCCGGCGGGCGTCATTTCCCGCCATCTAAATGGGGGACTCTGCATCCGTTAGTTCCGGCCAGGGAACGGTGCTCAGATCCTCCACCCCCATCGCAGATATCCTGCTATACACGCATCCTCCTTATAATGCTGGTTTACTTTTCTGAAGGTAGTGCCCCCCCCCCACGATTGACATGGCAATATATCGGTGCGCCGGTCCTGCTCAGTGCCCCCCGGGATGAAAGCGGATTGTTTAACCTCGCCGGCCCACAGATGATGATGGCGCTGGACTCTCCCTCCTTACGAAAGCCCTACGTTTGCTGGCTAATGCCGGCATCCTTAGAACCTTTTGGACTGATTAGTCACAACGGGAACCGGATATTTATGCGGCCCACTGGAGTCCTGCTGTAAAGGCTGTGCTCTGGCCGATTACTTGGGCTTTCCACCGATTTCCTCTCCTCTGATTGTCTTTGCTGCTTTTAATCTTTCGTCAAATTGAAACATTTTTAATTACCTGTCAGATGAGCTTGCTGTTGCCTCACGCCTCCCAGTTGGGGGTTCGAATGCTGAGTGCAAGTCTCTGAGTGTAAGTTTGCATGTTCTTCCCCTGTTGCATTGGTTTGTTCCCACAGTCCTAAGAGTTTAGTGCTTTTGGCTGTTAGAGTATTTATGTGTGCGTCTCTGTCCTGTGATGGCCTGACATCTTGTCCAGGGTGTACCCCAGCCCTGTGAACTGTCTGTCCTGGGATAGGCTCCAGGCCCTCCAAGACCCTGACCAGGAACAGCGGATGGATGGTGGATAGATGGATTTATTCCACATTCAATTTATGTATAACAATTTAACATCTAAGAATACATACTGGGCTGGGTGGGGTGGTTTGTGGGTAGCTCTGGGTCTGACAGGTTGTGGGGTCAGATCCAGTGGGCCGGGTGCTGTAGGGCCTCTGGGAGCTGGCTGACCTGCTCCCTGACTGCCAGCTCTCCGCCCACCTATTTGCCGGTCTCTGCATGTCGGTCCCTGCCGGCCCGGTGATCAAGTTTCACTGACCTTTCTTTGGGAAGTTCCTCCGTTCCTTGCGGCAGCTGTGGGATCGGACCTGGATTAAAATAAACCCCGCTGCCGGGTAACTGGGAGGAACACAATGCAGCCTTCCAGGCTCGCTCTGGCCCGGTGAAGTCACATGGCCAGGAGGATGGGAAAGCATGCATCAGAGTCACACTGTGGTCGCTGCTTACTGATTGGCCAGTGTAAACACCCCAGTCAGCCAGAGAACAGGCACTGAAAGGGAAAAAGTGAGGATCTGTCCGTCTGTCGTTCTGTGTTGGTCGGTCGGTCGGTTGACGTCCAGTGTAGGTAGCTGCCTACGTTAAAGGGTACCATCATCTGAACCTTTATGCACATTGATGGGTTAGAGTGGTAAGTAATTATCAGGCAGCAAGGTATCTGTAGCAATACCAGTTTCTTTCAGTTTTTGCTGAATGCTGGAATCTGACGTAAAACCACCACTTCCCAAAAAGTGATTGCTTTGGCAGCCTGCGGAGTTTGAGTTTGAAAATGCGTTTCCAAAATCCCGGTTATTCTGGGGATGCACTTTGCTGCTGCTTAGGGAAGGTGACCAGGAGTGTGAGAGACCGCTCAGCATGCCTTTGTGATTAAAATGCCTTTTTCATAGTTCGTGGAAACCGACTGGCTTCATTTTTCCCATAAGTGGTAAAAATAAACTTTGGGCACTTGGATTCTGTAGTTTGTTAGAAGGTTTCGCGTCTGTCCCACGAGGCACTGGGTTACGGTGCATTTAGGAATGTTCCATGGAGGCCTCTTTGAAAGACTCGTGTGTGTGAATCCGTGCCGTTCTCCGAAGGATGGGTGTGACGGTCAGAGCAGTGGACTGACCGGGGGGGCTGCTGATCGGGCACCCTGGAGCAGCAGGATTGGTACCTTACAGCCGGCCTAGTTCAGTGGCGCCCCCTGTATGTGTACGAACCCCGGCTCAACCTGTTAATGCACAGGTGCAGCTAGAATCAGGTGCCAATATGTGCTTGGTCAGGATGGCACACAGTTACCAGGCTCTTTCAGAACCCCTGGATCTCCCTGCGGGTCAGAGCTAATGTTAAGGAGGGGGACGATGCCAAGGACACCGCGCTCTGTGTGTTGGGGGGGGGGGGGTTTGGACACTGGGAATCCCACAGGAATGTGCTGCTTGAGCTGCGCATTCCCATCTGGAAGCGAGACAGTTATGGGATGTTTGAGTGACTGATGAGGGACAGTGTGCTCTTTTTGGGATTAATGGAATGGAAATTGACATTGACCTGTTGGGCCGCGAACCCAGACCTTCACTGGCTCCATTCAGCTTTAGAGGCGGCTGGCTGGGAGAGGAACGGGGTGTTGATGCCCCTGGCGTTCCCGCCTCACTCGCCGGGATTTTCCCTGCCGTTCCCGGATCATCCTGCTAGCCGCCATCCATTGCTGCCTGGTTCCTCTTTGCGGCTTTCGGGGCTGGGGGGCCGCGGGGCGGCGTCTCGCATCCCTCTCCCCATTGGCCATTCGGCAGCCGGGCCTTTCCGCTTCTCCTCCTTGGGCCGGGGTGTGACAGAATCCAGGATACAAAGCAGGATGTGGAATTTTATCCCGTGCTGAAACTGGACGTTCCTCCGAGGGGGATGAGGGTGAATGCACCGGCACGGTTCACCCCAAAATGGGGAAGTGTTTGACTGCGTGTGACTCCGTGTTTGCACCGGAGTCACACGGCCCTGGAGCCCCCGGGCGTTCATACTATAAAAAGCAGGCAGTGTTTGTGCAGCACAGGAGGGTAGCGGGAAAATTCCCAATTTAGGAAAGAGGGTCACTGTTGCACACAGTCCTCTGAGGCGTTCGCTAAAGAAAGCAGTACATTCATGTGGCGAGCACCCCCGCAACATGCTGAGGACTCGTATGGGTTCAGTGAGCGGCTCCCCTCTGCCGCTGTGCTCTCTGACTCTCACCTTTCCATCTACTGTCCACGGTGAACTGCACCTACCCTACTCGGCCGACCTCTAGGGGGTGCTGTGGTGTCCGTACTAACCAGGGCTGTCTGAGCGTGTTCTTTCCACCCCTGCAATTCACCCAAACCCCCTCCCTCCCCCAGCTTCATAGCTCCCTCCCCGCAGCACCTTCACATTCACAGCGTGGGTTTCTGGACCCCCCCAGCCATACTTTCGCACCTGCTTTTGTACTCTGACTGGGTTCCGTCCCAGAATGCATCTGTAATCACAAGCCAGCAGTTTTGCAATCCTCTTTCATAATTCTGCCTGTCACATAAGACTGAATCGTTGTGTATTTCCAGGCTGGCGTCGTGTCGCAGCTTGGCAGGTTCACGGCCCCTCCCTCCCTCTCCCGCCCCCGGGGCTGGATTCCCCTTAGCACCACGGTGCTCCAGGCAAATTCCTAAACCGCGATCTGAATCTCCCATCGGCCCCAGAATCTCGACCTGCCCATTGTTCTGTAAATCCTGGAGATTGAGTGGGGGGCGGGGTTTATCCACAGATTGTGCCGGACTTCTTGCCGTCTTGAACCTGATATCAGCATATTGTCGCTGTTTCCTGTCATCAGCCTCCTCGGCAGCTTCCCCCCCCCCCCCATTTCCCATCATCCTCCGCTGCATTAAGGGTCCGCCTCCGCTGCAGCTCACCCTGTGATTTATAGCAGCTGTTGTCAACAAATCAGGGATTGTGGTGGAGAGTGAGGGAGCAGTAAGTAAACTCGGCTCTCGGCGGGGGGGTGTGGGGTTACGGAATAAGAATCAGGCCACACTCTGTCCCTCCCTGTTAAAATATTAACCTGCCATGTAAATATCTGCTGCTGTCATTAAAATGGCACTTTTTTTGTCACCCTCTGCCGGGTCAGCAGCTGGTCAGGAAGCTTCTGCCATCTCCTCTGGCCTCTAATCTACTCTGAGGGTTGAACCCAGTATTTCAGCTCTCTGTTGTAGTTCAGAACCAGCCCCCTTCTGGCATGTCGCTGCCTACTGTGTTGGGTCCGGATCTCTCCTTCCATCCGTGTTGCTCTGTTTGAGTGGCGCTTTTTCCACACATTTTGAGTCATTTCATCTTGCTGCTCCCCCCCACCCCCACCAATCCCAGCTCTGCTCAGAGTGGAAAGGGGGGGGGGCACCTTTCATGGATTCTGCAGCCTCCCAGTCTTGTGTTGAACCTGCCCCCTCTTTTGAGTGTTCCCATAGAATTTACCTGTAATACCAGTAGGCCCCTCCCTGCTCCTGCCCGCACAGTCCTACCCCATGCCTCGCAGACAAGGTGTAGACTCGCTGGCCTGTGCCAAGCACCCCCGCCATGCCGGACGGCCGTCAGCCAGAGACCTGCTCCCAGCTAATTTGTTAGCGCTGATGTACCAGGTGAGCGTTTTCCTCTCTCCGACTCCCATGTGACTCAGCCCTAATTTGCATAACCCCGCCCCCACGCCCACGTCTCGGACCTTATCAAGCTTTCCCCCAGTGTTCCCACACCGGTGGTGGGCGGCCACGCTGGCACAGACCCTCGTCGGTCCCGGTGTCCGGCCGGATGCCCCAGCTGGGCCGTGCAGCTGCACAGGGGAGGGACATCAATGCCGCCTTTCATGGAGTGCCCCGATCGGATGTGTACCGCTGGTTGCCCTGGGCCACGGAAAAGTTATCGGACCTTTTTAAAATGGAGCCATGTTAATACAGTCCTGAATCGATACTGCTGCTCAGAGCCAATAAGAGAGACGAGTGGGTGGGGAGGAGGCGCAGGAGGAGGTGGTGTAGAGAGGATGAGCTGGGGCAGCTTTGCAGAGA
The DNA here is from genome assembly GCA_025773925.1 of Cryptomyrus ogoouensis. Taxonomy (NCBI): domain Eukaryota; kingdom Metazoa; phylum Chordata; class Actinopteri; order Osteoglossiformes; family Mormyridae; genus Cryptomyrus; species Cryptomyrus ogoouensis. The sequence goes on along the minus strand of JAOYFF010000038.1, from coordinate 4,305,423 downwards.
TCTGTGGGATGTCTGCTGGTGGCGGGGGGTGGAGTCCCCCCCCCCCCAGCCAAGAGCAGCTGCTGCTTAAATATTTGCAGCAGTAGCAGCAGCTGTGTGAGAATACAAGGCAGCTGGCTGGTACCGGGGTCCCTGTGTCAGCCTGGCGGGGGCGCCGTCATACCGGCACCCTGCATTCCCTGAACGCGTGACTGATGACAGGAGGAGTGACAGAGCGTGGTCTGTCACTGGAGATGTCTGGGTGTGCTCTGGCTGTTGGGGGGGGCGGGGTCCTTCTGTGATTCACTCTGTAAACAGGCCTGTGAGTTATGCTGGACGTGCTGTACTGGTTTTGCTTCAGCTTGGGAGGAACGCAAAGACAGACGTGCACTTTCAGAGGAGCTTCCTTTCCCTGGCTGCCCCCCCCCATCCCGACCCAGGGGGGGGGGGGGGGCGCATGCGGGGTTAATGATGCAGCTGCTCCCTGGATCTGCTGTGGGGGTTGGGCGGGAGGAAGGCTAATAAATTGAGCCCCATCTTCCACCTTTAAAATCACCCCCTTTTGTTATCCTATGAAGCAGGCAGCCATTTACACAGATTGCAATAACAGCCATGAAACACAACCCA
>JAOYFF010000038.1:4282213-4300142 GCA_025773925.1 Cryptomyrus ogoouensis | reverse complement strand
ACTTTGGGACCAGTCAGTACCCGTCATGTCAGTCCTCAACAGCACACAAAAGTTAAGGGAGTCTTTTTTTTCGGTCTCGGTCTTGTCTCTGTCTTGGTCTTAGTCTCGATACCCTCTGGTCTTGGTAGTGTCTTGCTTTTGGTTTAGGTGGTCTACCATGGAGCCCAGTTCTCATAGGTGGGTTCCACTGCAAATGGGTTCTGTGCACGACCTGAGGGCAATAAGATTTAGTTCAATGTCATTTTAAAACTAAAATAACAAATTAGCTGATATAATAAAACATTTCAGGAACTAGTTAAATTTAAACAGGTAATTACTTAGAAAGAATCCACGTGCAATCATCTCAAGGCGAACAGATCGCCAGAACTGTTCAATGTCCACTTCACCTTTGAATTCGCCAGGTGGCTCTTTGAGGTCACTCACTTTGTTGTAAAGGGAAATAAGGGAAGTTTTATTTCCCTGGTACAAAATGTAGTATTAATGAAGAGACAATTCAAATGTTGTTTTACCTGCTAAGCTGAAAACACCTTTTTTGTGAAGGTCCATGATAACAACTGGGGGATGGTAACCACAGTTTACACATGAATAACTGTAGTCATTATCTGTTAATGCTTCAAAATGCAAGTAACCATGGAAAAGGCTGTCTCTGTTTGGGTATTTGACTCACCTGAGGCCTTCCAAAGTGTCGATGGCCCTAGAAGTTGAAATATGATTCTGAAGGAAAAAAGGAGCACGGTGAACAGAAAAATATAGATCATGAAAACCAACCAAAAAGACATTATGCAATCAAGCTCTGTGTTATGCGCATTCATACAAACATGCAAGCCTTGTCTAAGGTACAGACAAAGTTCAAGACTCAGAAACAAGTGATTATCAAAATTGTGGACTCCATCCTGCCATTCCTGGTACCTGTAAAGCACATGACATACTGGGCATCTTCTTGTGTAGACCGAAACATCTAAAAAACAAAAAGAAAACAAAAAGTGTTTTTCCAGTGTTATCTGTCTGTCGGGAGAAATATGCAAGGCCACACATTTAAGTGAATATTTAACTTACCATGCACAACACCTGCCATTGTTGCAATTTTGGCCTTTTTTGTGACCAACTGAGGCTTTTCAAGTACAGTTTGTTCAGAACAAAATGTATTTGTTGTTTCCATAGGATATAACTGTGTAGAATACTCAAATAATGACTTGGGTTAGTTTACTTTATCTGGGAGGAAAGCTGGTAGTTTCTTTTCATCAAAGAGATATTGCACGCTTCTTTGCAGATCAATGTTGGGTACATGAGTAATAGCCTTTTGCATCGTTTCTGCATCTGCTGGTTCAGATGGTCCAGTCCTCAACAAGTCTCTCTTCATTTGAAATAAGTGCCATTTACCAATGTTTTTGTGAGTACAGGATGTGCGAGCCTTTGCACAGGGACAGTGCCAAGTGCCATCAGATGAATTATAGGAGACCATCACTCTACCGAGACGGCTATAATGATGTATCGTAGGCTTGTGTATGGATAGCATAATCTCCTTATGAGAGCCACCAAATTCCACCAAAACAGAAAATGGGACACAAGCTGCCTGTGCTGCTTTTTGTCTCTTTAGGCAAACTGCTTTCTTTTCATCACCAAAAAATTTAAGGGCCACCATTTAATCTAGAACAGTGGGATTTAAGTTTTCTTCAGAAGCAGTGTCACAGCAATAATCAAGTGAGCGGAGGTGTTCACACTGACTAAAAGGCAATCCACTTCTCTGAGCCAAAAGCTGGAATTTCCAGCATTCCTCCAGTTCACATTTAACATGATGAATATTGCCCATTATCTTCCTCTGAACGTGGACCGGAGCAGAAAAATCATGGCCAGTTCGTTGAACTGCTGACAGTCCATTAGGTACATCAACGCAAATGCTGGAAAGATGAGACATCAGTGTTACATCATGGGATCTGTTTGCATGCTTTCTTAAGATGTGTGTGTCCAGGTTCTTTTTGAGCAAATCTAATGAGCAATGAGGACACTTTGTTGTTTTTCTCATTTTAAAACAGGATTGTGGACCCAGCACATTTGCTTGGGAGGGGTCCTGTGCTGGAACAGGTAGGCTGTGGGAGGGCTCAGATGCAGATTTTGAGCATTTTTTAAATGATTCTTAATGATCTCTTAATTGTTTCTTCTAAGTATTGTTTTCATGCAAAACAGGCAATGGTAGTGACCCTCAGACCTACAGGTGGCAACAACATATTCTCTTATCTGTTAGAAATAAGAACCAGTAAAGGGTAACAAGTCAGAATAAAAATTCAAACTGCTTGCAATATTGAAACAAAGCATCCAGTAGTCAAACAATGGGACTACTGTGGCTATTATGTGGGCTATATCACAGCCTGTGTCCAGTAACTTTATAGAAGCACTTGCAGTAATTTTTTCATGTCTGTATGATGCATTAAAGGTAGACTGAAAACAGACACTGTCATGGGGGACACTTTACACACTATCTTAAAGAATATTTTTTCCCATGTCTGGCTAAACTTCTCAGTTTTTCTTGCGCTTTAACATGCAAGACTTCAGTGCCTTCTTGCACATAAATTATCCAGTCACCCTAGTAATTAACTGCCCCTGCTATGTCACGAAAGTCACATATGGGTTAAATGCAGAGGACACATTTCATTGTTGCGCACTGTGTGCTGTGCTGTGGTGTGTTAACAATGACCACTGATCACTAAATTCTAATATTGTAATACTCCACCTTACATTACCTTAAAAAATTATTGTATTTTTAAAATGCCCATCTAAATGTTGCTGTATTTTTCCCAACCTCATAGGTTGCAGGGCAGGGCATAGTGGGCAGTGATAAAAAGTGCAACAGGTTGTGCACTGCTGTGGCACAAAGTCCTCACGGGTTATGGAGCGGTGCATCTGTAAAAGCACAAAGAAACAATACATATTTGTTTTAATAGTAAGCTTAATAAATATTTTTACATCACTTTAAACATGAATTTAAATATGCTTCTGATATTTTAAGGTCGTGTGAGGAACCTTGAGGTTGGAGGGGTTGTTATATAATATAAAACCTTTAACTGTGTCTGATTTATAGCTGTACATTTACTGCACTTTTAATCAGATTTTTTAGATCTTCTAAGCAATTTTTAAAAGTTTTTTCTTCAATTTCTATTTTGCTTTTTTTGTCTTGGTTTAACTTTTTTTAAATCTTGTTTTTATAAAGCACATTAAATAACCCCTGTGTATGATGATAAACTTGTCTTGCCTCCACCAGACCCACCCATGGGGTCTAATCAGCTAAGCCCCAGGGATTAAACACGGCTGGGAATAGTCTGACACGCCGGCAACAGTGTCGCCCTAATAAATCCGCGTGGCATCTACCTATATTTCACCCACTACCTATCTTCACCAGCAGCGATCCTACTGACCCCGACCGGCACTGGTCAACCCCTCTCGCAACACTGACTGGCGTTCTCCTCCACTGTCTCCAACTGTTCCCTCTTATCACCACACTCAACTGCATGTCCCTCCCCCGCTTAGCCACAGGTGAAACCAATAACTAATTTCCCCACCTCACGTCAAACACCGCCTCCGTCCTTATTGCTCTAGGACGTTCTCATCAATTCACCACATTATTATAATTAAATGTATTAATATTAAATACTTAATAAGAAATCTTTATTTTAAAATGTATTTTATTAATAATAATAATTACTGTTCACACTGCCATGCTGAAGTGACTCAAATCAGAGTTTTTGCCTTAATGTGACACAGATCTGATCTTTTCATGGCTGTGTGGACACGCAAATCTGATCTTTTCAAATCAGATTTGTGTCACTTTCATATGTGGTACTAAATGTGATACGTATCCGATTCGCGGCCATGCGACCTGAATGTGAACACTCAGATCAGAATTCATGTGGCTTTTTGCTTATACGCATGCACTGACATCAACCTGCACTGGCAGCGCAGGAAGGTAAAAATGGAGGAGAGCTGCGATAACAGTCAGTGGTAGGATGGAGAAGTTGGGGATTTAATTGATATTTGGGGAAATGAATCTGTTCAAGCTAAACTGGAAGGAACCTATCGTAATAGAGTAGTATTTTAAATAATTGCCAAAGAAATGGCACAGCATGGACACGAACGTGGCTACAATGCCAAAGTAAAATAAAGAGCCTGAAGTCAAAGTTTAAGGAGGCAAATGACTCGAATCAGCGCAGCGGTCATTAGGGGTGTCAAAATTAATCGTTTCTATGATGCATCGCGATGCAGACGAGGACGATTCGGTATCGGTTCAGTAATAGACCATAACCGATTATAACGTACTGACGCTTTTCTGACGTCATTTTCCACATACGTGCTTTGTCACAGTAGAATACAATGGCTGAAGGAGGCGGATCTCGAGTGCGAGTAATTAAAAATGCTCCAACTACTTTAAAAGCCGACATCTGGGCACATTTAGGCTTTTATGAACAACCTGGTAAGCACGACCTGCAGAAGACACACGCTGTGTGTAAATCATGCCACGCACAAATAAAATATGCAGGAGGTAATACCACTAACTTGAGAAACCACGTTAGCCGTTTTCACCCTGAGCTGTTAACGTCTGTCAGTGCCAAGGTGGACCCAGCTCAGCCAAAAATAGATCAAATGATATCAACGTTGCCGTCCAACTTGGAGAGAGGGCAAAGAATTACCAGAGCAGTGGCAGCTTTTATGGCAAAGGACATACGGCCATTTTCTGTGGTGGAAAACCCCGGGTTTCGCCACCTGTTAAATACTCTGGAGCCACGGTATAAGCTTCCTGCACGCAGCCACTTTTCAGAGAAAATTGTGCCGGAAAATTGTGCCACGAAACCAAAGCCCAGGTAATGGTGTCAATGAGCCAAGCTCATCAAGTTGCAATAACATGTGATTCCTGGACTTCGGTCGCGACAGAGTCGTATGTGACAATAACAGCACATTACATTAGTGAGCACTGGAAGATATTGTCACATGTGCTGCAAACAAGAGCCGTTTATGAGTCACACACGGGTGTTCATCTGGCAGAGCTACTGTCTCAGGTTGTCGAGGAATGGCAGGTATCAGATAAAGATGTAGTGTTTGTGACAGATAATGCATTGAACATGATCGCTGCAGCTCAATTCGGAACATTCCCTCACATAAAATGCTTTGCGCATACAGTGAATCTGGCATCGAAGCGCGCTTAAAGTGGCCGCGCTCTCCCGGCTTTTGGCCAAAATCCGCCGAATATCAACATTCTTCCATCGCAGCACCACAGCGAGCCACTGTCTGAAAGTGAAACAGCAATGTCTTGGCCTGAGAAATCACAAGCTGATAACTGGTGTTGCAACAAGATGGAACAGTGCATATGACATGGTCGAGAGGTTCTTGGAACAACAACCTGCAATTTGTGCAGCCTTGCTTTCTCCAAAAGTCAGAAAAGGAGAGACAGATCTGTGCACTCTTACTGAAACAGATGTGACAAATGCAGAGGATGCTGTGAGGGCATTAAAGCCAATGAAGGATGCAACAATACTGATGTCAGAAGAGAGCAATCCGACAGTGTCTCTCATTGCTCCTCTAAATGCGCAACTCCTCCAGAATATGTCAGACACCACCGGAGACTCACATATAATGCGTGATATCAAGAATGCAATCAGAACAGATCTCCTGAAAAGGTACAACAGTGAGTCAGAGAAGAGGATCCTTCATGCAGCCTCTGCCCTGGATCCCCGATTTAAGGGAATGCCTTTTCTTACAGAAGAGGAGAGATTGGAAGTATACAGAGCGCTGACAGAGGAGGCTGCATCCTTGGAGGTAATTCTATCATGTTTCTTGTACAATATATAAAATTAAAACACACAAACACTTGTAATATTAATAGTAGCTAAAATGTGTTAAAATGTTAAGTAATTTATTAATTATATATATATTATTAATAATCCTAATATATGAGCTGTTGTAGTGATTGAGTATGTCACTACTAGTTTAATTGTATTTTCAATTATTTTGTTCACAAACAGAATGAGTGTGAACGTAGAAGTACAGAAGTGGATGAAGCACCTGAGGGAACAGGAACTCTAGGAGAAGAAACATCCATGGAGGACAGCCCCTCTGCTGCTCCCAAACGAAAGGCCTCATCGTCATCGCTGCTTGTCAGTTTGCTGGGACAGTCTTTCACTGACACTGAAGGTACAGTAAAACCTAAGACCCCTTATGTCATTGCTAAGGAGGAAATGGAGGCATACTGTAAAGCTCCATCTCTGCCTCTCACTGAGGACCCTTTGAACTCGTGGCGTGTCCATGAGGTCATGTTTCCTCTCCTCTCTCGGCCGTCAAAGCGATACTTGTGTGTCCCAGGCACAAGTGTGTCTGCAGAGCGAGTTTTCTCCACAGCAGGAGATGTGGTCCCTGCTAAAAGAAGCACTCTTAAACCAGAGCATGTGGACCAGTTAGTGTTCTTAAAGAAAAATCTACAAATTCCCAAATGCTGAGCAGTGACTCATGCTGAGCTGTTTGTGATGTTTCAGGAACTTTCCTGTGCCCAGTTCTGAAATTTTATATTTGTTTTTATTTTGTGTATTAAAACACTGCTGAAGTGCAAATTAAATTTTTTGAAGACAAGTGTGTGGCCTGGCCTCTTGTTTATTTTGGTGTATAAATTTAATGTTTATACATTTGTTTACATTTAAATCTTTTACAAGAAAGTACACTGCACTTCTAGATATACTTTCTAAAGTACTAATGTTTATTTCGGTTTATAATTTATAATTTCATGTTTATACATTTGTTCAAGAAGTATGTTTTCATTGAGAAGGTAAAATTAAAGTTTCAGTTCAATATATCTGACTGTTTGTGTTCAACAAAATTATATACATGTGAATTAAAATTGAAAATTGATTATGCAGTGCATCGTCAATGCATCTTGATGCATTGAGATATTGTATTGAATCGAATCGATGACATGATAATCGTAATCGAACCGAACCGTAAGACCAGTGTAGGTTCACACCCCTAGCGCACACACATACACACACAGTGCCCTCTTACAGCAGGCACACACACAGCCCCCGGCTAGACCTCACGCACACACATACACACACAGTGCCCTGTTACAGCAGATACGCACACACAGTGCTCAGTTACAGCGCACGCACACACACACACACAGCCCCAGTTAGAGCTCACACACACACAGTGCCCAGTTTCAGTGCAAACATACACAGTTCCCAGTTACAGCGCACTCACACACACACACACACACACAGTGCCCAGTTACAGTACGCACACACACACATACACAAACACACACACATAGACAGTGCCCAGTCACAGCGCACACACATACACAGTGGCCAGTTTCAGCATGCACACACACACACACAGTGCCCAGTCACAGCGCACACACATACACAGTGGCCAGTTTCAGCATGCGCGCGCACACACACACACACACACAGTGGCCAGTTTCAGCACGCACACACACACACACAGTGCCCAGTTACAGTGCACACACACACAGCGAAACACACTGTGCTGTTATAGCGCAGACACACAGACACAGTGCCCTGTTACAGCACACTCACACACAAACACAGCGCCGACTTAGAGCACACACACACATAGAGCCTCCGGTTAGAGCTCACACACATTCACAGTGCCCTGTTACAGCGCACTCACACACAAACACAGCGCCGACTTAGAGCACACACACACATAGAGCCTCCGGTTAGAGCTCACACACATTCACAGTGCCCTGTTACAGCGCACGCAAACACACAGGCCCCGGCTAGAGCTCACGCACACACATACACACACAAGGCCCTGTTACAGCACACACGCACACACATACACACACAAGGCCCTGTTACAGCACACACGCACACAGTGCTCAGTTACAGCGCGTGCACACACACACAGCCCCTGGTTATAGCTCACACACACACACAGTGCCCAGTTTCAGTGCAAAAATACACAGTTTCCAGTTACAGCGCACACACACACAGCCCCCAGTTAGAGCTCTCTCTCACACACACACACACACACACACACACAGTGCACTGTTATTGCACAAACATACAGCGCCCCTGGTTAGAGCTCACACACACACACACAGTGCCCTGTTACAGCGCACACACGTTTTATGCTGCCGTCTGGTGGCCAAAATTGAGTACTACCATTTAAAAACATTAAAATGATTTTTTCTGGTAATTGCAATACTTACATTTGGCCAGGAGATGGCAGCAAGAAAATAGAAAAATTCACACGGTTATTAGGATAATTCACAAGGTAAATTTATTGTGTATGTGTGTGTTTTTCTACACTTTGGGGACAATTTTATCAAATCGAGTATGGAACACTGACGTAAAGTAGTACACACAGTGGTGATTACTTCTAGGCTACCGTGATATTCAGTGAGCGACCGTCTCTTAATGACATTAATGTCACTGCAACGGACCTCAGTCGCTCCATGAGCAGTGACTGCAATGATAACTGATTGCTATTATTAGTTACCTTATTGTCATCATCTGTTTCAGTCAGGATCTGAATCGCTCTTGGTCTCTGATGGAAAATGGATGACATGTTAAATGATGTTAATGCATGTTTGATTAGTTCCCTGTACATCATTGTCTTGAGCCTGGTAGCCCGGTGTCTAGCTTTCCTTCTCTTTGTTCTCTCTTCCTCTTCATTAACGGTTCTGAGCGTTATACTGCAAGGTGGGTTTGCTGGCTTTACTTGTGAACTTTCCATGCTGTGGATCAGTTCTGCATAGAGTATATTACCATGGTCATTTACACTGCACACCTAGCCTGCTCAGAGTGGGTTTATTGGCTTTACTTATGAATTTTCCATGTCATTTTCCATGTCAAGGTAGAGTTCCTGTCGGGGTTTTTAAATTTTTTTTTGCTTTTGAACAAGAAACTACACTCTGCCAAACAAACACCTACCACCAGTACTTAAGTATTCAGTACTATATTAAGTACTATAAAACCACTCCACATCTAAACAAAAACGTACTTCAAAACACACCATGTTTCAAAATGCTTGCAAAAATATTAAAACAAATATTAATATCCACAAGTTTCAAACTCAAGTCTGTTCACCTTCAGTTTTGCAAAAAAAACTTGGAGCACCACTAATACTTAAGTATTGAGTACTATATTAAGGTGAAACAACAGGCTGTTGGAAAACAGGAAATATGCTACAAAATCATGCTAAACTGTGGTTTCCTATCCTACAGGGGCGCAGAGCTGTCATAAAAACACATCAATATTTCAAAGACTTGGCAGCCCAGGCACCCCAAAACACAAAATCAGCAAAATAGGCTACAAAATTGCAAAATTGCCTTCGTAAATGTGCATCTGGCAATGCAAAATGTTAAAAAACTTCATACTTAGTAACATGCTAAAATTTATGATTTGATAGCCCCAGCATTGCAAAATGCACAATCGGCAACCAAATTGCATTTTCAAGGGTGGGGGATCTTTTCCATGGAGGGCCAGAGGGGGTGCAGGTTTTTGGGATGACCTCTCAATCAGCCAATAATAAAACAGTGGTTCTCAACTCCAGTCCTGGGGACTGACTGTTATTAGAGGTCATCCCAAAACCTGCACCCACACCGGCCCTCCATGAAACCGGTTCCCCATGCCTGCCCTAAACTTTGCCAGATGAGTCACTGTAGTACCTGGCTGCCATTGGTGGTACTGCACCCCATGTTACCATTAGCATGGTAATTTCATAATCATACTCCAACTGTTACCAAAATTCACACAATGGAAGGTGGAGCCTTAGAGCTCAGATTGGGCTTCAGAACTGGTTGTTCACGTCATTACTTACTGTGAACATTACAGGAATGACTAAATTCAAAAGCCTTTTATTTCACATAGTCACTTTCAAAAGCATTGTTAAAAAAAATCAGCTCAAACATCCTTAATTTACACACTTGTGAAAATCATAAACATTACATATTAGATTTAATCTTTACAGTATAGCTATCTATCTATTGTTAAATAGTGATACATTTGAAATGAAAATGACATTTACAAGGTATCTGAAACATGTTTGTGGTACACAGTGTACAATATACAACAAATTTCCCAGTTTAGAATATTCCAAAACTACCTATTTGATGATATTTAATCTTCAAACAGTGTCAAACAATTCAGAACGCTCAGTGTTTAAGGTATTAAAAAACAGTAGGCACAAGAATGTGACAGGCAGATTAAAATTAATTCTTTCTAGAACCAGTGCTTTGTTAAACTTAATGTATTGTATGGCGTGTGACAGCCATGTACATTTACATGCCCCAGGAAGCATAAGAAGGGTCTAAAAGAACATGTTGCTTGAAACAGTGATATGTACATTTGTTTAAAAGACCTTTTCAGTTAAATAAGTCTGGTACAGCAATCCTCCAGTGTGTCTAATGTGCTCAACTGAGTATAGTTGTAGTGACATTTTTGGAATAGTATGAAGACATTTCCGGGTGCTTAGAAGTTCCTGGAACTGGGATGGGCAGTCTTGTCCATAAAAGGCCGCTGTGTGTGCAGGTTCTCTCCGCACCTCCCTAATTAGATTACTAATTAGAAGACTGATTGGCTAAAGAGTCCTCACACCTAGGTTTGAACAGCTGATCTAAAGGCTATCCCAAAAACCTACATATACACTGGCCCTTTTCAGATAAGATTGCCCACTGCCAAACTAGAATATATGAGCAGTTAAAGATGGTTGGCCATTTTTAAGAGTGGAGCCCTTACCAGCAAGTTTAATACACACCTATGTGCAGCTCTGGGTAGCAGTTCATTTAAATAAAGCCTAATTATTTGTCATTTTCATTTGATAGGTTGTTGTGTTGCTTTTCACTCCACCTCACTGGAGTCTTGTATATAAGTGCATCTTGACCATATATAAAGTTCTTTGCTGGAGATCGGGACCCCCCCCCAAGATGTCTCAAATGTCTGAATGGGGAAGGCCACCCCACTTCACTCCACTCCACCCCCACTTTGGAAGGAAGCTGTTGTGCACAAATCCTTTGTAACATGGTTTCCAAGCACCAAAATGGGCAGAGTACCACCCACAAGGCTACTGAACGTGGATTCACCTATAGATATGCAGGCTGAATATTAAATAGCAGGGTTATGAGGGGGGGGGGGCTATGACACATGAGAGGCCAGGATCAAGAAAGGCAACCGCTTCAGCAGCAAGTATCATGTACAACGATCTCCTCACTTCATGTCCCAGAGAAATCCTGTCTTACCGGCAGCCCAGTTTGTCAAACCTGCATCCAATTGTGGGTCCATGAGGAAGAAGAGCAATCTCTGCCTGGCTCAAACGAGGAAGAGGAAGCATAGGATTTGCTGACCTCTGTCCTAGAAGCTGGCATCTCATTTTTCTCCCCAGTTTTATATATAAAGTGGGAGTGAGGGAGTGAGTGAGTGACTGAGTGAGTGACAGTGAGTGAGTGAGTGAATTTTAACAGCCTATCACAGTGACCAGGGGTGAAGCTTTTTTTGTTGTGTACCAGTAGTCAAAAACTGTGAATGTCCTTTGACATTGCTTGTAGAAATAATTCAAATAGGCCTAATTTGTGATGTGGATCAGTCCCAGGCTTGTATCAGGGAAGAGGATGTGCAGCAGGTGGGGTGGGGGGGGCTTGATGCTGTGCCCAAGATTCTCCTCCTCCTTAAATCACAGAGGTCGGCAGCTCCTCAGTTTTCCACTTCCATGTATTCATCACACTTTACTCCAGGAGAAACAGGAAGATGACAGATGCAAACCATTACTGATCTTTTCCCGCACACATCAATCTCACTAACTATATGAAAATGGACTAAACTAACATGAAGCAGCTGGTAGAATCAATTTGTAAAGAATATTATTAATTGCTTATAGTTGCATTTACTAGAAACAAAGACATGTTTATTATTGTTTCTAATCCAAGAGTCCCCTGTCACATATGTCAGATATGGACCTAGTTACCTGATCAAGGCTTTTTTTGTCCCCATTGACACCCTGAAGAAGCACAGTCTCTTCTGTCTTGTCCGTCTTCATCTCCATGACAATGTCGTCTTTCTTACCCTTTTCCTTAGTTCTGTGGAGACATGAATAACCCTGGTCACAAAACACTAAGTAGCATACAATGATCAGCCCAACTGCTCATTTAAAAATCTGAAGTTTGTGCTCACATTTCCTTCTTCCCAGAATGTCCACAGGAGATCTTGCCCTTCTTGTACAGAAAGTAGAGGATACTCCCCAGGACAGCCAGCAGGAGAATAGAGATGATAATGACAGCGATAATCACACCGCTCTCTGGAGGAAAACAGTAGAAATGCAGTCACATGCATTTTTCTCTCTCCTTATGCTCCCAGTATTTACACTCTGAAAATTAATGATTCAAAGGATATCATAGCAAAGTTATCTTCATTTTCAGATGCTGAAAGTTGACAACATTGCCCGTGCTGTAAACAATCTGAAGCGGTTTACGACCTCCGTGTTTTATTGTCCTGAATTTAAGCACAGAAGCACTATATGCCAAACTGAAGAGACAGCCAGCAACATCTGACTACGCCCCATTTGGCATCACACAACCGCCAGTGTAGATGGCTGGATATCAGCTCAGTAACATTCACAATATCATTAAATTAATAACATTACTTTGCTGTTGTATTGCAAAAGTAGAGTAAATGCAGCAGTGTTTAACTGGAATTTTCACTGGATATTTGTACATAAGGGGGCTGTGTATTAGAGATGGGATACACACCTTTTTGAACCTTCTTTGCTCTAGTACCTGTTAACAAACCAGATGACAATTATTAGAACAGATTAGATTAAACATAGGCAGAAGAGATTTTTGTTGAGTCATCCAGCTTTTCATTTGTTATGGTTAGTTATCAAGCTGGTGCATGTGTGTTTGGTCAGGTCCAGGATTGTTATTCTGGATTAGTGTGTTTCATGTAAAGGCTATTTCAGGTCTCAACAGGAAACCTTTAAACAATGTAATTCAAACATCAAATTTGAAACAAAAAATGTTCCCTGCAATGGCAACAAGGGCCAGTGCTTAAGTTTGATTAAAGCTCCTCCTATGTGCCCCTCTGCTCTTAATTCCCAAGCCAGCTGGATACAAGGCACGTTCTCACTATCGGGTATGGGTCAGAACTGGGTACAGATCATGTTCTCATCTTTGGATATGGGTCAGAACTGGATACAGGTCATGTTCTCACTGTTGGGTATGTGTCAGAACTGGGTACAGGTCACGTTTTCACTGTTGGGTATGTGTCAGAACTGGATATAGATCACGTTCTCACTGTTGGGTATGTGTCAGAACTGGGTACAGGTCACGTTCTCCCTGTTGGGTATGGGTCAGAACTGGGTACAGGTCATGTTCTCACTGTTGGATATGGGTCAGACCTGGGAACAGATCACATTCTCGCTGATGTGTGTGGGTCGGAACTGGATACAGATCACGTTGTCACTGTTGGGTATGGGTCTGAACTGGATACAGGGCATACCTTACCAGTCACTTAAGTGTTGTCATATACCATTGTCAGGTGGAAGTGAGCTTGATATCCCTGTAAACCAACAGATTACCTCTCACATTGTATTTCCTTCATGAAAATCAGCTTGATGTGTAAAAGGCTTGTAGTCATAAACCCAGCAAAGTAACGGACACCCTAAAACCCCCCACAGAGCACAGGTGGCTGCTGACACTTACTGGCCCTGACCCTGTAGAACTTCTTGTCTGTGCCTTTGTCATTGGTCGCGATGCAGACGACTGCGAGGTTAGAGGTCACCTTCATGTCCAGCGCACTGTGAGTCCTGCCCTCCAAATGGTTGCTCCGCCCTGTTATCTGTATTACCCAGCAGAAGACCATGTATTACATTATAACCATTATAATAATCATAGAAACATGATGATATAGCCAATTCTGACTAGGAATTGACCCAAAAACTTAAACGTCCATAGTGTGAGAGGGGTATCGGGTCATGTGACATGGGGCAGGGATGTCACCTGACTGTTGTCGACTTTCCAGGTGAGGGTAGGTGAAGGTAAACCCAAAGCCTCACAGGTCAGGTTCAGAAAGTCCCCAATATGGGTGTCGATAATGACATCATCTGGCGAGATAATCATAGGGGGCCCTGTGGGGTGGGGGAGGTGTTAATAATGTCATACCTACCCAACTGCATCACCCCTCTATCTACAGTTCTTGTACCATGGGAGATGGTGGGGGATTATGGGAGCTCACCCTGAGTGATTATATTGATGGTGGCACTGCGATGCAGATTGGGCAGAGCGGACACAGTCACTTGGCAGCTGTACTCCCCTGCCATTCCATAAGACACATTTTGTAGCTCTAGCACATGTTCCTCTTCAATCTTCTTTCCACCCTATAGTTACAGATTAACAGATGGTTACTGTCAATCATAGTCAATGTATCATGTGGAACACTCGGCAAACTGATATCTATGGCAACAGCAGTGGTACCTTGAACCACTCGGTATGGGTGCTCAGGGAGGACAAGGCATTACAGGTAATCTTCTGGCTGTCGCCCAGCTTCATCACCCTCCCTTTCTCAGCCATCAACACCACTTCATCCAGGTCTGAGGAGATCACAAGAAGAGCATAGAAATATCGTGGCCCTTTCTCCCTCATAAAATTGCTTGTTGTGTATGTTTTTTTAGCAAGATGGAGCAGGTGAAGAGCTGTCTGGACAAGCTTTACAGCACTCACAGTGGACTTGAAGCTCAGTTTTCCCTTGCTGCTGGTCGAGTATGATGTTTGTATCCATGGGATCACACAGGTACGTGCCACTGTCTGCACGAGTCACGTTCATTAGCAGTAGTTTTTCCCCATCCTGTTTAAAATCCATATCGATGTCCTAGGGACAGCAGAGGCAAACAGATGCATGGCACTGCACACACTCATGCAGGTGCATGGACTTGCATGCTTACTTATGGCCAAATCAATGGGTGACATGTCCATGTATGATTTGGAAGTGTTCACTGTAGTGCAAAATCCACTGTAATTTTGTGAGCTGTTAAAGCAGTGGTTCTCAACCCAGCCACCCCGCACAACTCCACATTTTTGGTGTAATCCACCATCTACATGTGGTAATTAGTTGACCAGTAAAATTAGATGTGTATGTAGCACAAAAAAAAATGGACTAGCTTTGGGGGGAGGGGGGGTTAGGGTTAGGGTTAGATGAAACAGGACAGATGAAAACCACTATGGTAAGCAAGAGGGCTGGTTTCCTACCTCCTTAGAAAACAAAAAATATGACGGTGGATTCCCATTTCCATGACAGGAGATCTCCACCTTATCCCCCTCTTTGACCAGCCTCTTTGGATGCGATATCCACATCTCAGTCTTTGTTGATGGATCTGTGTGTGGGTAGAAAAAAAGGGCAAGGCTCTCATTATATTGGCACCTGTCAGTGTTCAGGAGGCCCACGAGTGTATGAAGGCACTGTACATATGTTGTTTCAAAGTGTACATGTACGGTCGGGTGTGTGACTGGTATGGTACGTGCGTGTGTTTTGGTCAGGTGTGGGACTGGTATAGTGTGTGTTTTCGTCCGGTGTGAAATCGATGTGTGTGTACATTTGTTGAGGTCTAGGAACAGTATGGTTCATGTGCAATTGGTCATGGCTGGGGTCACTGTGGTGCACATGCATTTTGTTGGATTGGAGTTGAGTATGTTGTGCACATATGGTAGGCACTTACAGTGAACAGTGATACTGATGTGCTTTGATTCCATCATCCTTGTTTCACCAGGTAACAGGTAGGTGACCTCACAGTAGAAGAGGGCATCCTTATCCTGCTTGGTTGCTTCATAGTAAAGCTCACTTTCGATGGTAAAAAGGCCGCTGGACTCTTGTATCTCCCGCTCCTGTATGAAGACATCTGAGAGAAAACGGAACAGATTCATTACACCACCTCATTACTCAAGCAGGCATCCCTTTTATCAAGAATCCACCAGTGAAAGAAGTACTGAGGTTAACCAATCATAAATAAATGCAAGAACACAAAGCAGTTGTACTGAAGAGTGAAAAAGTTAAACCAAACAGAGGCAGGAAGACTGTGCGATGATAGCCCTGACTCTGACCGTCTGCTTTTTCCAACTCTGTACTCACCTGTGCTTTGCTGCAGTGTGGTGCGGTCACGGTACCAAGTAATTTTTGGTCTAGGGTAGCCATTTCTGGTCTTGCACGTTGCGACCTATAGCAGGGGTGGTGGAGGAGGGATGAACAGTGCAGGCAAAAGTAAAGGGCAGTCTCTATGCTTAAGGCCCCTGAGTGTCCAATTATTTGCAATTTATGTAGAACAGATTCTGTACACCTATATATCTGGACACGTGAACAGAAGTGGATCCATAGAGTAGAGCCTCCCCTGCAGCGTCAGCAAGGTGTAAACCCCTTGAGATGTCTGCCCACAGTATCTCTTTCCCACACAAAAGAAATATGAAGCAAAGAACTTATCTTTTTGAAGAGCATATCTTACCCTTAACTGCTCATTGCTGTCAACTCTGAATATAGACTCAGCATCTTCAATCTCGGGTGAATCTGGTGATTCTGTGGGTGGTGTGAGGGTAGTAAAGTCAGAAGAGTTTAATTTTAACATCAAACGTCCTTTTGTCCAAGTCTCTTAATTCATGTTTAAATCAGCATGTCTTGAATAACTGAATATTTATTGTGACAAATATTAAAATTACATATCATGAGAACATGATTAAAAAAACCTTAAATCTTATCTGATGGCTCAGATTAGGTCAGAATTACATTAGACACATAAGTGTGTTTTATTAGCAGACATGCTCTCATTTATTGTCATACATGGTTTTTAACTTTTAATTGTGTTCCTCTGTTGACTAAGGTATCTGACTATTCCGCATGTTGACAGTCCCATCTCTCTGGTGGATATAACCCCAGAGGTGTACAGGGGTAGGTTAAAAAAGATTGCAGATAAACTCTCCACAAACAGACGGTTTACTTCCAATAGCTGGCAGTCGTACCGAACACTTTGAGCCTGGTCCGGCGTTCCTGCATCCCGGCTGACATGCCATCCACCTGGCAGGCAAACTCCTGCTCGTCCTTCACCTTCAGGTCCATTATGGTTAACACTGTTTCGCCCCGTCTGTCATCGTCAGAGTCCCAGGTGATGTTGACGCGACCGACGAAATCCGGCAGCTCATCGGAAAGGCTCACCGTGATGTTGCTGTTGTAGATCTTCTTTCTATCACCTTTTAACTGGTGAACAGGGACCTTTTAATGATCTTGGTTAGTCTCCCCATGTATATGAATCAGTGTTAACTGGAAATATATCATCAGTTTTAACCTGGACTTCGCATCATACCCAGTTCTCATCCCTGACTCCCATTTGTTCATGTCATCCCACTGTTGGTAGACAGTATACTCACCGCAGTCCACTGTATAATCACATCCGGGGGCTTTTCGCTAAAGGAGTATGAGCAGGAGATCTGTGCTATGTCTCCCACAGGAAACTCGACAGCATCCTCCATCTGCACACTCAGCTGTGACTGCACTAAAACACACACACACACACACACACACACACACACAGAACAGGTATGTGTATTTTTGTGGGGACTCTCCATATATTTCTGTGGCATATCCCTAATCCAAACTATGACAACCTTAACCCCTACCCAGCCCTAACGTTAACCATAAGTAACCAAATAAACCTTTTTGGAATTTTTAGATTTTTGGTTGCCTTCACAGATTTTTTATTTTCCTTTTTTATATATAAAACAGTGTCCCCTCAAGGTAAAAACAACAGGTCTTCATCACATTATAATATATACATTGCACATCCCCTCGCCCCCCCCCCCCCCCCCCCCCCCCCCCACCCCCCCCCACCGGGACAACTACCCCTTTTGGGGCCCCCAACACCCTAAATGGGGAAAAAAGGTACACATAACAATACCAACCAA
>JAOYFF010000038.1:4260716-4281146 GCA_025773925.1 Cryptomyrus ogoouensis | reverse complement strand
GTAACCTAACAAAATACAAGAGTTTTTGCATTTTTAGTTTTTTCATAGCAGTCACCGATTTTTATAAAATAGTTTTCTCCCTTAACTGGTCCCCATAAGGGAAAAAAAACAGATATTTATCACGTTATGGGGACATTATGTCATACCTCGCACATACACACACCCGCTCGCACATACACACACACACACACACACACACACACACTCACACTCTTACGATTGGGCTGCTTGCACAGACACCTGTCCAGTAAGAACAAGAGTCATTCACCACAGAGCCTCCAATTCCAATTGCCACCGGCACACATGGTCCACATGGTTTTGCGGATCATCATCATCTCATGCAGTATGCATCAGGTTGGCTGTAGTACACACTGCCAACCTCCCCATCCCCCCACCCACGATCAGTAAACAGCAGCACATGCTCCCAGTGAAGGCCGCCCCATTATGGAGATCTGATTAAGGAACCCACAAAGACATTTTCTGTGCATTAGTCCGGCAGCACTGACTCCTACGGACTCCTTTTTCACCCCAGGTGGAAAAGCAAGGTCAGTCGAGAACATGGTCCATTAGCATTAGCGTAAAACACCACAGCAGTCCAGCTCCAGGACAACACACTTGTGTGCATGCATCAATCACCAAGAGATCATTTAATTACAAATAAAGAATGCCCCCCGCCCTTTGGTTTCGACACATCTGGCAGGTCACATCTGGGCGCGCTAATGTCCATGTGCCCTGGCCCCTGCTGTATGACCAAACCGCCTTGTTAAAATAAAACAAAAACTGATATTCTGGTAACTTGCTGCTATTTATTTCTGGAGAGAGACATCACTCTCCTGCAATACAGAAAACAACAGTGGTGGTGTGGGGGAAATGATCAAATTTCCATTTTAAAAACGTGAACAAATATTCCATTTTAATCATAGTCACCACTAATGGACATTATGATAAACATACTGAGGGAACCACCCCCCCCAGCCTGGAAAATCTACTAAGGGCCCGTCTTGGGGTCGTGGGCTGAAAAATTTGGGAATCCAAGCATTACAACAGTCCTTGGAGACCCACAGATGGACCACATTTATTCTCCCTCCTAGCTCCCTGACAGTCAGTCCACATTTTTGCTCCCTACTGTAGCCGAGAGGGAGTGAAAACATGGATTCTCTGTGGGTCCCTGCAGACCGGTTTGGGAAACACTGCATTAGGGGGTGAAGTGGGACAGTCCTGGGGAATGACCAGCTCATGCATGTGACAGATGCACCCACAAGAATACACAATGTTTAAGAAACTCACACACGGTTTTTTTTTTTTTTTTTTTTTTAAGTACTTGTAGCTCATCCCATAACATTCTATTCATGTTTAAAATGTGCTGAATGCTCCTGCAAGAAACAAGAAGTAACAAGTCTGCTGTTTAATTTAATGATCAGTGATCATTGGTGACAAATCACAACGACAAAATGTGTCCTCTGCATTTAACCCATATGTGACATCGTGACATAGCAGGGGGCAGCTAATTCAGCAACCAGGGAGCAGTGCTTGGGGGCAGTACCTTGCTCAGGGTACCTCAGTGGTGCCTTGCTACTCGGGATTCGAACCAGCAATCTTTCAATTACATCTGTGCTTGCCTAACCATCAGACCACCACTGCACTGAAGTTTGTCTGCTTCGCTGTAGTCATCGTTTGGAGGAGTTTTGCTGGACTTTCATGTTCTCTTTGGGACGCAAGGTAACTGACAACCCATGTAGCAGCCAGCTGGTACAGGGTGTAAGCATTCTTTAAAGGGCAGCACAGCTGACAGGGGGGGCTTATTAGGTGGCACCCATGGCTGCCTGGCAACATGCCCCGTTCCTGAAGCCAGCCTGTGAAGAGGCAGCATGTCATGCAGGCAGCTTCCTTGGAGACTGTTGCTGTGGCTGATGTATCGAAACACCTCCCACCAAAATACACACTCCTAAATAAATAAATAAATAAATAAATAAATAAATAGCCACCACAAAGAACACATGATCAAAAGGTTACAGGCGCAAACAAGCATGTGCTGGGCGCCGAAGTCTCAGCCCTATAAATAGCAACTTTTCTTCCCTCAGCCCAACTGATTGCCTGGTGGAATATTTTTTCAAGTAAGTAATTCAGGTTAAAGTATAACAAAATAACAAAAGCTCCCTTTCTGAGCTTTCTTCCTCAGGCCCCCTGTCTGACTGCTCCAGCACAGACTGCCCTCAGGGCATATTTGATCTGTTTACTCATTTATTAAGCAGGAAGGAGCCTGAGGCCTGCCCTAAATAAACTGGTTTCATGCTCCCCTTGGTCTCAATTCAGGACTTTCAGAGAGTCCCTAAAAAGTTTGTGTAAAAAGGTCACTTTCTCCGTCAGTCTGACTGTTCTCCTATTTTCACCTCACTGTCAGTTGCTTAAAAGGTGTCTTATCCTGAGGTAAATACTGTAATTCACCGAGGATGCTGTTCAGGGGTACCGTACTTTTGGTACTAATAATTCGGTATTTTCCCTTTTCTATTGATTTTTGGTCAGGTACCAATACCAAAACTGCCAGTAGGAAAAGTACCAGACAAGCTGTACTTTTTAAGTACTTCAGACTAGGGCTGAACGATTTATTGATTTCAAATTGAAATCGCAATTACAAACAACAATCGCAAAAGCAGCAATTTAGGATATGCATTATACAGCAAATCTGCCCCAGAGTTTAAACCTATCCTGAGAACAGTTTTACAAATTCCTCCTTGTTTGACAGTCACTCTTAACCAGAAGTGCTGCGCTCCTCATGTGCCAGTCATGCTCAAATCAGCTCTTGTGAAAAAAAATGAACTAAACTATATATTTTAAATATACACTTAACAAAAAAATACTTTCAGCAAAGTGTATTTTGTGATCTTATTGCCACTTAAATGCATTTAAAATAGCACTTACGTAACTAATTAATTACACTTAAAGTACATTAAGTGCTACTTCTGAGTGCTTTTTTGGACATCAAGTTGTATTTTAGTAGAATTAATAACAATGAATAAAAACTTACAATACAATTGAAATATATCAAGTCTAATTACAAATGCATTGTCAATTATGTGTACTTCAATACTACTTTATTTCAGTTAGAGTTTAACTCCATTTTCACTTAAATATGTTTAAATTTTAATAACCACAAAAATATTTTAAAAATTGACAAAATAATGCATTTCAAGTACAGTGGTACCTCGGTTCTCGAACTCACTAGAACTCAAATTTCTTGAAAGTCGAACAAACCAGTTTGACCTAGACCTCGATCTGAATATCAGAAGTCGAACCGTGAACCTGACCTAATATAAATTGTACGCGCCAGGAAATGAGTCATACTACAATGCAATTGTTACTTGAATGCCTTCTTCACAGACTGGCGATTAACCAAATAAAACAGCGCAACATTACAGTAACCAAGAATAAATAAACCACTAACTTATGTGTACTATTAAAGCATTTATGTAATTTATTTAAACTTTATTTTACCAGGTATATTAATTGAAAACTAGTTCTCACTGCTTTACGTGATATTCGGGAGAAATAGCAGATTAAGCATCGGAACTGCCTGGGATACAAACGTCATGCGTGTAACTAAACTCTTCAGCCAATAAGGGCAAAGGTGTGTCGTCACGGAGGCGGTTCCAGTTTGTGCAGCAGGGTGAGAGGTTGCAATGCATCTAACCGTAATGCATTGCGTCAGGATCAGAATGCATTGGTTTAAGCCAGCGCTGTCAGCAAGTCGAACGCACCCAATGACCGGACTGGGGAAACAAACTGAAACGCGGACTGAATACAAAGGACTAATGACAACAACCAGAAACAGCTGATCACATGGGGATCCCACACGAGGTTAATATCTTTATTGTTTTGGAAGCAATTAAGAAAAAAGTTTTTTTTATCCTGTTCATTTTGTGTTTAAATGCTTAAAAAAAAAAAAAAAAAAAAAAAAAAACATTTAGGTGTAATTTTGGGGGGCCGGGAACCAATTAATTGGTTTTCCATTATTTATCATCGGAAAAATTCGATCAGAACTCGAACTTTTTAGGGTTCAATCCGGAGTCCGGAACGGATTAAGTTCGAGAACCGAGGTACCACTGTATACTTATGTATAATTAGTTATCTTAATACAAATTGAATTTACAATTAAACAGTAATAAAATACATCTTGTGAGACAAAAATTGACTAGAGGGTTAAGATATAATTCTGATTCATACATACACCTGTGGTGCAACTCAGACACATCGTCAGTGATGTACTGTATCCTGGGGCCACTGGGTGTTTCGGGTCTCACAACATCATACAACCTTGCCCAGGCAACCCAGCCAGGGTTGATCAGGCCCTGGCTTGTGTCTGAGCAGCCTGTACAGTCCACGGATCACCCTGCTTGATCCAGAGCCACCTTGACGCCCTTTCGACAGCGTCTGTGATGTTGACGGCTTTCCTCATGTGCAGCCCCTTCACTCCGAGCATCTTAAGGGCCCTTATGAGTGACTGGCCGACAAATCCTCTACCCGACCTCCATGAGGTAACACCAGGTCCTCCATCCCCTGTATCGGCATTCGCCTGCCAGCTCCCCATACTTGGCCCTCTTCCTCTCAAATATTATAAAATATGTTAAGACTAAAATACACAAACATTTTGATGTTACATAAGTATTCTTATCAAAAGTGCATTTTATTGTAGGGTGCATTTAAATGTAAAATACACAATCACCTACTTATTTCATGGTCAGAGTTCCGCCGCGACCTCCTTTACCGCCACCAGCACGTACTTCTTTGTATGCACACCTTTCGTTTTTGTTAATATACCATTGCGTTAGCATACTGCTCAGCCATCAAGAAAACCATGGGACAGTCAGTAATCCGCACAGCAGCAGAGCTGCCGCAGCCCTCAGACGTAAAACCCATAATACAGCCGTATTAATGTAATATTTTAGTACTCATTAAGTACTTGTTTCGGTAGCTTAATCTTATAAAATCAATCTTAATTCCACACCGTTAATAAAATAAAAGCCTCGCTTTAACATAAACAAAAAACTGATCAATTTAATCGCTATTACAAGGGGGTATGGACAGTCTTTAAAGAAGACAGCGTTAGAGTCTGAAAGCGTGTGTGATGCCAGATGTCTAGCAACCCCGAAGACGTACATTTAAATATTTAAACTGTTTCACCAGAGTTGATTTGTATAGAAAAAAAAAATCATTACTTTATATACTTCTTAAAAAGCGGAAACTTCAGCGAACATAAAATCACAAGTTTACTATGCCTATTTATTCAACGTTTTATAAAATGCATACTGCGTTTGAAAACTTTTCAGCTGTACGATTTCAGGAACATTGCAGCGTTTTGATTGAATGTGTAAGATGTCGCTGCTGTTATTAACACCATTGGCTCATTAACGCAAACAAAAGGGCCGCATACACTGAAGTACGTCTTGCTTAGAGGTTAAAGGAGTTTGTCATTATTTGGCGTGGGAAACGGCAGTTCTAGTGTTATTGGGGGTCCAAGTAGCGTTAGCTGCAAGATCGCTGTTTTTCTTTTAACTGGAATTGTTTTATCTTTTATTATTACTTAATTTAACGCAACAGTTACAGCTTTTGAGATTGTTTTATGTTTGTTCTCTGCCAAGTTAAAAACAGTAATAGTCATGTGAAAAAATTAGCACACCCCATTAAATATCTAGTTCTTTATTAAGAAATATCAACATATCAATATTAAATCTTCTTTCAAATCATATCTGTAGATAAAGGTGATGTAATTGTATCACCTATGCAAGAACAAGAAACCAATTCACTTAACTATGGTGCCAATTTCCACTGAAATGTATACATTTAACAAAGCAGTGGTTCTGGAAAGAATTTATTTTAATCTGCCTGTCACATTCTTGCGCCTACTGCTTTTTTAATACCTTAGAAACACTGAGCGTTCTGAATTGTTTTTTTGTCCTGTTTGAAGATTAAATATCAAAAAGTTAATTTTGGAATATTCTAATCTGGGGAATTTAAGTTGTATATCGTAACTCAGATGTTTCAGATACCTTGTAAATGTCATTTTCATTTCCAATGTATCACCATTTAACAATAGATAGCTAGCTATAGTGTAAAGATTAAATCTAATATGTAATATTTATGATTTTCACAAGTGTGTAAATTAAGGATGCTTGAGTTGATTATTATTATTTTTTTTAAAACAATGCATTTGAGAGTTAAATTCAAAAGCCTTTTATTTCACATTAAAGTAATTCCTATAACTTTCACAATAAGTAATGACATGTGAACAACCAGTCTAAGCCCAATCTGAGCATGCTAATTAAATTAGAATACTAGACTTTGAGGCACTACTGTCCATTGTGTGAATTTTGGGAACATTACTGGCTGATTGAGAGGTCATCCCAAACACCCGCACCCCCACTGGCCCTCCATGGAACAGGTTCCTCACCCCTGCGTAATTTTGCAATTTGGTTGCCTATTTTGCTGATTATGCATTTTGGGGTGCCTGGGCTCCAAGTCTTCGAAATTTTGATGTGTTGGTAAGGATGAAGTTTTCAACATTTTGAACTGTAATCTAATTCTATGCATTTGAAATAGTAATGGATGTGAGGGTGCCCTAACATTCTGGCATCACAGTTAATTTCTTCTGTTAAGTGAATGTTTCTTGTTTTTGCATAGGTGATGCAATTATATGAATATAACTTGAAACAAGATTTAATATTGATATGTTGATATTAATAAAGTACTAAATATTTAATGGGTGTCCTATTTTTTTTCACACGAGTATACATGTTAGAAGTAATTTATATCCAAGTTCTCATGCTTGCACTAGAATACAAACCAGTTAATATTTTGATGGTATCATGTGGCAATACTGTATCCTGTTTTAAATCTGTTACACACTAAATATGGAATTGAAGCTTGACATAAAAAAATTATATCCCAAATAAGAAAGTATTTTCTATAATATACTAGGGCTACATAATACTGGAAATTTTCTAAATATCACAATGTGATTTTGTTACAATAAATATTAGGATATTTATAAAGCAAAAAAGGAGTTCAATATTAATGAATTGTTCACAAACCTGTCATTTAAATGGCAAGGTTAAAAAAGATTAGGATTATCTTGGCAAATGCGTGCAGCACTCATGCAAAAGCAGTGGTGGTAAACTTAAATTTTTTAGACATATATAGACGCTCCTCTACTTACGAACGAGTTACGTTCCAAACGCCCGTTTGTAACTTAAAATGTTTGTACGTCGTTATTCAACATCATTTTAAGGGTATATGCAAGTACGAAGAACTAGGATGCTGGGAGTATGCACGCCATACTGCTGTGCAGCGGGAATAGCGGCCAGAAGTCACTTGGCAGAATTGGCTCGCAGAAAGAAAAAAAAATTGATGTTGTGGGCAGGAAACGGAAGCCCAAGAAACACAACTTGGACTTACAGACCTCTTCGTTTGTATGTCTGAAAGTTCGTAAGTTGAAAGTTCATAAGTAGAGGAGCGTCTGTACTATATAATCTTGAAAAGGAACAATTATTAAAATTGCAAAGCTTGTGAAGTTTTGTTCCCTATGACAGAGTAAATGTTTTAGTGAAACTTAAACCCCCCCATGCTATAATGTCCTTACAGTACGAAAAAGCTCAATCTTAACCCAGCTGACTATAGCAGTCCTTGAAACGTGAGAATTGCATGTGTATATGCATGTGATGTTGCTATTAATATCACACATCTCACAGCTTTATATACCTCACCTTAGGTTGTGATAATTCAGTGCCAGTACCAGTTATTACACCAGCAGAAAAGGTACCATACTTTTGGTATTTTTCTGAAGTACCAAAAAAACCAGTAACCTTTGTAGTGGAAAAGCACCCTAAGAGCTGTCACACCAACTAAGCTCTTCCAAGTTGTGAAATCAGCAGAGGAGGCAGAGGAACAAGAGCTGAGAACAGGAAATATGTGAGGTTGAGCACAGGACAGGGCTGAAAACCCTCTCATACATACAACCTGTAGCTGAACAAATAGAGCATTGCACCAACAATGGGTTCTAATCAAATCATAACCCTTCCCTCTACTGTAAGTTGCTTTGGACAAACACTCTCACACAGTCACATGAGTACTCTACTTCCAGAAGGTTTCTTTCATCTCCTCTGAAGTTTCTCCACACAGGTCCTACCTGCCATCAGTTAGGAAGCCCAATTAGTTCATCTCTCCAGATGCCCCTCAGCCTATGACACCATATGACAACCCCAGACCTTCCAAAGATTTAGCTCTAGCTGTACAACCTCCCAGCCTCACAGGGCACTGTCATCAAAACAAGCCAGAAGACCTCCATGTTGCTCTGGAACGTCAAATGTCACACATGTATGTGGGCCAAGTTGTTAGTGTTGTCATAAAAACTCTTCCATGCCCCTTTTAATAGTTTTCTTCTGGCAATTATCCAAAAATCACAATAACTTGTAGACCTTCTTCCTGCTGCATGAAATGCTCTCTTTTCTCATGTCCAAAAGCTCAAAGTGGTTCCCACATCAGCAAATATTTCCGAAGGTCCCCCCGGTTCATGAACTCCCAAGAAAGGAATGACACCCTTTCCTGTCCCCCCCCCCCAACACACACAATCCAAAACAACCTCTTGGGGTTGGGGGTCTGTTTGACTCTCCATGGCCAAAATTACTGTGACCAAAATAACAAGGTGACTGAGAAGTGCAGCACTGAGGCCTGGTGATGGTTCGAGGGGTTGCATTCTGCTTGAGCAGATTCCAGCTCTGAAGATAGAAGCCTGGAGCTTTGTTTTGGTGGTAAATGCTTTACCCAAGTAAATAAAGTATTCCTGAGCAGATTGAGCCTGTTTTTTGTATGTCCCCATACAGGAGCGAACCTCTGTGCTGGGAGAAAAAACCCAAAATCCACCGTAAGCACAGGGCCCATAAGATTAAAGAGGCATCATTTAAGGGAACTTAATACCTAAGTGATTCAAGCTATTACAAATATACACAAAACCACAAATATACATAATTCCTTCTATTCATCACCCTTAACAGGGTCATGTTGAGGATGAAAGCAATCTCAGCCCATCACGGGGCACGTGGCAGTGGACACCCCTGGATTGGATGCCAGCCCATCACGGGGCACGAGGCAGTGGACACCCTGGATGGGATGGCAGTTCAACACAGGGCGCAGACTAATAGCGATTTGAGTTGCCAAGTCATCTAAACCTCACGTTATTGGATTCCAAAGTAAACACTAGGAAAAGATGCAAACTCTACAGACCAAGAGTGGTAGATATACATGATTCATCAACAGATAAATAAATAATGAGTAACAGACTCCTAGATAGGCTCAAAAGCAACAAACATTTTTAATAAGTAGCATGTAGCAGGACCACGTGTATGAGTGATGAGTCCTGCATCTACACAAACTGGCCAGCTCATCCTGAGAGACTGTAGCTTCAGGAAACAGCATCAATTATTAAGCATTACCTAATGATGGAGGCTGGAAAGGCCCCACCCTTCAGCAAAATGCATTGGCTGATCACACATGACTCTCAGGCAGTAAACGGCAGCCTCCTCTGGGACTGGCAAGCTAAAAGCCGGCCTGAGCAGGGCTCTTACACATGGACAAAGATAGGGCCACAGTGACCCCACCCCCACCAACCATGCTGCTGTGGGAGTCTCATGGAGTGTGAGTGTGATGTAATGGCAGCAAAGAGCAAGCGACTGGATTGTTAGCCTTGATACAAAGCACCTTTTCCTGTTTTCCATTCTCTGTTAGGTTTGGTCTCTTTTCCACCTTTGGTGATCCAATCCCAGAGCCCAATCAATCACCTGCATCTGATTCCTTTGCTTTTTCTGGATGTCCGTCCGTTTTTCAGATCTTGATGAGACCCCTATTCGTTTTGGCAAACCTGCTACCCTAATCAGATCCTGCTCCCTGGGTCCTGCTCCATTTTGTCTAACTGGATTCTATCTGTAACTGGATCATGAACTTTCTGACCAACAGACCCCAGTATACAGATGTATAGATGTGTTTACTACACATCTATACATCTGTATACACATAGCACATTTGGATGCTTGTCCATAGTATATCTGTATTTGTCCTTCTGTATAGTAATATAGAATATCTGTATATATCTACCAAACTTATCTGCGTATTACTAATGCTAATTTATCCCCACCATTTACACTGCACTTATCTGCTCACTTAACTTAGTTGTACATAATCTGTACATAACTATTCCCACCTCTGTACATACTCTTAACTGTACAAATTGTACATACTGCACTTGCTACTCTCTGCACTTCTGATTAGATACTAAGCTGTATATCGTTGCCCTGTATTTAAATGGTAAATGGACTGCATTTATATAGCGCTTTTCTACTCCTACAAGCACTCAAAGCGCTTTACAATTCATGCCTCACATTCACCTATCCACACTCACATCCACACACCGGTGGCAGAGGCTGCCATGAGGCGCCAACCTGCACACCAGGAGCAATTTGGGGTTCAATGTCTTGCTCAAGGACACTTTGATGGGGTCAGGAGGAACCAGGGCTCGAACCTGCAACCCTCCAGTTGCCAAATGATAGCACTACCTCCTGCGTCACCATCTTCATGTGGACACATGTGTACACGTATACACATTATACATGTGTAATGACAATAAAGTTGAATCTAATCTATTTTTTGTCACACACAAGACTCCAGCACTTAGATAAAACACAACTGATTCATTCCTAGCTGTCAAACACATGACACCCCAAACCGGTCCATCCACCCAGGACACCAAAGATCATTGGATAGCACACCACAGGACACTAGTAATTGTTGGTACAGGAACTATGCAGCTCTAGGACAAGGTACGTGGAGTCAAACTCAAGCAAAGAGCACTGGAGAGACCAAGAACATGAATGGGAACAGGAACAAGGGGGATGTGGGAAATGGGACTGAACAATGCAAACAAAAACCACAAATAAGACTCCGTCTGCTCAGCACACTGGGTGTGGAATTCCAGACAATGAAGTTGACAAACCCGGAAAAAAGACACCATAGAAACATCTGGACAAAAAGTAATAAATTAAAATTAGCCCCATAGAGTTGTAAATGAGTTTTTTTCCCCAAATTATATGCATTGCACTCAGAGAGCATCCACAAGACTGAAATGCTGAACGACTGCTTAGGCTAAACCAGGGGCAGCTCACGCACCCGTGAAGATCAGTTCGCCAAACGGCCCTATAATAATTCCAAATACAAATAAATAAATAATGCAATGTTTGGATTTGTGCGCTAGATATCATGCATTCACTCATTTTCATTTAGTCTGTTCAGATGTTGTCAAACTGTCACACTGCAACTGTAGTTTCAATTATACAATTATCACTAACATCCACTGGCTGAAAATTCACACTGCACAATTTATGTTAATCATGTTGTCTGATTGGGCATGTTTACAGTTTGGGTTAAATTTGACTGGATTGTGTAGTTTAAAAAATGTGAGTGGATGTGTTTTAATTCTGGCAACTTTGGTTGTTAACTGTTTATCCACAACATTACAACAACCGTTAAGTTTCTCAACTTTTAGTCACCCAAGAAGCTGAGGAAGGTTCATGGAATATCATTATTTTTTTAAATGTTATATTTAACAGAATAATTTGGTTTTCTCGTGATAACAGAATAATATTTTAGAATAAACATACTGTGACACCATAGGGATGGTCATGCATGTGTGGCACTGCTTGTATATATAACTTATTTAATATATGCATCCAAGTATTTTACATTGTAAATAAGTGTTGTGCCCATGAAGTGTTTTACTGTGAAGTGCATGTTATGTCCTGTCTCTTTGCTGCACCACAGTCCAGGGAAATACTGTCATATCACTGTCCACAGCATAAATAGGTGATGTGATTAAATCCTCTTAAATTTCATAGAAACAAACCTTCACAGCTACATTCAAATATATAAAAAAAGTCTGAATCCTTAGGAGTTATTCCACAAAGCAAATGTGCTATGCTTAACACGGTTCCATCTACAGCTGTGGTGGAAGACAGGCAGTGTCAAGCCTTTCAGGTAACAGAATATGTTATTTATAATGTGCAAAAGTCTGTTCACTGATGAATGTTGTTCAGTGTTAAACACACCAACAATTGGAAGGGTAGTTCGTGATACTCATTTTCTTAGGAAGCTCTCACCCTGGAAAAAAGGTTGGAGACCTCTGGTGCATGCAGTAGGCTTACAAACATGTACTATTTCAATGTCAGTGAAGGCTGTTTATACTCTATAATCTATCAGGCCTGGCTCCCGCTTTGACAGGAATTATCTGTCGGCCATCAGTGGTGGGCTGATTATACGACTTCAAAAAACTGAGCAAAAAAAATGTTCTGATCTGTAATATCATAACACTACAGTTAAAAACCATGGAGACAAGAGCAATTCCTTATCGATCATCAAATCTGAGACTCAGGCAAAGCCGAAGAGTCTGATTATCTAATAAAGGTCTCCAGACCTCTTGGTGCTGAGTGACACTGCCTCATGCTCGACCTCAGCATGCAATGCACTTCAACAGGCAACATGTTCTCCTTGGATCAGTCCTCTGAACATAAGTGCCCTTTAGAATAACTGATCAGGATGTCTATTGTGGCTGAGACACAGACCCTGTGGTTTCCCTTCTTTTCCTTCCTTGACTATGAACTACATTTCCACAGATGTTGTTTTCCTACAACAAGACTGCCTATTGCACTTTTTGTTTATCCGTTTGTGACAGATTATACAGTATAAATGGCCCTCAACGGTTGTTTAGCCACTGCATGCTCTGACCGGAAGCCATTACTCAATGCTCAGAGAAAATGTTTTGCAGGGTCTGTCCTGGCAGATATGGGACCCAGTGTATGGGAATAGAGATCCTGCAGCCATTTGGATCAGACTGGGTACTCTATGAGGAGTTCAAGGTTGGGGGTGGGAGTTTCTCCCCCGGGAAATTCCAGGCATTCCATATCAACATGGGAGGTGTGTCCCTCATGGACATCACATAAGTGCCATTACATCAGCCATAAGGAGTGAGCAAAGCTTGAGCCATTGGGACTGGGTTCCATCTGGAGTATGAGTTGACAACAGGAATCACCAAAACCCAAATGGTCTTCCCATCTTACTCAGCTATGTCATTGAGAACACGAGGCCCCAATGTGAGAGACTGATGTGTTTGAGGGGTGTAGTCAAAGCTTCAAGCTTCCCACTCAACTTACTCCTAGCCCTCAGGAACAGAAGACGCCTGTGTCTTTGTCATTTCTGGCTTGAGAATGAAGATCCAAGGAATCAAGAGTTACATCGATCACTCCATAAGTGCCACCACACAACAAAGATACCCAGTTCATCATGGTGGCACATGCACTATTAAATCTCACCAGAGAATTACAGTAGAAGTAGGTCATGACTGACCTACTGTCTCCAAAAGGAACCAAGCTTACCTGTAAGTTTTCCTACATTTTTAAATAATATTTAAGCTACATGACCCCAAGGAATATAATTTTCTCCAGTGACTGAATGGCTCTGGTGTCATTAAAGGAAAATATGAGGTCGACAAATATAAAGGAACAAAGCGTCTATTGGGATTTACTACAGCACATGCTGTTACACTCCTGCTTCTCTTCATGACAATGTGAGGCAAAATCCTCAGCAGAGTCTTCCTTACAGATCAGAGTAAACAGGTAATCCGCTACACTCATGAGAAATGCAATGTCTTTGTGGGCTAAACTGTTAGCACATCCCAAAACAGTTCAACAGCCATAATCATCAGTTTAGATTTTCTTAAAGGACTACTTTTTATAATATTATTATTGTCTGTAATGCCTTTGTCTAACCAATGAGCAACCTTTTTACACAAACTGTCTGAAGTCTAAGTGAAGGATGTTATTAAATCAAATGGGGACCCATTTGTCAAATAGGCAGTGCGGGGTGGAGCCTGGTGACACTGCTGACAGCACAACATAGACCCTCATCCCATACCATAGCAAAGGATTTTGCAGACCAAGCAGGAGATGAATACACGTAAAGAACTTAAATTAACAGCCATGTGATCTTTTGAAAGAGTAGTGGTGGTACCCTGATGTCCTGGCTAAAAACTGTGGTAACATTTTACTTAAGGTCATGTTTTTAGTAATTTATAGAGAATCATAAACAATAATGCATTCATAAAGCATTATAAACATGGCAATAAATATTTATCAAAAGGCATAACACATTATAGCCATGTGTATTATGCATTATGAACGCTTAATGAAGCTTTCTTCTATAAGGCACTATACAGATATAAGGTCTCCATCCTAGACCATCAATAATCTGAGTTCTTCAAAAGGTGGGCTAAGACCCATGCACCTATACTCAGGTTTATGGATGTGGGTTGTGCCAGAAGATGAACTGCCAATTATAGTTGATGTGTGGAAGTTTAAGATGTAGACAGACCTCTTTCTGCTTATGCATATGAATTAATAATAGAAGATAATTTTGATACCTTTCCAGAGCTTAATCTATGAGCAGGAGGTTGTATTTATTGCAGATTAAGATGTTTGTCTTTATAATGTAATTACTGGAGATAAGGGGCAAATGTGGGAGCCCCAGATTGAGTCATTTGGACCATTTCAGGATGCCCGGGCATCACCAAGTCTCAGGATGAAGTGAGCACAAAGCACTCTCCTCATCATCTGGTCAAGCTTTCTCAAAAATGTGTTGCTTTGGATAAAAGTGTCTGCTAAATAAAATGTAAATTATTCAACCAAGAACTGCTGACATGATTCTCCTTAAATCGCATCCGAGCCCAGATTCACTGCAGCCTTCCTGAAATGTCCAACATCAATACACTCAGCCTCTTTGACTGCCATTAAAGGTTGAAACATTTAAAGACATTACAGGTTAAACTATGGAGTAAGATAATGGCGTCCAATGAGTGTTATTGCATATGGTGAACTCTGGGATGGCTCTGCCTTTTCAGGGGCCTTAGGCAAAGCTTTACTTGGGAGGCCTCCCTACCAAAGAAACTGATGATTTCTCTTCCTCCTCAATGCAAGTAATTCATTGGCCCACTGCAACTGTTTACTCTGCCTATAGCTAGAGCCGGTCCCCGGTCCCAGTTGAACTAGTGAGAAAAAGCAAGGAAATTAAAAAGGAGAACTTTACAGCTCAAGATGGCAAACAGTGGCATTGAATATGGACAGTAGATATGGACAGTGACATATCCATCGGGGGTTCCTTCTTGTCTGGACATCATTAGTGACAAGGCCAACAAATAGAAAAACACAAGATTCAAGGAAGGAATCTTGAGAAGCAAGACATGAACCTTTCCTGTCTTGTCCTTGAATTGACACTGGGATCCCAGGTCACAAGCGGCAAATGAGAAACAGGCAAATACATACAAGGAACAAGGCATAGGTGAAACAAATTTGGAAAAGAAAAGCCTTAAAAGATCCCCTGTAGTTCCTGTCCAGTGCTGGACATGCTTGTGGCAGAACTGGAAGCTGGCTGAGAGCATCTTTTTACAGCTTTTCATGCGAGTTGGCTTATAACAACCAGGAGGAACAGGGTTCAGACCCAACCGTCTTATGTCCTCAATCCTCCATGCATGACATCACTATGACAAGGCCAGAGGCAGGGAACTCTAGGGGGAGCATCAATGTCCTGGTGCCAAGCCAGCAGCCAAATGTGCTCAAGCCAGTTTTTCCCACGTGGATTCCCACAGAAGCCTGATAAGTGCCATGCCCAGTCTAACATAAACAGGAGAAGTGAAACAAGCCCACTGGGGCAAGCTCTTCTGCTGGCTCACTTCTTTTGCTTTTAGACGACATTGAAAGCACAGCTTCCGGGATACCAGCAGCACACTTAATGGGTGAGGAGCTGGTGTGTATCGCCAAGGCTGCAAATTCAAGTCTACATTCAAATTTTTCAGCCAACACCCAAATCTTTTAATTTAAACATAAAACACCACCAAAGTAGCTGAAGGTCAATGCCCTGCTTTATGCATAACAGATTTGCAGTAGAGTTAATAATGCATAAACAAAGATTTCCAGAATTTCTTCTTGGCAGTGAATGTTAACTGCACCTATATTTCCAGTAAAAAAAACAACACAGTAAGAAGCTGAAAGAGCAAAGATGTGGATGTACTGTATACGGAAGTCCAGCATAGCAATCTGGCTGAAAAAACTTCCTGATGTCATCTAATGTATATATCTTTGGAAGGAAAAGTGGAGAGAAAATGAGTCCAAGGTGGAAGAAAGACAGGAGGTGAGAAGAAAGAGGGATGTGGGAAGGAGGGGTAGCAAAGCTAAGGGTCTCTGAACAGAGGAAAGTTCTGCCAGCACCACACCCAGCCACACACGCACATCATACATGCGTTCCTCCTGCATCTCGAACTCCTTTATGAGGTTATGGACCGGCACCCCTCTCAGCTGACTCAAACGAAAAAAGATGACGAAAAAAAGTCATTCGCTCTGTATCAACTACAGAATCGGTCTGTATCAAATACATACCGCAATCGCGTAGAGAAACTGATTAGTTCCCCAATTTTAAAGCCCTTTCTCGGCGGTTTGTAGACTACTGACAGCAGTCATAAATAGTCAAAGTGGACGCGTCTCTCAGTTTAATAAAGTGTCTCAGTTTGGCCTGTGCGACGTAAAAAGCGGAATATGGCACTTAAGGCAAAACATTCAATTCTTAAATCTCCTGTACTTTTTCTAACAGTCGATACGCATGCAATGGGCAGATTTATCGTCTGAAAGAATAAAATAAAATAACGGCAACATTATTCATGGGGACACTGATCAATTAAAATAAGTAAATAAAATAAAACATGTCATCGGAATGGAAAACTAATCACATTCAAATACATTAACGATCTAGGAGTGATCGAGTTAACCTGCCACCCCTATCCTTTTTACTGGGAGTACTTGTATTAAAGTGGGAACTATATGTAGAGCTATATGTAGAGCATAGAACTATATGTGAACAACCTGTGTGATCGGACGTCGCACAAATCTAAACATGGCCAAATCACATTGCTAAATAAGTCAATAATAGTTTACGTTTGGTATAATTTGCGTTAAATTGTTCAGACTTTAAACACACACACACGTATACTTAATTCATAATCTACTACACATTAAAATAAATTCTAAGATTAGGTTAGATGCCCTTTTCAGCTTATCACATTGTTTGATACGCGCGTCTTAAGCTTGTAGACCATGCAGGAGCGCTTATGTGTAAACGCTCACCAGCGTTTCATCTCCGTTTGCTACAAACAAACCTTGAACCTAGAGTCGGTCATCATCCCAACTCCAAGCGCTCCGCGAAGTTTCCTTGCACAAGCCGACTTTGCCTGAGAGACAGCGCGCAGTAACTCAGCAATATTGCCTATCGATTCCTGGTGTGCTTACCTTGCAAAGTCAGGAAGATGACATGAAGTCCTGCGGAGTAAAGAGCGGTCTTCGACGCGGCCATCCTCAAACCACGTCTGATCCCGTCTGAAGAGCGAATGAAGGCACTGAGACGCGGACCCTAAGTAGATTCAGTGAAAGCAAGGAAGAGAGAATGGGCGGGGAATTAAGCCTGTTAGTAAGAGGCGTTTGCAGGCTACTGTGCTATCTATTGACGGGACACGTAGGGAGAATTAATCCACAGCGCACATATTATTACATGGCATCTCTGCATTGGGAACGCCTGATTCAGCTAATAATTACAATAATAATCCTTGCCAACCCACAGTAATATATTGTATTTATTAAGTACTAATCAGTCAGTTTGCTTCCTGGAAGGGAAAAACTGTGACAGACCAGCCAGGAGCAAAGCAGGCGGCTCACTCTCAAGGATTCCATTTCAAGAGGTGAGTAGGTTTACTGAACAGGCACAGGTAACGATTGGCTTTGAAAGCAACAACATAAATGGTCATTATTATAATGTATTGTTATATGTGATACTGAAAATGCTATTGATTGTAATGCTAAGCAACTGGCTAGATTCATAATTTATCTGTATTCAAGGCATCCTCAAAGGCAAGTCATACCTCTAATTGGGGGCCATACAGAGGAACACTTTGTTATCCATCACCCTGCCGCATTCCATGTCTACATCAGATGGACATCCTCATTGTCAGCACCAAAAGTTTCTTTTCAGGGTCTGGTTCCTTTACACTTTTTATTTGTGCCTTTCTGATACATTTTCAGAAATTTGGGGGTCATGAGAAAGCTCTCGAGAAGTAGGCTTTGAGACTCTACAACAGCGGAAGGCTATCAGGGGCTCACTTGCACATAGAGTCAGGGACTGTATAATGCACAACATTGTCCAAGACTCTGACATAGAAGAATATCAGGGATCCACTCACGCACAGTCAGGGACTGTATAATGCACAGCATTGTTAGGGACTGACACACACAGACTCAGCATATATACATGGCAGATGTTAATCCAGACCTCTTTTTTATGGAATGGATGCATTGGATCTTTAATGTTTTGTGCATTTTGAAGGAACTTCTTTATATGTTTCTGTCATCTATGCCATTGCTCTAGCCCCCGTCGTCATGAAATGCTTTCAGAGACTCGTCATGGCACAAGTCAAAAGCAACCTCCCCCACTCACCGGACCCACTACAATTTGCATATCGGCCTAACAGATTGACTGAAGATGCCATATCCACAGCCCTTCACCTCTCCCTTTCTCAGCTGGACAAGAGAGACACTTATGTTAGAATGCTGTTCATAGACTTTAGTTCGGCATTCAACACCATCATCCCCCAAAGACTAGTCATGAAACTGAGTGAGTTGGGACTGAACACCTCTCTCTGCAACTGGATACTGGACTTTCTGTCAGATCAGAAAGGCCTCAGTCCGTCGGTATCGGCGAGAACATTTCCAGCAACATCAGACTGAGCACAGGAGTTCCTCAGGGCTGCGTTCTCAGTCCACTATTGTTCCCACTGCTGACCCACGACTGCACTTCCACACACGGCTCTAACCACATCATCAAGTTTGCAGACGGCATGACTGTGGTGGGGCTCATCAGCCACAACGATGAGTCAGCATACAGAAATAAGGATCAGCAACTGGCTGTCTGGTGCAGTGAGAACAACCAGTCACTGAACAAGGACAAAACTAAAAAGATGATCGTCTGCTTCAGGAAATCCTGCTCCACCCACATCCACACCCACACACCACTCAGCATCAACGGCTCCACGGTGGAGGCTGTTAAGAACAAGTTTCTGGGAGTTCACATCTCAGATGCCATCACCTAGACCACCAACACAGCCTCCATTACCAAGAAGGCTCAGCAGCGTCTTCACTTCCTAAGGCGACTGAAGCAGGCCAGCCCCCCCCCCCATCCTCACTATATTCTACAGGGGCATCATAGACAGCGTCCTGACCAGCTGCATCTCCATCTGGTTCGTCAGTGCCAGCCTGCAGCGGATTGTAAATGCAGCTGGCAACATCATCGGCGCGTCTCTCCCCTCACTGCAGGAGATCTTCTGGAAATGTTGCAACATTGTGCTTGACTCCTCACACCCCTCACAAGAACTGCTCACACTGCTCCCATCTGGCAGACGCTGTCGCAGCATCAGGGCCCGATCCACCAGACTGCGTGACAGCTTTTACCCACAAGCCATCAGACTCCTAAACACACTGCCTGCCCACCTCTACCTCACATACACACTCAGACTGTGAACTGACTCTGATCTTTGCACCCCTACACAGGTTTTGTGATGCACACACTGCTACATGGACAATCATGTTTATTCCTGATAGATTGTTAATGCAATATACTCACATCAAACGCTGCAGATCTTATGCGAACTTAATACACAAAGTACATTCCGTGATTGTGACTGCAGTTTTCTCTACTTGACTGATGCAATATTTGCACATTATTGAACATTGTTTGCATATATCTTTGTTGTTTTCTGTTACATAATTGCACATATTATTGAACTTACAACGAAATTGCACATACCCCCTACCAATGGTGTGTGTGGTAGCACTTCTAGTTTACCACAGAACAGAATTTTTTCCTCATTTAAAGTAGAATTGTGTAAATATTTTATACTTATTTAAAATAACACATTTTGAAGTCATTACAGCGAAAGTGTCTTTCTTCTTTGGTCTCCTTAAAAGTTATATGACTGTTTAGTTGCTTGATAACAGTAATTGTTACAAGAATAGTCATCAGCTATATATTCTATTCTATATATTTTACAATGCACATTTATTTTTCAGATGAAAAATAAATGTGCCACTATAGCCTCACTAGGCTATTGGATGTTATACTAGTGGGGGGTGGAGGAGCATTTGTGATTAGGCGACTCAAATGCCTGACATTTGCTGATTACACCATGTAACAGTTTTTGTGTCTGTGAAATAACTATTAGTTCCTGTTAGCTTATATATCCAAATGATAGAA
>JAOYFF010000038.1:4218987-4229171 GCA_025773925.1 Cryptomyrus ogoouensis | reverse complement strand
CCACAGTAGGGACATGGATACCCTGACAGATTCAGGGGGCCCAGCACCTTACAGGGGCCACAGTAGGGACATGGATATCCTGACAGATTCAGGAGGACCAGCACTTGCCAGGGGTCCTTGAATATTTGAATATGAGGGGCCCAAAATTTCCAGGTATCCTCTGCTTGCAACATAATAAAACAGTAAAAACCATTTTGTAACATGTATACCTGACATGAATGCAAGTGCGGCACTTTTCAGTCAGGATCAGTTCCCAGTGAAAGCCACGACGTGAATGCTTAGAGCCCGTCTGAAGGACGGCAGGGTTACTGCCCCTGTGTTAAGCAGCAAGCCCAGAAATGGTGCTGCTTCCCATGGGAAGGACAAAATTTGCCCTGTTTATCACGGAGCGCAAATGTTTGGTGTGCGTGTGTGTGTGTGTGTGTGTGTGTGTGTACGTACGTACGTGTGTGTGACCCTTGCACCTTACTCAGCAAACTTATTTCTGCACTATTATAAGATTTAATTTATTTTTATGTATTTATCTATCCCATTGTCAGACTTTATTACTATGTGTATTTCATATCGCATGTGAACCATGACAATAAATCTGACTTTACTAATAAGGCGGAATCACAGACAACATTATGTCCTCATCCAATAACGTTGTATGCAATGTTCCAGGAGATGGCGCTTTGCCGCAAATTAATTTCCAAGCCTGTTTAGCACTCAGAAAATTATTAAATCGATTGGCCACAAGAGGGCATCCGTCTATTCAGCACCAGAAAGCCATGAATGTGACTGTAGCTATACAGTAATTGATACATTGGTTAGTTTCATAAGTTCATTGGTTAGTTTGACTGATAAATGGAAGCACAATTGGTGTTCTACATATGTCAGAGGCTGTTGTACAAACAGTGTCACTCAGTCGGTCCCCATGGGGAAATTGCCTTTTTCTCTGTTTTGTGCCCCATAAGACACACATAGAGATGAGACGAGACTTTGCTCAGGGGCCCAATGCTGGCATCAATCTGCCCACCTAGGGATCTGAACCAGTGACTTTCCGATCATAGGTACAGAACTCTAACTCACCTCACCACACACTGCCCTACCAGTATATAATACAATGCTTGATGTTTCTTCCATCCATTTATGTGTGCATCCATTGATTCCATTCATCCATCATCTAACTGCTTGTCTGGTTATGGTTATAGCTGAATACCATCCCTGATCCTTCAGGGTCCAGAGTTAATTGGTGTACGCAAATTGGCCTTTTCCCTTTGGTACTGTAGTGGTACTTGTAGGTGTGTAACTCCTAAGGAATCCCAAAAAATTCTCTTCCTATATTTCCTTCAAGTCATATAAACCTATGTTTAATTGAAAATGGAACAAAGACAAATGTTGAAACTGAGAAAATTTAAGACAATGCCAAACTGCATTCTGCACATATTACAACGGCATGGCTTCATAGTAGAAGAGTCTGGGTGCTAGACTGGCCTGCCTGCCGTCCAGACCTGTCGCCCTTTGGGAATATTTGGTGCATCATGAAACTAAAACTACAACAGAGGAGCAAAGAACAAACCCTGAACTGTTGAGCAGTTGAAATCCTATATCAGGCTAGAATGGGACATCATTTCACTTTCAGAACTCCAGCAGCTGGTCTCCTCAGTTACCAAACATTTACAGAGTGTTGTAAAAGTAGTGGTGCAACAGAGTAGTAAACATGCCTCATCCCAACTTTTTTGAAACATGTTGTTTGACCTCAGATTCACATTAAGCATATATTCCTCATAGAACAATACAATATCTCATTTGATATGTTGTCTTTGTTCTATTTTCAATTAAATATGGGTTTATATGATTTGTAAATCATGGCATTCTGTTTTTATTCATATTTTACACGGTGTCCCAACTTTTTTGGAAATGGAGTTGTGTCTGTCTGTCTATGTAAACTATTTATTAATCCAATTTTTTACTGACCCCTGATAGTGTTACTTAAGAACACCACCCTTATCTGGAGAATCGCTGACAGCAGGATTTTAACACAGGTTACCTTGTACTGTATACATTGCATATCGCATAAACCAGAATAAGTTATCAAGACCACATCCATTGAAAAAGAAAAAAGGAAAAATTTAGAGCTCATATTTCAAGGAAATGGCTTTTATTTATAAAATGGACCACAAATAAAATAATGGTTATGGCTACAAATTAAAACAATTCCAAAAACTTTTCAGAATATCTTACATAACTTTCCTATGCATAGCTTTCCTTGCAGCTGTGAAAACAAATATTAAGCTTTTCCATTATTTGAATACCAAAAGCATGCCAAATCACGCATTAAACAATCTTGTGGACACAGCAAAGGAACATTGTGCTGACAAAGGTTTTCTTAGTCAGTAGTATAAAGAGAGGTATAGGTAGAGGACAGGTAACAGGTGAGAGAATAGCATCACATGAGGGCTGAGAGAATGAAGCCAACTGCAATGATTCTCCTCGTCACAGCTGTCCTACTGCTGGTCTTCTGGGCTCCTGCGCTAGCAGGTAGGAGACATGCGGAAACATTTAGCATTCATTCAGCTACAGCCGACATCCGTTTGATCCATTATAGTGTGGACTAAGAAAAAAACGTAATATGCCCAACAGGTTTAAATAGGAAAAAGTTCTACCTGCTTTTGATGTTAATTTCAGGCACACAATGATCCATCAAGTCTTTTTCAGCAAAAGTCTTTGTGACTGATAAAGTTAATAAGATGTAGTTTGAGGTTTAGTTATGGTTTTATTGTCTTATTATGTTTCAAGTTTCAAAGTTTTATGTGTCAGATACACAATTATATTCAGTACAATGTGCAGTGAAATAGCCAGTTGCCTAGATTCACACTGTGAAGAAGCATAAGTTTAAGGGATAAGACATAATGTATCAACATAACGTATCAACATAACATATCAACAATCATTAAATATTGAATACTGAAGAATAAACTACATACATATATATTTTCAGGTCCCCACAAAAATCTGAGAATGCAATCAAAACCTGAAAATCTAAAAATTCTTGTATTTTGTTTGGTTACTTATGGTTAAGGTTAGGGCTGGGTAAGGGTTAAGGTCATCATGTTGGGATTAGAGTTTTCCCTATGGAAATGAATGGAGAGTCCCCACAAAGATATAATTACAAACCTGTGTGTGTGTGTGTGTGTGTTGAGTAGACTGAGAATGTTAGCTATACAGGGCCTAAACACTGTCTTCACTAAGCATCCAAGTATATAGTAAAATGGAAATTTTGCCCATAAATCTCACAGATTCTGGGTGCAGGTAGGGAGTAATCAGCATTTTTGCAGAATAGCCAACCTTGTCTTTGCACAGGTTCTGCAATGTTCCCCCTCAGTATGACGGTGTTTGACAGCATCACAAACACTCCTAATCAGACCTACAGCACAACTGTCGTCTACAGGGGCGTACTGCTGGGCGCCATGAGACGGCTGATGATGGAATCGAATGACTTCAAGTGAGAAAATGATACAAAATTCATATCTGCGTTACTGTCTAGCAGACACGTACCCCGAACAAGATGGATTAAAAAGTTCATTCATTCATTCATTCATTCCTTCATTCGTTCATTACAGCCTTACAGAAAATCCTTCATACAGGTCAATATTAGTTGAGGTTCTTGACATACCCTTCTTATACAGCAGAATTTTCACACCAGTTAATCAGAGTGACAAACTTTCCGTTTGAAAAGGCTACATCAGGGCTCTTCAAATCTGGACCTCGATTCCAAATCCAGGCCTTGTTTTCAGTTCTCCCAGGTAGTTTAATAATTACTGATTCTGATTGGTCAGAGGCTTCACACCTGACTCACAGGTAAAGGAAGGCTGGGAAATCAGTAGTGCTCGGACCTTCGAGGACCGTGATCTGAATAATAGGGGGCTACATGAAAAATCATGTACACACAGCCTTGCATCGCACTCCAGAGGACAGGTAGAGCATGTACACAAAATTTCCTACCATCTCTACAGGTTCACGGTGCTTGAGAACTTAAATTACGGTCCCTACCTGGAGAGCATCAATGGCATAGCAGGCAATGAAGCTGCTCAAACCTACTGGGAGTTCCTGGTTCGACTCGCCAATGGTACCATCTTCAAACCTGATGTGGGTGAGTGTCACAGTGACAGGGCCTTGACCTCAATTCACCTGAGTTATACAGAAATAAATCTATAAAACAAGTCAAATGTAGCTTGTAGAACATCATTTATGTCAGACTCTCACTATGCATTCTTCATGAACTCTATGTCTAGGGGAAGATTAGCACCTTGTTACAATGTTAATTTTAATGCTGCATTGTACAAGTACAATAGGAGTCTTTGCACGGAGGTTAAAGCCTGCGGGGCATACAGAAGGAAATACTAGAAAAAATTTCAGACCAGGGGTCCTGGGGGGGTGGGAGGGGGATTACAGAGATGGCAAGGTGATACCCTCAACCTGACCGGAGTCTAATGGCTATGTTGTGCCTTTTCCAGGGATTGGGTGCTACATCCCAAATGTGAATGAAAAGGACCACACAGCTGAGCACATCATCTTTAAATTCACCCGCTGGTGAATGTTTTGTGGAATCAGAGAGATTTAAAGTTTCCATGACAGAAAACCTTCTGCATGGAATGATAGGGCTGATCTTGCTGAAAGAATTGAGTAATTACTTTTTAAAGCTTCCAATGGTGTCACAACGTGTCTTCTTACTTCCATAATGTCTCATGCACACAAGCGTTTGCTAAAATATTATCTATGACCTCAGCTGACCACCAATAGCAGGTTCCTATACTGAGAGTCACAGGAAGAGCACTGAAGCAAGTGACCAGTACAAAGCCGATAATCGGACCACAACACAACCACTAATACTGCCATTAATATAAATTACATGAAATTCCGTTTATCCTGTATAATCCTGCATCTAAACTGAAAACTAAGGTCTGCATGTGGGGGAATGTCCATAAGAGATGATGTCATGACCATATTCAGCAGTCAGATTCCTCAGTCAGATAGATTTGGCTATCAGATGAATTTTTATAGTTACCTGTGGAAGGAAGAAGGCAACTGACAAACTGGTTAAGGGTAAGATCAGGCAAAGGTGCCATTTGAAATGGAAGCATCCAGATTGTGAGCCTGCTCCACTGTCTCTGGTGTCTCCCAGCAATTACAGAAATGTAATGACAGAAAGGAAACCTTAAACCCTCCATTTACTTTCTCAAAGCCACTGCTTTGTTTGCATTCTGCTGTGTTTGACATTCCAATTCTCCATACCTCTATACACAGCATAAGTACTTCATAGCGTAATGCCTGCTCTTCTGACAGGTTACATTCTGCTGTGCA
This sequence comes from Cryptomyrus ogoouensis, assembly GCA_025773925.1. Taxonomy (NCBI): domain Eukaryota; kingdom Metazoa; phylum Chordata; class Actinopteri; order Osteoglossiformes; family Mormyridae; genus Cryptomyrus; species Cryptomyrus ogoouensis. The sequence goes on along the minus strand of JAOYFF010000038.1, from coordinate 4,223,825 downwards.
TAGGCAGACATTTATAAATAACACCTAATAAACCAGTTTTCAGGATCTGCAATTTTGTGGCCAAACAGGTGTTTAACACCCCAGTACTCCATATCTCTACACACAGCACAAACATGGTAAATGAATATCTACTCTGTGAACAGTTTCACTACGTAGTGAAACCATTAATCTTTCCATTAGACAATGCTCACGAGGATCACATGACGACTATTGCAAATTATGGCTGCAAGTCATAGAACACTTTGAAACTTTAAACACATGAGACAAGGCAGAAGCTGAGAGTAATAAATAAGAAAAAGTATGGGGTCCAAACACAAACACCATCATCTATTTTTCCCTACCGTGTCATTTCCTGTGAACAACTCTTTCCGGCATCCTTCTGATATATGACTCAAATAACAATAGACTGGAGACTCACCTCTTACACAGTTCATTTTAAAAAACCTTTTCTTTAAAAAAGTCTTGTTAGAAATAGTCCTTGCAGGCCATTGAAGAAGCATGTGTTGCGGCTCTCTCCAGACCATTAAATGCACAATAGGATATTAGCTGTATTAGAAGTAAATTAAAATTCCACAACGAAGCACTCAGTTAAATAAGATAAGTGTTTTCTAGGTTTATTTCATGTCTCTTCATGAAAGTGTCTACTAAACGAATTACACCAAATGCAAATGTCCAGTATTTACTTTTTAACACTCCTGTCTGTATTTTTACACCCCAAATATACTGGATGCTATTCAAATTCCACAACACCAGACAATCACCCACATAATTGTACCAACAATAAGAATAAAGCACCCCTGTATTTGTTGACTGCGGTAAAAATGATTTCACAATTATTAATTACAAAACCAGGCTCAGTTTTCGTGAATCTTGAATTTAAGGAGTGAAACCAGGAGGAGGAAAAAGAACTTTCTGAAAAAATAACAATAAAGGTCCTCTGCTTGTTGAAATTTCTTCTACATGTATGAACACACTTAAATAAGACTTTCAATTGACTAGGCTGTCTGTTCTGGAGTGTTAAAAAATCACTTGTATGTCAAGCAAATTGTACAGATTTTTGCATGTCTAGTGATGAAGGCATGCTGTGATCAGAATCCAACATGGAAGAAAATTGGAGCAATTCTTCTAGAGGTGTAATAGCCGATATATCACATTTCACAGTCCACAATTACTAATGTAACAATGCCCCTGCGCATTGTGGTTAAGAAGCCCTGTTAGATCCACTGATATTTTTTCTGAAGTACTTTTATTTTATATGTAGTTTTATGCCTGCAGTGTTTAGGCTTCCCCAGTTGTCTTGCTGTTGGAATTATGACCGACTATCTGGAATAAGGATTGAAACTGGATTTCACCTGTTAGACGGGATGCTCATGTACTAGCAATCGCTTACATCCTGAATAGTACAGAATGAGCTCTACACATCTTTTAAGGCTTAGAGGCATCTGGGATGTTCATGATAGACAAGGTTATGTGGTAGTGTGTCCTGTGCTACGATTGTTTGTACCATCGGTCATTCAGTACCTTCAGCTTAATGCTTCTGCTATGGAAACGGGATTTGGAGACAACAACTCATGCTTTTCTCTACAATGAAAATAAGACGGTCTTGGGACAAGAATGGGGGCGGGGCAGGATGTTGGGTTTTGAATTGGGGATACAATGTTTCCAAGTACCTTAGGTATTGAGAGTTTAACTTGGTTAGGGATGTATGAACTGGAGGGGGGCGGGGGACATATGTTTGCATATGTTCTGTTTCCCTCCTATAATTTGCTTCATGCCCCCCCCCCCAATAAAAAGATCTTTGCATTTAAATTATGTTTCATAAAAATGTAAAGTGTTTAGTACATTATATAACATTTTGCAGTTTTGAAATACAATGACAAGGGGCGGGTCAATAGTTTATGGAGATGGATCGTGGGGGTGTGATGACGTTATGTGAACTGTACCTGAATACCGGAATTTTCACCACCGCTTCCAATATCAGTCTGAGAATGAAAGGGGACATGAGAAAAAAGCGAATAAAAGACAATGTGCGATATTAGATATTTTTTTGAAGTAAAAAATGTTGTAAGTACTTTACTAAACAATAACATGCATATCACAGCAGAATAATGGCTAGCATTATAACTAACATTAACCAGTAAATCATCCCAGAAATCATATCACGGTGGGCAACTTGTGAAAATGTTGCTTTGGTATATATTTTCAATAGTATCACTTTGTGTACCCCTCCCAATACCAAACTTTCTCTGAAGCCCATGAATTAGGCTGATTGGTAGCTGACATGCAACCTGAGGAATACATTTGTTTTGAAGCTGCGTTCTGACAATTGTGCTATATACATATTATCAAAAGAGTGCAGAGTTTACTGGGAAAAGTAAGCATTTTTTTATTTTGTGCACTTTGTAAAAAAAAGTTGGTCACAGCCTTGGTTTTAGACCCTGCCCCTACCTTGACCCCGCCCCACCCCTGAAGATAATTTGGAATTGTCACTGCACAAAGGAGAACAATTTTGCAAGACAAAGACAAGACTTATTGATATTAATAGAAATTGACATCATGTGAATGATATGGCTTTTCACATGACCTCACCCCACCCCCTGCCTTACCACAGTGAACAGTGTCCTCCCAGCTGAGAAACGTTCCCCGGGCAGCCATGGTGACAGAGATGGTATAAATAGAGGACAGGTGACTACAGGGAGCCTCAGACAAACGCAGGTGACTGCAGGGAGCCTCAGACAAACACAGGTGACTACAGGAAGCCTCAGACAAACACAGGTGACTACAGGGAGCCTCAGACAAACACGACGGGCAGAATGGCTTCGGCAGTGATGACTCTGGTCTCTGTGGTCTTCCTATTTCTGATCCCATGTGTCACAACAATTGGCCCACACTTAGGTGAGAATATTATATATTTTTATTGTGTCATATCCTACAGCTTGTTTTCACATGATTTAGCAGTAAATTATGAGATACTCAGTAATGAGGGTGAGACTGTTAGACTTGCTTTGGACTTGCTTTTAGATATGCTTTGGATTTTCACAGCCCCCATGGTCATGTCACCAATCACCATAACTGTGGTCAACAGCATCACACGAGCCCCCAATAAGACCTTCTCGGCCACTGTGGCCAAAAGGGGACTACTCCGGGGTGCCATGATACGCCTGGCTGATCATGACCGTGGCTTCAGGTCAGTACAAAATTATTCCTGTCTATACAGAATTATAGCGCGAATAAAACAAAATATTTTGTCTTTGGGTTAAAGCTCACCGCTTTGTCTCCGTAGATACTCGATCATAGAACACGAGGAGTATGGTGTTTTCCTGAGGAGCATCAATGGTGTATTAGCTGACCATGAACAAAACCTTTACTGGAGGTTTTGGGTTCAGCTTGCCAATGGATCCATCATAAAACCAAACGTGGGTGAGTCAGGATGGAAGATCAAAGCCTGATCTTCATTCAGCCTCTGATAAGACATTGATCCTCATCTTAGTGAGGTACACTCATGGAAAGAAAAGTTATTTGGTAGTCTGACTTAAATTGATCCAGAAATCGCATGTCAGAAGATGAGGAAAATCTCACTGCTGAAGTCAGATGAATGATATTGTGATGGAAATGTGAAATTATAAATTTGGTTAGTGAAGGTTAAGTAAACAAAAGAGTATGTAATCAGCTAAGGTACTACTAGCATCCAGCCTATGAAGCTATTGGTTGTGTGGTGCCTCTGCTTCCAGGATTCGCTTGCTACATGCCCAATCCAAATGACAACATCATCTTTGTATATGACCAGTGGTGAAGATGTTCAGCAGTTTGGAGAGGGATCAGGCATGGGGAAGATTCTGCAGCAGACGAAAGCTCGGCCCTTGGGGCTGCCACTGCTGTCAGTAAAATAAACAAATTCATCAAAAAACTAATTATCTTCATGATGTCATTATTCATTTCAACAACTGACCGGCACATACATGCAGTATAAACAAATTCACTCTAACATAGACACAACAATCAAAAATCCTACTGAACACACACAGCTTCTTAATATTTCATTTATTTGATAAGCACTTTTATTCCAAGACCCACAGTTTTAAGCATCTGGAGATCAGGAGAAATAATTAAGAGGTGAAAAGCTTCGTGGAGGGTGATGTATAATTGTCATATAATTGTTTGGTCATGATTCCAGCATAAGGCCAGTAGTCACACCTATACTTTCTTTAAGGGTTTGGGGTAAAACAGAACTTTAGATTTTCAGGATCAGAGCAAGTCCTAGTCTGCTGTATGAAAACCAATATGGATAACATCAAAAAACACCATCTGTGAGGACACCTGCCATGTAATTGAACATATTTCATGTAATAAACTTTAAGAGAACCCTTGGATGATTACTGTGGGTGGACTGGTGACTCTCAGGCTAGGGCTGTGTGCTAGCAACTGGAAGGTTGCTGGTTTAAATCCCATAAATGTCTGGAGTGATTCTACTCCATTGGGCCCTTGAGCAAGACCCTTAACCTGCCATTGCTCCATCCTGGGTATGACATTAACCTACATCCAGCCCTGCAAGCAGGTCCCAATTTAATAAAACCTAAATCCCAGAGAGGATGTTGTGGTGTCCCTCTCAGAATTCCACCCATGGCGTCTACACGTCGTAGAAGAGACGTACCAGGTGTTAGCGAATCCCAAAAGCCACAGTGCTCCCAAGCACCTGCAGAGAAGCGGGGGTTGATCAGACAGCCATGCCACAAGCAAGATCCCAGGACGAATAAATGTGATGTCATACGACAGCACCTGTATGAGCAGCATTACGCTCGTCAGGGTTCTTTCATGCATGGGTCCCAGAACCTTCAGCA
>JAOYFF010000038.1:4179950-4214407 GCA_025773925.1 Cryptomyrus ogoouensis | reverse complement strand
AATGGCACATAATTTTAATGATGGTCACAAGAGTAATGTGTCGTGACTCAGCACATTGACCCCTGCTTGGACATGTGGTTCCAACACATTCCACAGGTGCCTGACACATACACAATTGTCCACATGATGCAACAAGAAATAGGAGCAGGCAATCTTCCTCCATTGATCCGAGGAGCCATTCCGACACTCGCATGCCTATTGCGGGCACATTTGACAGTGGACAGGGATGAGCATGGGCACTAAGACCAATACATGGGCACATAAGAAACTGCTTGTATGTCAGGCAATTTGCACAGACCCTTCCATGTTTTTGATGAAGACGTGCCATGATCAGATACCAACACAGAAGAAAAGCGCGGCATTGGGTTTTCAGTGGGACACAATGATTTCAAAAGCCTTAGATATGAAGATATTTAGGCAATTTGGTAGCTGACATGGAAACTGTGGAAAACCTTTGTTTTGAAGCTGCATTTCTCACAGTTGTGCTGAATATTAAAAAAGAGTGCAAAATGAACTGGGAAAATAAAGCAACTTATATAGATCAGAAGTGTCTTATTAGTTTAAAAATAGCTTATTTCATGCACTTTGTAAAAGTTTCTGACAGTCTTCATCCCCCCCCCCCCCAAAAAAAAATCTGGGGTGGCCGCTGCACAAAGGGTAACTGATTCGGTAAAACAAAGACGACATTTATATTACTACAAATTAACATCACATGAATGATACGGCTTTTCACATGACCTCACCCCACCCTGCCTTACAACAGTGAACAGTCTTTAGCCAAAAAATCACCTCAACTGAGAAACGTTCACCTGGCAGCCATGGTGACAGCGATGGTATAAATAGAGGACAGGTGACAGGTGACGACAGGGAGCCTCAGACCAACACGGCAGGCAGAATGGCCTTGGCAGGGATGACTGTGGTCTCTGTGATAACTCTGGCCGCCCTATTTCTGGTCCCGCATGTTGAAGCAGGTGGTGCAATAACAGGTGAGAATGTTACTTATTTTTACTGTTATATTCTACAACTTGTTTTTTGGATTATTTAACTGCAAAAGAAAAATAGATTTATGGTAGGGTGTTGCAGACTGTGAGACTTACCTTTGCGATTTGTGTTGGATTTTCAGAATTGGCATACTCAATCAGTATAACCATTTTCAACCGAATCTCACATGCCCCCAATAAGACTTTCATTGTGGAAGTCGCCGATAAGGGAATACTCCGGGGTGCCATGAGACGACTGAGTGGTCATGATTATGACTTCAGGTCAAGACAAAATGATTCCTGTAAATATAGAATTTTAGTTTAAATGAAACTAATTTTGCCTTTTGGTCCAAGCTAACCCCATGTCTCCGTAGGTATGAGGTATTAGAGAGTGATGATTATGGTCCTTTCCTGAGAAGCATCAATGGTGTCTTAGCTGAACCTGAACACAACATCTACTGGAGGCTTTGGGTTGAGCGTCCCAATGGAAGGGTCTTCAAACCCAAAAATGGTGAGGATGGAATAACTACATATATAGAAATACATCGTTGATCCTAATCTGACATAAACTGATGGAAAGAAAAGTTAATTTGTAGTCTGACCTGATGCTGAAATTACAAGTATGAAGATTTACCAATTTGTTAATCTGAGGAGCCACTGCAGGTAGCTGCCCTTCACTGCTCAGTTTTCTCTCACCTACATGTGTTTGTGTGTAGTTTAGGCGAAAAGAGAATTTACCCACAGGGATCAGTAAAGTGTCATTATTATTATTAGCATCTAACTTGCAATGGTATCCAGAAGCTATTGGTTGTGTTGTGCCCCCATTTCCAGGATTTGCTTGCTACATCACAAAACCAGATGACCACGCCGTCTTTATATATGACCAGTGGTGAAGATGTTCAGCAGTTTGGAGAAGGATGAGGCTTGGGGGAGATTCTGCAGCAGACGAAAGCTCGGCCCTTGAGGCTGCCACTGCCGTGAAATAAACAAATTCATCAAAAAGAAAAAAAAACTAATTATCTTCATGATGTCATTATTCAGTTCAGTGACCGGCAAACATATGCAGTATGAACAAATTCTCTTGTAAACAGTCCAGACAAAAACCCACTGAAGCAGCACAACTTTTCATCACATCATTTATTTGACTTAGTTTTAGCATCTAGAGATCAGGTGAAGTAATTAAGAGGTGAAAAGCTTCGTGGAGGGTGAAGCCGCCTCTCATATTGTTTGGTCATGATTCCAGCATAAGGCCAGTAGTCACACCTATACTTTCTTTAAGGGTTTGGGGTAAAACAGAACTTTAGATTTTCAGGATCAGAGCAAGTCCTAGTCTGCTATATGAAAACCAACATGGATGACATCAAGAGAACCATCTGCGAGGACACCTGCCATATAATCTAACATAATGGTTCATGTGATAAAGTTTCAGAGAACCCTTGGATGGAGGCCTACAGTTACTGCTCTGCCTACTCTTCTCTTCTTGAGCATGATTTGAAATTCCCTTGAATTCTGCTTCTTGGTTATAAAGTATATACGCATTTTGTGTCCATTAATTAACACAATCTAATGCATTTACTTTAACCTAGTTCATTTAATCTGTCTGTAGGCATTTTAAATGCCGTTTTGCATATATTATTCAAAATTATCATAATTTTGAGGCTCCTTCACATTGAAAGTCAGAACAAGAATAAACAAAAGAAAAAAAGTTACGATTTCAATTCAGTACATTCTTAAAGACTAAAAAGGCAGATACCAAATGTAATAAAACCTAAATCCCAGAGAGGATGTTGTGGTGTCCCTCTCAGAATTCCATCCATGGTGTCTACACGTCGTAGAAGAGACGTACCAGGTGATAGCGAATCCCAAAAGCAACAGCGCTCCCAAGCACCTGCAGAGAAGCCAGGGTTAATCAGACAGCCATGCCAGGACGAATAAATGTGACGTCATACGACAGCACCTGTATGAGCAGCATTACGCTCGTCAGGGTTCTTTCATGCATGGGTCCCAGAACCTTCAGCACCAGGTTGATGATGGTCATGTTGTTGCATTGTACAAACTCTCCATCTCCCTCTAGCCCTTGCTGCACATCTACAAGCCTTAATGTCTCTGCCACCTACTGGGGAAAAAGCAAACTGCAGTAAAATCAAAAAACACTAAAAACAGAATAGGCCCCTCAGTGATATGATTTTATTTAGCAGAAATATTTCTTCCTTAAATTGTGGGGCAGATCGCCACAAGGCACCCAGAGTGACCCATTAAAGATGGTTAATTAGAGAGGCCAGGGCTGCCAACCTGCCCATAAACACAGTTTACCTTTAGAATGAGGTCTCCTAATTTGCCGAGGTCCTTCTTCTTAAACTTGGAGTAGCTCATGCCCAGTTTTCCTGTTTCAGGATTTAATCTTCACTCAGCAGCCCAAACAGAGTGAAAAACACTTTGCTTCAATCCTCTGTTTCACAGGCATCTGGCTAAGAAAAGACCAACCATCATATCAGGGCGACCCCAGCTTACCTGGGCAGACGGTGTCGTGGGCATGGAACCAGGTGGAAGAGCTGGGGCAGCGAGTACAGGAAGTTTAGCACTTGAGGTATGAAGAAGAGCAGCATAGTCTTGCTGAAGTGGCCCAGTATTCCAACCACAGCAAAGGTCATCCCAGCAAAATAGCAGAAGGTGTCGCCCACAAACACTGCTGATGGGTACCTGGAGCCAAGACAGAGGGTAATCCATATCTGATACTCCAAAAAACAAGTCTTTTAAAACCTGTGGCCAACATGCCATGACAAATCATTTAAGATCTAGGAAAGATCAAACAAACCAGTTGTGGTAGAAGAGAGCCAATGTGGTGAAGAAGAAGGGGATCATGAAGTAAAGGGAGAAAATGTGGTCGTCTCTGAAGTCGCCTGTACCAGGTAGAAATGAATTTAGCTACAAAACCCATGGCAAACACAACTGGAACAGACTCAATGTAAACAGAAAGTATTAGGATCATCAGTCAGTTTAATTTGATGTATAAAAGCACAAATATGCTGACATTTTACATTCAGAATTCGAATGTAAAATCAAGTCAAAGGCCAATGTGCAACCCCCCCGAAGCTTTCTTTGAAATTCAGCAAAAAAGATTTCGCTCATCCAGTTCCTTTACCATAGTACCACCTGTTGACCCATCTGGGAATCCATGCCTCTCACCATTCAACTCCAGCATGTTGAAGACTATGATGGAGCCTGAGATGAAGAGAGCTTGCCCAGACTCTATGCCGTTGATGCCAGCCAGTATGTTGATGGCATTGGTACAGAACACAGCCAACATCCCCATGTACACATAGTACAGGATCCCTGAGGAACCACAGAGAAAAGGAATGCGGTGCATCTAGAAATAGGTAAATTAACAACAAATACCTGCATCACACTGGTTCAACATAAATTAAATCCACGAAATGAGTAAACTGCAGTTTTTCACAAGCTGAAATTGCATCTGTGGACTAAATTAGTTACTAAAATATCAGTTCCTAGAATATTTTTATCATCATTATCTACAAAGTAATTGTCACAATTAGCGGTACATTACAGTTGGGTATTCCTACAAGGTACAGTACATTACTCTAAGGTACTCCTACAAGAGCTCTCTCCTGGCACTAGAGCCAGCAACCCTCAGGCTCCATGTCCATGTCTAACCACCAAGTCAGTTGCTCTGAGCACAACCAGCAACTGGTCTGGCATGATGAACCCACCCAGGTCAAGGTGCATGCCCAGCAGAGCACGGAAGGGCTTGGGCACCACAATGAGAGTGTTGCCAAAGTTGGTGAAGTAGACCATGAGCAAGGGCAATGAAGCCACCGTGGGCAGGAGCAGCTTGTGGCGCCAGCGGAGGTTCAGCACATCATCGGCAAAACCCAGGAAGATCATGCAGCAGATCGCTAGCAGGGCACCAATCAACTGAACAAACTGCCACACAAAGGTCAATGCAGTCAACGGGACACATCATCCAATACTACCAAAGCCTGAGAGCTTACACTCCACAACTGTGCAGACTGAAGGTAGGCTAATTCACTAGGCCTTGCCAAGATGAAATAACATGGTATCACATGCTTTCATTATATGACTAAAACGAATCAAAAATGTAAATATCAGCAAGCGCCATGTTTGTAGAGGACAAGAATTTCTCCCCATGAACAAGGAACCCCTAATAAGCTGTTTCCATTGTTCAACAGACAAGGAAAACTTGATTTTTTCCCCCAAAAATGGAAAAAATAGAGAGATTACTCCTTACCTCATCGTGAGGGAAAGCCTTACACTGCTCCCCCATGAAACAGCTGAGAAAGGGCACCGGGATGAAGCAGAAGAGGATGATGAGGAACACCGTTCCACTAATGACTCCTTGAGATTCAGGACTAAGAGATGAGAGAGAACTAGTCCCATTAATTGCTAAAAGCATGTTTCCTGCACTAGGAAACAAAAGGGACACAATACTGTACCTATATTTAAAGTACTATTAATATCATATGCTTCATTTCAGTCCAATAGATTGTCTTAACTCAACAAGTAGTATATTAGTAGTAAAAACGTTTTACCATGGCAAGGACAACTGAAAAGTCGCTACAGCAGAGGCTCACTCACATCTCCGTTTTCTTGGTTTTATTCAGGTCCATGCCAAACAATCTGGCCGTAATGAAATGCTCTTTGAAAGCTGGAATGAGCTTTACTGTGGCCAAACATCCCAGCACAGACAAGCAGAGGTTGATCAGAAGCGGGAGCACTGGCAACTGGGACATCTTTATTTCAAACGAAAAAACCTACTTTGTTGAAGAACGACTGAAAACAAGAAAAGGCGATTGGTCTAACTGGTAGTTACCTATGTACTAAACGGATCGAACCGTTTCCTACATCTACAGATTACATGCTTCCAACAAACACAAATAGTTTTCCTCCCATGGCATTTAAATCGCTGTTTGATTATGCATTATGTACATAAATAGTACATACTGCGTACCAATACAGTTCTGATGTATAAAGTCAGATTTAATAATGAGCTACCTATCACTTTTAGCATAAAGCAGACTAAGTTGGGAAACTATTTTAGCTACGTCATTAGCTAGTTGACAGACAAGAGAATAATTTCAAGAAATGAACAAATGATCCGGTCGATCTTTAATTCAGTTAAGCAGTTTAGGCTAGTTAGCAAAAACGACAATCTTATATATTTTTTTACCTAATAATGCAACGAACGCCGTGTAACGATTTCTACTCTTTGAATCCCATAACTACCGTTTGAGAATCCAATAAACATGCTCTCTCAACATGCTAGCTCTTTGGAAAAACTCCGGTTTGCTCTTGTTCCTGGTCGAGCTGTAGGACCAATTCTCCAGCTACACGTCTACTTCCGGATATATTAACACGTTAATTCGCCTTTAGAGAAAAAAAATAAACAAGATAGTACAGAAACCCCAGCTTAACTAAACACTATTCTCTTTGATTACACAACACACAATTTATAAGCTGGAAATATTAGGGAAAATGAGGTCCTAATATCTGTAAGGTATATGCGGACATATTTATTCGTGACACACTCGCGGAAGACGTCCTGTTGACTCCGCCCCGAACCACAGAAATCTTGTACCGGAGGTAGTGCGGCTCTGCGTGCGTGCCCCTCCACAAACACATACAAGCACGCCCAGATGTGTCACTAACAAAGTTTTTCTCTGTTAATAAGTACAGTAACACTTTATTCTTGAAGCAGTTTACTTCTGTGATACGATCTTCCATTCGAGGTATTTAGTCACAATCAGCCTTAGCTTTTCAGGTAGGATTGCTATACTTGACCCTTTTAGAAAGAGTCCAGTGGGGAAAATGTGTAATGAACTGCTTCTCTACATTAAAGAACAATGTATTTTCAAAGAAGACAGCGGACTTTTCATTTCTCGTGTTTTAAGGGAAACAAATTCTTGTTCTTTTTTTAACTTTATTTTGCTTTTATTATGTTTCTGTCACCATTAATCGAGAGATATTATTATTACATTATTCTAAGCTGAACTCTCCGTAGGTTTTTTTTTTTTTTTTGCTTCACCGGTTGTACCCGACCTTGAGCAGTAGCAAAGCTATATATGTACCGCTTTGTATCACTTTGAACCAATAAGTCAACATTTAAATAAAAAACAGTGTTGTTATATGAACATATAGTACATGTGGTATTGCAGGACGACGAGTTCTTGTGAATAATCGTGTGCTTTCCCTTTAAATATGTGTTGTCCACGCACTGAGCTATGTGGTTTGACTCCTGTTTCTGCGCGTTCCCGATTATGGCGCTGTCTAGTGCTGGAAGGAGTGTGAACGCGAACGCCGTACCGAGATCACCGTAAACAGCGAAGGAGCACTGTTTAAGAACAGGATCCTGTCTTTCTAGAGAAATGTGAAGAAAATCAAGTCTTCTACTCAGGGGTCGTCCGTGAAATATAGAATTAAAAAAATGTATATATATATTTATTTATATAAGCTATTCAGCTTTCCACCTTGAAAACTACTGGCGAAATAACTCGTTTGGGAACTATAATTAGCGGATTTAGCTTATCAAATTTGCAATTAACTTTGCTCATCTAAAGGCTCGCATATAATATTTCTGCGATATCGGTATACATGTCAGTTATAAGAACTTAGGCTTCCAGTTTTATGCTTGCTGTGTTGCGGAATACGGCGGTTGCGAGTGATGCTGACCAAAGGAATGCCATTTTAACATTGCTACAGTTCCCTCTCAGATTAATTTGTAGCTAACTGTTTGAATCTAAATGCCCTGTTTGTTATAATCATTTATGAAATCAATTAAACATGATTCGATATGTAGAATCAATTAATATCGGACAGTGGGATGCTACATAATAACAACTGAACCACGTAAGAAAACAAGATACGTGAAGAGCTAGTAATAAGGATTAATCACTTTATTATAGCCCATGATGGTTTGAATGCTAATGACCGTTTGTGATGCGCTTAAAACTATCTAAGCTTTTATACCTTTTAAAGCCGAGGATGTATCAACGGTTCATTACTTCATTTATTCTCAAAATATCCGCAATGAACAACATTTTTTAATATATATATATATATATATATATTGTAATGTAAATTAAATATCAGATTTTTGTTTAAATTAAAGATCAGATTTAAGGAAAGTTGTTTTTCTGCATACTTCCTACGACATGGCCGTGACGGTACTTGAGTACATCAGTTACATGTTTTTCGTGATCCTTTTTTTCTTCTCGTTGCTGACCGTCGTAGGCTGGGCTGCACAGCATAGTTTGGGCAAACGGGCTCTTCGTAAGATGGCTTCGCCGCTTTCTGTAAATTCAAAACCCAAAATTTTCCCGCCAGCCGTATGGGACTCTTTGCTGAAACTGAGTTTCGGATGGCAGGAAGAAGATGCCTATAACGGGCTGAAAAGCTTATTGTCGTCGCTACTCTCGTTCGAACCCATGAGGGAAAACTGTCGCCAGGCTTGGGTTCAAGCACTCAATAAGCAAGCTTGCAGACCCGGGGTGGGTACTCGTATAAGCACCGAAATGTCTGTATACTCAAACAGTACAGGCCTAAATGTAATACTAAATGTTCAAATTATTGTGGATGCGGAAGAATTTGTCTGCTATAGACGGTATGCTTTTCTGCTTCATTCTACTGCACCTGTATCTCTGTACCAGTTGTGCTGCTTTAGGTGAAATGTGGCCAAGTGAGAAATGGCCAAGCAAACTCACACAAACAGCGAAAGCACATACCTATTAATCGCAAGAGTGTGCTGTTTGTCCGCAAACACACTATTTGGGGGGGGGGGGAGGCTTCCGCATATAGTTAAACATTTCAAATATTTCCAAACTCAGAATGATAACACAAAATCTGTTTTATTTTTAGAGTTCAATGCGAATAAACTTTGGAGAGAACCTACCGTTTCCAGCGTCTGCTAGCATTGACTGCATAACATATGCTGGCCAATCAGCACACAGCATGGTAAGTGTGAATATCACGGAATATGGAGCACCGGCAGATTCTCGTTCACATAAGGAAAACTATCATTTTAAACACACCATTGAACAATAGCCACGGTTCACCTGACCCACATGACTATATTTCCCTTTTTAACAACCCCCTCCTGACTTCTGTCCATTTTCTTCTTCTGAATAGGTGTTGCACTGCAACTGTACAGTGGAAACAGTAACATTTCCTGTGACTGTCACCCAGCAGTCACCTGCAACAGTATCTGTGGATACATTCCAGGTTACCATAGCACCAGTGCAGGCACAGGTGATACTACTAATGTTTATGATATAGACAGAAGTATATTTAATAATATTCACTCTCTGCTGTATTTTAGGCATAATAAATCCTTAATAATTCTATATGTTAATCAAAGAATCATTCATTTCTAAACAATTATATACACACACACACAAACAGTACCGGTGAAAAGTTTGGACACACCAAACCTCCTACAAAGAACAGTGATAGTATCACATGGAATAACCTGGTCACCTGACCTAAACAAGCAGAGATGGTTTTGGAGGAATTTGACCTGAGCGTGATAGAAAAGCGGCCAATGAGTGTTCAGCATATGCGGAATCTCCTCTAGGACAGCTGGAAAAGCATCCAAGGATGCCAGGAAACTGAGGAGACAGTAGGGTCAGCCAGTCCCTGGAGCTGTTGGGGTTAAGGGCCTTGCTTAAGGGTCCAATGGTGACATCACTCTCCTGACCCAGGGATTTGAACCGGCAACCTTCTGATTCACAACCCACAGAGCTGTTATGATGTCTTTATTATTATTCTTAAATATAGAAAACAGTACAAATAAACATTTCTGAGGGTAAGTGTGTCCAAACTTTTGACATGTACTATGTATTTTTTCATTAATGATTTAAATTGATTTTCTCATTCTTCAGATGGTAGTGCATCTGGAGGACATGGATAAAGAAGGTCTTCTTGCATCATGGACCTTTTCCCAGCAGCCCATGTTGCACTTGACGGTGTTGCCATGCCAAGTCCAGCAAGAGGTAAAGGTGTGATTCATTGAGGGTCACTTCATGCAGCATTGATCTATTTTCTACTGCTTTTAATCTCCTATTTATATTAGTAATTCTGCTGGACTGCACTCTGAAATGACTCAGGGAGAAACAATTAGCAGTCAATCTTTTATTCAAAAGGATGTCACCTGCTTTACCAGCTCTCTTGCCTGGCAGGTTGACAGAGAGTTTGACTTAAACGTAGTGGGTGAGCTAGTGAAGAGCACTATTATCAACAGCCAGCCTGCCGTGATTCTCTGCCTCAGAACCAGTGATCCAGAACTCAAGGTGAGTTTCACAGGTGGCCCCAGGCTTGAGCTTCTCTTAGGCTTATAGTATCGACTGGAAACAATGAACTTCTTTCCTCTATGCTCCACCTTGACAGTCCCAGGAGGAAAACAGCCACCATGGAGACCTGAATCCCAGCTCGCCTGTCCTTTCTGGAGTGCCAGGTAGGGCCACACTGCCAGCCAGTGAAGGAAACAATCCAGGCACAGCCACAGGTGGATTGTGGTCTAGGTTAGATCCTGTAGAAACACAGCATGACGTCTTGTTGCCAGTGCCCAATCTGATCACCCTGTGAGATATTGCTCTGTTACATACCTCCCACTGTCTTGACAGAGTCACACTGTCACTCCTCCTTAAAGATGGATGTGGTGGAGAGACAGCCTGCAGGGAATTCAGCAGGTTACCCTGTGGAGACCCATGGGTTACCCAGTCCCATCCAAACTTGTAAGTTACACCTGCTCCTCCTTCCACATTGGGACAGTAACAGGATACTCCCATAGATCATGTCACGAGGATCTTTTTACAGTCTCCATCTATTACTGAATACTTATAATCATCCATCTGTTCATCCATCCATAATCATATATCCATTGTACCCACTTGTGATGTCATATAAAAATACTTTATTCTCGGACCCAACAGCCATGTCCAGTCCTGGAATAGATGTATTTGTTTTTCAATGTGCATCTCTAACTTTTTGTCTCCAGTGGACAGTGAGGTGTCTGACAGGCAGGACTCCAAGGCTGGGGCTGCTGTTCAGCCACTGGTGGAGCCTTCTGACAAAGCAGCAAAGGGGACACCTCCCAAGAGGGTCACGCTGAAGGTCAGGGCTTTTTCTTCTGGGAAGTTCTGTAAATACAATCATCATTCCTTTAACAGGAACATATGTGTTGTAAACAAATTCATCAGTAAAAATGGTTGTGCATTAAAGGTGAAGGGAGTCTTATGGAGAGGAGGTAAAGGTGACCTCAGATGATAAAGAGATACTGAGAGGTTGGGGGGGGGGGATTGTACACCGTCCTCTGCCCAAACTAATGGAAATGCAATCCTTATGCTAATGGAAACAGTTCACTTAGACCCTGCTGTCCATCAGGCTCTGATCGACGAGGATGGCTCCACCTCATTGGCTGGAAGTCTTGCAGCGATGGACACGGGACGTGAGCCAGGAACGATGAGGGAGGTTGCACACTCCAACAATGACGAGCGACCTTCTGTGCATGACCCTGGATGGGAGATGGGTTCCACAGGGGCACTGGAGACACACAGTCTAAAAGACCAGAAAGGTGCCCTGCAGTTATAACACTTTCGTGTTCAGTCATGCAGTGTCATTTCAGTGGTAGTAGTATTTATCCTGACAGTGAGTAAAATGTCTCATAATTTGTGACTGCAGGGGGGTTCCTCCGCAGCAGCACCAGACTTCTGCTCCGGAAAAAGTCTCGGCAGAAGGACCCCAGTCTCAGTCGGTCCCACGAGGATGTTGCCGATTCGAGCAGCGGGTGCTCACCACGCAGAAGGTCCAGCAGTTTCTCCCGGCGCCTCATCAAGCGGTTCTCCCTCCGCTCCAGATCCGGGGGGAAGTCCAACCTGGGTGGGGGGTTGGGCTGAAGGCGGGGGCAGGAGAGCTGGTCATGTGGGTGAGATTTTCACCTCAAAGTACTGTGGAATCATCTCTGTCGTTTCAGGTTCACCAGAAGGAAACCGCTAGCATGTCTCAGTTCTGAGGCTGAAACGTGTCTCTTACCAGCAGAGGCTCTATTAGACTTATTGTCATTTTGATGGACAGGGTCGTAAAAATTCTGCCATAATCTATCATCACCTGTCATTTTAATTTTTTTAAGATAATAAGACATATTTAATAGCATTTAATTTTCATTCATTCATTTTATACATAAATAACATACAGAGCAGGCTTATAGGATATCGATTTATAAGGGTATGGAGAGAAAAGATTAGCAGAGACAATGACCGTGCTGTAATTTATCATGTCAACACCACACAAAGCAAATAAATGTTTTTTTTTCCGCAGTGACATAAAAATAACATAGTTTGCCCCATAAGATTACCTGCTACCGGCTGATAAACATTATCAGTATAGGTGCTTTCCCAGTGAAGTTCAGGACCAAGTTCCTAGGCCATCTCTACCTGGAACTTTTGTAGCTCCTGGCCACTTTCATGTGTTGCTTTCCCACCACAGGAACAGGAACTGTTCTTTATGCTAAATAAGCACAGGATACGGAAAATGCTCGTAGGTTAAACTTCACATGTAATTCCATATGAAATTACAACTCCGTCCCAAAACAAAGGAGGATGAACAAGTCATTTGTTATTTGTTCGTTCTTAGGGGTATCGATTGCGAAAAAATGGGATGCAGCTTTTTATTTATATTTAATTTATTCAATGCGACATGTTTATAATTCATTATTAAATCTGACCAGCAGATTGATCTTTCATTTTTCATGCAATAAAAACGATGTAACATTATTCCGCCAATAAGTGCTGGCAAGTTTCACCACCAGCACCCGACAATATTAGACAAAGGTATATGGGCTATATCGATCAACTTTTCTGATGCAGAATTATGGAGATGCAAGGAAAATGGTATTGATTAATGCATTAAAGTAGCTAAGGTACAGCAATAATGCCATCTGCTCAATTTTTGCTTCAATTGCTTTTCCCTGCACTTCCATGTAACTTCCAAATTAGCGCTGGTGCTGAGAAGGGTCCAGCTGCAGATGCCTGTATAGTGGAGCTCCACCAGAAATACGTCACCTCCACAGGAAACACGTGACCTCAACACTGTGTTACAGCGAATAAACCCTAACCTTAACCTGCACCCTAATCCTAACCCTAACCTTAACCTGCACTCTAACCCGAGCTCCACTTTACGTCCTTAAAGATCACGTGTTACCTGTGGAGGTGACGGATTTCGGGTAGAGCTCCACTCTGCAGGCGTCTGCAGCTGGACCCTCTTGCTGGTGCTTGTTGTCAACCATTCAGCAAGTTTATCTGTATAAGTCAATGAGGTCATGCACATGAGATAGGTCATGCACGGTAGATCGCCTTCTGGGTGCTAATCTGTAAAAATGACAGACAGCCTTCAGACTAGTCAATGATGGAAAGCGATTAATGCGACTTCAGCTTACCAATATCAGGGCATAATCTACAGGCTACCTTCAGAAGACCAGGATGATTCTTGGTCACTAGGGATTTTATAGAAGACTAGATTTAAATTATATGTCAGCAAGGTTAACATGGGGCAGATATACTCTAAGAAATAAACATTTTTGTATCTATGTAAATTGAATGTTATATTACCTGTGAGCTTCTGCTTTTGCTAGGGATGGCAATGTTTTTGACAGTGTTGGTTTGAAAATACTGGACATAAGATACGTATTGATTCAGTCTGCTGGACAAAATCTTTCTTCAATTTATTTTTATATAGCACCTTTCACAACAGTGTCACCTCAGGGCGCTTTACATGGGTGTACTGTGATACATTCCTGCAGGATTTCCACAGAAAAATTAAAAACAGGGAAATGGGAAGACAAAGAAATGAAAGAAAGTCATGTCAACAGAGGAGAGGCACCAACAACTCCCAAGTAAGGAGAAAAAAACCTCTTAGGATCCAAGGACAACTGGCTGCCCGAGCCCCAGCATGGGTGATAAGATCATTAAATTAATGGACAAGCATAGCAGATCAGACTGGCATGTACAGCAGGACCAGCAGCCATAATTACAGTGAGTTATGTGTTAAGTTCTGGGTCAGCTAATCCGAAGTAATAGGTCTTCTTTATTGTGAAAACAATGTTTTTTGGTTTTTTTTTTGTTGGGGGGGCTTCTGTTAAAAAAAAAATTATATATATATATATTTTTTTTTTTCTGAAAGTTACTTGTGATTGCTTATTTTTAACATTACACTAAACCTGAAACTGTATAGCATGTATTGTGCAGATATAAACTTTTCATTTCAAGCAGTTTCCTTGTAAAAAATATTAAAACTTTCAGTTGATTGTTTCTTGTTATTTTCTCATTGAGTTCAACGCATGTTTGTGCATGGAATCTTCAGGGATATTTTCTTGGGCAAAAAGAGAATCAGAATAATATGGAAAACTGATGAAACCCCTTTTTTGTACAACACAATCTGGGTATGATGCAATTGCTAAAGAGGTTAGCTTGTAGCCTGCTTCCATGCTTAGCCAATGAAATGTCTTAATTACCGCCCAGACAACATTTATTAATAAAGAGTACAACCTACATTTTTAAAACATGTGGGTCCACAGGGAGGGGTAAACCAAGTCTATTTATTGACTGACCTACTTTACAACTACTTAATGAGGACAGGCAAGTTCATTCATGCTCCGTTTTAAGAAAGTCGGCTTCACAAGCAAAACTTCTGTTTACTCACACTTCGCCCGGTTGTCATGAACCGTGCCTCTCTCCAGCTGTCTGGGCTCATATAACAAGCTTAACGTTCCAGGGCCGGCCACTTTTTCGTCATCACCGTGCGACTTTTTGTGTTGCAGAAAACAGGGGAAACGCGCTACCGCATAGCACGGTGCAGTTTCTGTTCATGTTATTTTGTGGCATATTTAAACTCGTTTTCGGCGTGAGTATACAACGCAGTGATATTAATTTAACTGTGCTCCATGTATAAGAAGTTTTTACCAAATAGGACAGTTTTGTATGTCGCATTCAGTTGTTCCTAGATGGTCTCATGATCCCAAATTTACAGCAAACACCGTGCCTTCTGCCGTAGGTCAAGGTAACCCCTTTACCGCCATGTTTAAGTTTTGGATAAACAAAGTAAAAAAAAAGACATTGGTGGTGTACCGGAAGTTTTTTGCAGTTTAAAGTCTGACACGTTCATTAAAGATAAGGAAAGGCTGGCGTCCAGACAGATTTTTACACCCGTCATCTAAAGTCCTGTTAAAATTTGTCGCTACCCGATACATTGCTTCTTGGTCCAGCTCATGTATAGTGTTCGTGTGCGCATGTGTGTGCCAGTCGCATCATTGACATCATGTCTGTTCCGTGCTCGTGCACAGCTAGCGATCACATTGGATGCGTAATGTACCTGAGTCCAAGGACCTTTTCCAAAATAGACCTTCCTGTCACAGAGTGCACCCTGTTTGTAGTCACACTGACAGCTGAATGGCGTTCTTTTCATTAAGGTGTAGAGCAGGGGTCTCCAACTCCGGTCCTGGAGAGCTACCGTCCAGTAGATTTTCTATACTACCTGGCTTCTGATGAGCCACACCTGTTCTCAGGTAAATACCAGGAAAAAAAAAAATAAAATAATAATAAAAAAAATTATATACACACACACACACACAATGAACTCGAAATAAAATTAGTCAGTGTGATAAAACCACGTAACTGTGATCTTGTAGTGGATGAACTTTTTCATTTAACTGTAGAAACCTTGGGGTTTAGTATGATTGATTCTAGCTTTAATTTATGAACACAGCCCATGTTCTGCATCATTAGCATTTGGGATCATGCCTCTATACATGTGAATGATTGTAAACCATCAGTATCCTCACTTACATTCAGCAGAGCATGATCCCTAGACACTTTCACAAGTCTACCCTGCTTTTTTTTTTTTTTTTTTTTTTTTTTTACAGCAAATGATTTTGTTTTTGATGAGGTATTTATCAAATACATGCATCTTCCTGGAGGCAGTTGTAGGCCTTAAAAATCAGTGTCGTTCCCAATGTACTAGTCATTTTTATTACCCATTACACAGACACATAAGGCACATAAGTACAGACGCTCAAAGACACTGAGCTTTTACAAACCCATATTAAGCACATTTGTCATCTAAACACAACACAGTTGATGTAATCCAATGCACATTCAGTGTGTAGTCTTTTACCCTGTGTGTTCGCAGTAGCAGCAAGTCGGCCTTTGGTAAATACGTTATATGGTAAGCTGTGACATGCTAAGGAAGGGAAATTGGGAACACAGTAAGCATTCTAGTAGTGCTGATCAGCTGGTATTCAGGAGTGTAATGGGTCTTCTAAAACACACAGTGTTTCATGAACATATTAAGATGAAGTCTAATTAGCCAGTCTATACATAAGAAAGCACTTTCTATGAATAGAAGCAGCACCTCTTTGGGAAATAATTTCACCGGTGGACATTTACTTTCCCTTCTTAATTATATTATATGAAAATAAACTGTACTGATATTTAGGTTATTCATTCTGAAATGGTGTGTGTGGGTGAAAGAGCAAACAACCTCATTTATCAGCCGAGACACAGCGAGCTGAATACTGATAGGATGGATGTGGTAAATTGAGGAGTGTGTTAATGAGAACATAGCCATCGACTAGCTGACACATGCCGTCTCTGGGTATTACTTCATTGGTTGGATCTGCATTTTTTAGACATCTGCCATTTAAATATGTTGCCCTTTTATTCCATGTAATTATTAAAAATATAATGTGAATTCTTTGAAAGACTATTAGGATTTTACAATTAGTAGAAGATGTGGTGAGGTTTAAAAGGGGCCTTCTGGAGGGTTGTGTGTATGTGCTTGTTTCTCGGAGAGCGTCTGGTTCCACCTGGACTCTGGTGTCTGTCTGGAATGGGTCGAGGGGATTAGCAGGCCTCATTGAGTTGTCTTGCCACTGTCAGGATCTCCTTGGCACCCTTGTTGAGCAGCAGCTGGGCCAGATCCACACCTAATCTCTCGGCAGCATCCTGGGGGGATCCGGGGAGGTTGCTGGCTGTCACCCCCACACGCTGGGCCTCATTGTCCACACCTCTCTCCACCTGACAAGGAGGAGTACAGACCTCAGGCCACTCATGTCTTTAGCCAGATTTTTTATTTTAATATAGACCAGCCATTTCTTAAATCCCGCCCCATCCCACACTACAGACTGACCTGATCACCTGGCACGACGCTAGTCTGCATGGTCTCCTTCAAACTTTGGGAACCGTCCAGACTGTAGACTGCCCCAGTCAGGTACAACTGAAACCATGAAACACATTGCATTTCACAACAGTGACACCACATCTGCTAATATTTCACCTGTGTCACACACAAAGGACCATGCAGTGTAACATGGAGACAGAGTATAAGTGAGGCTCTTGGTACCTGTGAGTCCGTCACTTCTGTGTGGACAGCCACCGGCACACTGCAGCCACCTTCCTGAGAGAGAGAGAGAGAGAGTCAGAGCGTGAGCATGGGACTGCATCTACTTGGTTTTGGTATTACTTCCTAGGCTGACGTCAGCATGGACACTCAAGTGTTGCCGATTTAACCAACTGTTAATTTTTCCAGAGGACCAGCCCCAGGACCAGGGCTGTAGCCTATAGCTTAAGGTAGCCTATGTATTAATGCGCCCCTGCATAGACCCCTGTCTAAAAACTGCGTGACAGCAGCGGACTGTGGGTGGAACCTGCAGACTCCATGTCCCATACAGCTCTGCCAGATCACACAACACCCACTTACAGTCTGCAGGCCTCGCTGAATTTAACTGCTTGGTTGACTCAGCCATCTGATGCCCCCTGCTGGGCATCTTAAGCACTAGAAGGCAGTAGACGACTTGCCAGATGTCGGAGGAAGGCCCTCTCAGCTATGCAGCGCAGCACGGTCTCAGAGTGATGCAGCACAGAAACCATCTCCAGGATGTCCTTATCCTTGGCTCTCACCTCCACTGCCAGCGCACCCTGTGGTCCAAGTTGCATATCATGATACCCATAATGCACAGGGCCAGGAGTTCCACTGTCCAATCAGTAAAGTATATAGTGTGCCCACCTGTCCAACAGCATACAAGCAGTCCTTTGGGTCTAGGATCTAAGGGATGACAGCAAAGAGTGTCTTTGTGTGAGAGGATCTCTTGGCATTTTTGAGAGCTTTGCCATAACCTACCTGCACAATGTGTGTAATGAGTGTCTGAGCTGAGAACGTGTGGAAACACCTGGCCAATCCGATTGTCCCAGCCCATGCGATTGAGGCCAGCCGCAGCCAGGATGATGGCAGAAAAGTCGTCTGTCTCGTCCAGCTTCTTCAGGCGAGTGTTGAGGTTGCCCCGCTGAAAGACTGATCAGGAATGACGACAACATTCATGCAGCTCCCCCCCATGCAGGTAGGGTGATTAAAATCATCTCTGATACTGAACGGATACCCTCATTCCCCAACATGCTATTTAGACTGACATAAAAACGTACTGAGGGCATCAACTGGGCTCATCTGCACTCTGAAAAACCAGTACCTTGATGAATACATGGGGACCAAGCAGACCCAAATAAGGATCATATCAGAACAATGTTAAATGCACCTGGCACTTGGAGGATGTCAAGCTGAAATTTTAAGTGTTCAGGGGAGGGACAGACCCCTGGAAAGAGCATTGAAAAGGATACAATGTCCTTGAACTCCAGCTGGGGGAACCTTTTCTTCAGCTGGGCTGCTCGGCGAAGTGAACTGGTCCCGACGACACTGTAAAAATGCCATGGTTACCTACTGATGGAGGGCTGGGCCGAACTCACCACTCCTGTTGTTTCTTATTAAACAGCCATGGAGATACACGATTGTAGAACTTGTATCTTATGTTCCATTACAGACGACCACTTAAAATGTTCAATTTTTCTTTAGCAGCTGACTGTGCTTCTCCCATTTACAGCCAGCTGGCTTTTATTACTGCCAATCCACGTACTGTGAGTGGGAGGGCCGAGTGCTGACTGGAGGAGCTACGGTGTCATCCCGTTAACAGTGGCAGTCACTGGCTCACAGGCGCTGCCCGAATCACTCTCACCCTTCAGTGGAGCAAAGCCAGTTAGCTCTACCTCTCCAGCCAACTAACGACAAAAGGGCTGATAGTGTGGAGGCACACTACTTCACTGGGGACTCCAGAAGTCTCACTTTCAAATGGACAACAGACCCCATTAGTCCTCCAGGAGTAAGTTGACAAACCTCCTGTCTGGTAGAGTGTCGAGGGACTTCCCTGCGTTTTTCGGATGCAACACCACCGCATCATAAGGGATTTCCCTTCTACAGAAAAAGACAACAAAAAAGTGCAGCACGCAGTAATGTCTTCAGGTCTCAAAGCTATTGTCAAATGTAAAATAAACAGCCTGATTCTAACATCTTAATTTATATCAAGGGTGTCCAATCACACGCATCCATCCAATCATTCTAGGTTAAAGCCTGCAGGGTAAGCAGCGTTCCCTGGTCTGTCTTAGACATGGCACAGTGGCCCGTTTCAGTTAAGCTAGTGTAAGAAAATACAAACAGCTGATGGTGTGTGAAGGCAGGAAGCTGTCTGAAGGTTCTATAAGGGGGCAAAAGCTGCTCTGAGGCTTAGCACAGCGGCTACTTGGCCTGAACACTCACTCCAGCACAGCTCCTATGGTGAATCCCAGCGGCAGCACAGTGGGTAAGTCCTTCAGAGAGTGCACTACCAGGTCTACCCTGTAGGGGGCACATAGAGCCAACATCAGCCACTTCATCCAAAAACCTTTCAAGGATATATACAGTCACCCCTTCACATTTATCAGTGTTTTAAAACAAAATAAACCAAGTAACAATTTATGACCTTTCCCCCCCATCAGCTTCCCCGTGAGATGCCGCTGACAGAACTGTGTGATTTTAGCTGTGGAGTCTAGGATTCCGTGCAACATCACGACCAAACACCTCGCATTGGTTGTAACCAAGAAGGGAATACTATTTCTATTCAGAATCCTTAATAGAGCCCTAATTTTAACACACAATAAAAGTATGTCGATACAAATAGTTTTGTCACCAGTATCATTTTGAAAATATATCAATATGCTGTAAAAATTCAATATACTGCTCAGCCCTAGGCCAGGGTAAAAGTTGTTAAATGGGGAGGGGGGCAGTGGAGTGTTGGATAAGCAGGTGGCCATACTCCTGGGAAGGATCAGCAGATCGGCTTATTCGTTTTAGGATGAATGCCTTTACTAAAAAATAGTATGGGTGGCACTTGGAGGGGGACAAATGAGTCATTTGGAGGGATTCCCCCTGACACCAAACCTGACTGTGCTGTACACTTCATATGTCAAACTGCTTGTCAGTTCCTATCTAGACCTTTTATAAAATATACAGACTATATTATGCCCCTAAATTATGTCCCTGTTGGCACTTGCACCCATTATTAAAAATGCAAAATTATTGGTATTGAAAAGTTTAACAGTGACTGCAAGAAACACAGATACTGCAGTCACAAGCACAGCTAATACCAGTGAGGCAAGATGCATTGATCTGAGTGCTACTTATTTTTACCAAAAACAAAATTTTAATATCAAAGACATAGTATTCCCTTGCACTAATAAATTTTATAGGATACTAATATTTATAGGCCTAGATTATGATCGTAATACAGCGCTCATAAAAAGTCTTGGGGCGCTTGCTTGATTCTGTAAAAATACTGGAAATTTATTGGTTTTATGACAAATTATTACTTTATCCCTTTATTTTCAAAAAATATGTATCATAGACACATTTGTAGTCTACGAGATTTGTACACTACGCTATTGTAGTGAATACTGAACAACTGCAGGAACAAGACTGTGAAATGGTGATGCGAGATGGGAAGCTTGACACCAGGAAAGTTCTCGCGCAGTGTACAATACCGACTGGTTGGAGAGCTGCTCATAAATCTGGCCGGTTGTTAGACAGGTAGGTCATTAAGTGAGGAGGCTCCCTGTATATTTAGCTCTGGGAAATTTTAAGAGACACAGCAACATTTTTAGTTTCACTTATTTCTCAGTTTATGGGAATATGTCTGTGTAAAATAAACAAACTGCAGCCAGGCTCTTCCCTGCTTCTCATTGATGAAGGGCTTCTTCCTGGCTTCATGGATCTTTAATGGCTTCTAATAGTCCTAGCTGTCCTAACTATTGTAGCAGTGCACTTCACACCACTAAATGCTTCCCATTCTTTTTAAAGGTCATTTGAGGTTATCCTCTGAGTTATGAGGATAAGTCGAGGGTCATCTCTGGCATTAGAAAGATGCTCCTGCCCTCTACCTGTCTGGTTTTTGGTCATTGCCAGCATCTCCTGCTTCACTTTGTTCTTGTGTACTGCTGTCTTAGAAACTTTGAGCCTGGAAGCAGCCTGCCTTACAGTGCAGCCTTCTGCCAGCAGAACCATGATTAAAATAGGATTTAACAATGCACATTTTTTTTTTTTAAATATAGTGGTCTCAATTTATTCCAGAGCTGTATATGTAAAATCATAGTGAAGTGAATACTTACTCATTCTTCTCCAGAGCATATTCTAGCTCTTTCGTGAAAAGACTCTTTTCTCCAATCTAAAACATGCACATCACAAACAAATGCTCCCATCAATAAATGAAGCACGTGGCCAACACTGTCCTAAATGATGCTTTTAATGCAGAACATAAACAACACATTTCCCTCAAATATCAATATACGAGAAGCATACTACAGTAAGCATGGTTGTTATAATTCAGCAGGACTTGGAAACAGACACTCACTTTTGATAATGCTGTGTCCAAGATTTTATCTCCAGTTGTTGACATGGCAACTAGAAAGAAAAGAAAATACCACATTTAAAAAATCTAGGCCTAAACTTACATTTAAACACACATCCAACTTCTAAAACCAACTAATTAATCTCCCACCCTGATGGAGACAACCTGATGTGTAAATGTGAATGAAGAGGCTTTAGTCTTTAGTTGGAAGGGAGTGTCCTTCATCAGTTACACACACAAAGGCTGGGGGCTCTATAGTGGGCTTAGCACCAACCCCCCCTTCTGAAACACCTCATCCTACGGAGTGAGACAGAAAGGGAGGTGTTCCCTGAGACTGTTCGGTCCAACAGCAGAAACATCACTGATGAGCCAGCTCAGCAGTTATTTCACTATTGAAACATCAATCACATTTTCCCCATTTCTCGGCCTGCTGGTTCCTTTCTGAATTGCGCCCAGAATTCTACGTCTCTTACCGACTTCAAGGTGGACATCAGGGTAAAGCTTCCTCAGCCTGTCCGCCACGCTGTCGGTCTGGATCCGAGCAAGCTACCGCATATTGCCAAGGACACAAAAACACTCAGTTTAGGGGAAGAAGAACCAAATTTGGAACAGATCACAAGACATTTCTGTATTTTTAAGCTATATGTATTTATTCATTCATTACTGTCGTGTGTGTCATGTTGTAAAGTCGGTTTTAAAGTCTCGGACACACGCTATTTCATTTTATCACATGCTTGCATATTTAAATGCTATTAACGTAATTAAAAGTCAAACTTTATCTATATCACAGATTTCATTAATCGTGTAAAAGTTCGATCACTATTTCGTATTTTCTTAATAAAACTGCAAGATGAGCAAAATAGCAGGAGGAACCGAAAGCTTTTGCCATTCAGCAAAGTATGAGGCAACACGCACAGGTAGCCTACAGAAAGCAACGTTTGATCTAGTTGTGCTGAGGCGAGAGCTGCTGCCCAGCGCCCAAACCCTTATCTGAACGGGGATCGCCGGGCTCCACCGCGCCTTGCTGGAAAACCTACACTCTTCGTAATTTATATAGGCAAATATTGCAAATTCACCAACCAAGGAAAATCCTTTCCGGTTTCAAAGAACAATCAGAAGTATTTTCGGAAAAAGTAAATATAATAAACGTAAATATCAAATATATGGTCGCCATTCACAGTTAAAGAAAAGAACATTACTAAACTACAGAAAAGTGAAAGAATAAAAAAAGAATCAAAATATAATTCCTACTATACAAACTTAGGCCTACAGCAAAGTTTCCTTCAAATTTGCAATTGGCACTTAAGAAAAATTACCCTACATTTTAGGTCATTTCAAATCAATAGCCAAATTCCGTGCGTACTACAATCCGTTACCAACCAATGCAATTCAAAATAGAATTTGTTCTACTTTGTTTCATATTAAATTGACACTAACCTGACTCTTTCGGGTTCCGATCCGAATGATCCGACTGACTTTTCCATTCCCCTCCTGTAAAGATGAAACAATATTTCAGAAACATAGGCCCCCTGCTCTCCCCCTGACAGACTACGCGCAATCTGCAATTCGCTACGTTGTACATAGCTATATTTGAGCTACCCACATAAGTCTGGTGTACATTAGGTATGAGAGAATATTCTTATAACAAAGTTATAAAGTATAAGAATACAATAGGCCTAACAAACACATTCAACTGAGAGTCTTACCCTTATGTACTTATATGGTCCGTCTTCCATTGTTCCCTGTAGGTTACTCGGCATTTCAGCAACAGTTTTGCTCTTGCTAGGTTGCAACTGTGCAATGTGTCTACAGACTGCTCTAGATGCTTCGCTAAAATACAGCTTTTTAAGCCTCATCACAGCCTCCCCCGCCGTTTTGCTGGCCCCAGCTGATAAGTAAGGAGTTGCCGATTCCGTTGGGGAGGTCCGGGTGGGGCAGCTTTTACCTCGCTATGGGGTCTGGGAGCCTGTGCTGGCGGTGGACAACTTCCCATAATAATCTCATTTATATTTGTTTGCTACACATACCTGTGTGTCCAAAACCCAGATATGAGAAAGCTCAAGCGGTATCGTAACACGTGTCAAAATATTTCTTTAAGATACGTTTATTAACACTGAGGTTTAACTGCTAATCTCAGCAACAGAATTCGGTAAAAAAAAAAAAAAAAAAAAAAAAAAAAAAAAAAAAACCTTAGGCGAAAAACCTTATTTTCAATAGCTGCTGCCCTCCAATAACAGGCCTAATATTTTTGCAGATCATTAAAGTATTTCTTCTAATCTTTTATATATCATCTTACAATAACAGTAATTAATTTTGACAAAATACTTTTACAGTATAGCCCAAACATTTTAATCACCTATTAACCGTGGTAACTCCCGAGAGTCCCTTCTGATTGGTAGGCTCCTTGAGGGTTTAAGTCAATGGACTTCGCCTTGTTATTTCTACTGATTAAACTGTAATTTAGCACAACATCCTTCTGTTATCAATCTGAATATTTATAGCTTTTCTATCATTTACTCAAACTCATCGTATACAGCTTGACGTTTTGCTGAAAAAAGTTCGGGGTAAGAACTTTGCTCAAGTGCGTGATAGCAGGACTTGGAAAAACAGTGATATGTGGGTTACACCAGAATTTACTTATTGCACGCATACCTTTATATCAAGTATGTGCCTTCCACATTTTTTCCACAAAGACTTTAAAGTTCTACATTCAGAATCAATAAAAACATATCTGAACGATGCGCTAAAGGAATAGAAATGCTTAAATGTAAGGATGCTGGGTTTGACTGGTTTCCATTCCCGCCATTCGAAGAACGGGGTAAAATAATCCGATTTGCAGAGAACGCATAATTACACATACGTGCAGAACATAATTATATATTTATAATTGTATATAATAATATATAATTGTATATATATATATATATATATATATATATAACTTTATACATATGTGCGTTTTATACGTTGGCTAAGAATACAAACGGTAGGCGCATATATCAGTTATCAATGTTATGAATGTGACAGTGCACATCACACCTGAGATGTGGCTGAGATTTCCAAGTTTCCAAGATCTGACCTTAATATCCGCCCACGTCTCTCTACACGAATCGTAGCACCGGCCAATAAAGATTGACTTGAAAAAAAGCCAATCAGGCCTTGGACCAGTTCTAGGCGACAGTTCAAATGTTACGAGGCGCCCACAACGGACCCACCTTCGTATTCCCGTCTTCTGACATGTCAGCGCGTTTTCAAAGGGATAGCAATAAAACAGGAAAGGTGTTCTATATCATTGAGACGATCCGAGCCTGTGTGCCATGAACAGATGATGGTTAATTCATCTTCTTTATGCGTATGGAGGACGGAGCAGCCGAATGAGCGTACAGACAGTCCACTTCCGTTAACTTGCAAGGAAAAGCAATCTGCGCATGCGAGAATGTAGATGTTAACGCATGAGTGTTTCCAGTAAGTTTACGTTTCAGTACGCTGTTAATCAGCCTTATGAAACTGCTGCCCGATTGTATGTTAAATCTAAATGTTTATTCAGAGTCGATTCTGTAAGGTTTAGGTAATGGGTTAAAATATTATACGATACTCAAAACAATCATTTTATTGTAATATTGCATGCGAGGGCATTATTTGACTGTAAGACCACCCAGGTTGGTCTCAGACGTAGTTTTATTTAGTAAATGCAGTTTTACATTTCAACTCATATAAACCCGGATAGTTTACTGGAAAAATCGGTGTTAGTTGCCTTGGAGGTATAAGTACAGCTGACCCTACTGGGATTGGAACCTGAGACCTTCATGCTAAGTCCGCTTGTTACTATGAGTCCTTCCACTTTGGAAAGTAGGGACACCAGTTACACCCAACACCCAAACCTTTATTTTTTTGCAATTGTTTTGGAGCTAGACATAGTCACCTGGACATTCTGATTTCGAGTGCGCTTATGCTGCAGCTGATGGACGCGCATGATAAACCTGTTGCTTACAGCACTTCTTTTTTCCTTTTTCTTTTCCTTTTCCCCATTGTTCGTCCGCTTTATTGTTCTCTGTGCGCTCAGCCCCGCCTCCCATCTCCTGCTTGCCCCGCTGCTGACGGCTTTTCCGGTTGGAGACGTGGCTTTACGCCGCTGCCATATTGAAGCTGTAGGAGGACGGCGGCGGATAAGGGGACGATTCACCGATCATCTCACGGTGTACGCGGTCAAAAAGGACTCAATCGCCGACGAAAGCGAGCCAGCCGACGACTTAAACACGCAAAACTCCAAAGGAGACCAAAATGGTGAGTGATAGCGAACTGGGAACTGCCTAGAAAGTCGTTAAAAATAGCGGAGCTAGCATCTGCCGTAGCTGGCCCCCTTGTCAATGCTAATACTTTCCTGTCAGAATAATGTGCGAATCCATTAAAGGCGTTAAGATGCAGAAGTTAATTCGTGGTGTTTGATGTGCGGTAGTGGTTGTTATGGTTCCTTTCACTTGCTGCTATCTCGTAGGAACGGAAACTATTCCGGTTGTTGTGCCTTTGAATTCAATCCGAGTGAAACTTGCTTAGGTCCCGCTGTAGCAGCATGGCTGTCCTAGTGATTGGCTTCCTGATCTCCGCAGGTACTTCTGGCCGCAGCGGTGTGCACCAAGGCCGGCAAAGCCATCGTGTCGCGCCAGTTCGTGGAGATGACTCGGACGCGCATCGAGGGTTTGCTGGCCGCCTTCCCCAAGCTGATGAACACGGGCAAGCAGCACACCTTCGTGGAAACTGAGAGCGTGCGCTACGTCTACCAGCCGCTGGAGAAGCTCTACATGGTGCTCATCACCACCAAAAACAGCAACATTCTGGAAGACTTGGAGACCCTGAGACTCTTCTCTAGAGTGGTATGACTGTAATCCATCAGTCACCATGGCAAGCTGACTTTAGTTGTCAGTTTTATAATGGAGATTGATAAGACAGTTATCACTAAGAGTGGAAGTTAAATGGATTTTTTTTTCTTTGTGTGCATGACATGTGAAAAATTCATATAAACTGTTTGAATGGAGGTGGAGATTTGGGGTGCAGTTACTGGGTTGGAATTTGAAGTGTGGTTCTGGTTTGAGTGCAAAGTTAAGTGAGGTAATAGTAGCATTCAGGCTTACCGTGTGGGATGTGATCGGATCAATGCAAAGGTCTCTGTGAATCCACCGTTACAGATTCCGGAGTACTGCCGAGTGTTGGAGGAGAGCGAGATCTCCGAGCACTGCTTTGACCTTATATTCGCCTTTGATGAGATTGTTGCGCTGGGTTACCGGGAGAACGTCAACCTGGCCCAGATCCGCACATTCACCGAGATGGACTCGCATGAGGAGAAGGTTTTCCGAGCCGTCAGAGAGGTGAGGACCGCCTTCAGGCCGACACACATGCGAGTGAGGCCGAGAACCTGCATTGTAGTCATCTGCACCCCTCGGCATTATATCTCAGACCCAGGAGCGTGAGGCGAAAGCTGAAATGCGACGGAAGGCCAAAGAGCTGCAGCAAGCCCGTCGCGATGCAGAACGTTCCGGAAAGAAGGTGCCCGGCTTCGGTGGCTTTGGCAGCTCCGGTGTGAGCGGAGGCTCCTCGTCCATCATTTCGGACACGCTTGTAGAGCCGGAAAAGCCTAAGGTGGTGCCTGCTCCCATCAGGTATAAGCTGTGTGTGGCTCTTTGCTGCTCTGCCTATCTCTTAAATTTGGTTTTCTATAGTTTCTTAAATTTTATTTACCGTTATGCAGTTCACAGGTTTTGAAAATATTTCAGTATTAACTGCATTTCTGTACTTTAGCTGTGTTTGTTAACCACGGCGCCACCTGCTGCTTATTCCCCTGAATGTTTCTTCCCACAGGTCAAGTGGCCCAAGTAAGGCTCTGAAGCTGGGTGCCAAGGGCAAGGAGGTGGACAACTTTGTGGACAAGCTGAAACTGGAGGGCGAGAACATCATCCTGCCCAGCACTGGGAAGAGACCAGAGGCGTCTAAGGCCCTGGCGCCCCCTGTTAATGTAGAGAGGTATGGAGGACAGCCTTTGATGGCCGATGGGGTACGGTTTGTAGTGTCGTAATCTACCATGTGCGTAGGCCAGTTTAATTGCACTTCTCTTTGTGGTCTTGTTCCTGATATTGGTAAATATTCTGGGCTGAAACAAGCTGTTTTACTTGCTGTTGTCTGAAGGTGCCAAACTCCTGTAGCAGTTTGTGGCTTCCGTGCTACTCTGGCCTTACTCTAACTTCCCCTGCTTGGTCTTTATGCATGAGTTACCACACTGTAGTGGCCAGAAGCAGGTCCTTTCTGCCACCTTCCCATGTGTGTGTTCTTGTCTTGTGGCATGTCCCCAGTGTGCACCTAAAGATCGAGGAGAAGATATCCCTTACCTGCGGGCGGGATGGCGGCCTACAGAATATGGAGCTCCTGGGTATGGTGACCCTCAGAGTGTCAGACGAGAAGAATGGGCGAATCCGGCTTCACGTCATCAACAATGACAAGAAGGGGGTTCAGCTACAGGTGGGTTATAGCCCTACCATGGAAATGAAGGTCCACCTCATTGGACAGCTCCTGTTATTAAAAAGGGGACAGTGTAAAGACCAGGGGCCGGTTGCACAAAACACCGTAAGTTAAGATTTTCCTTAAAGTCCGAGTTAAGGTCTCCTTAAAATAGTCGGTTGCACAAAACGCCCTCAAGTCTCCTCCTTAAGGTTTCCTTAAAATGTTCTCTTAAGTATTTAAGTTTTTCTGCTTATCTTGGTCTTATACTTAAGGAATACCTAACAGTTGCACAAAAGACCTTGGCAACCAAACTAAGAGAAAAAAATGAAGGTACCTCTTACCGTACCTTAACTGCAACATGGCCGAGTTTATGATGATAAATTGCGAAAATGAAGGCATCCTAAAAAGTATTCCGCGACCGGGAGAACCCCTTTGATACGCTTAATGATGAGCAATTGATTTTGTTTTATAAATTTGACCGGCAATCAATTTATGATTTGTCTGGCCGTCTACAGTTGGATCACTCCACAATCTGAAACTGTGCTCTCCCAGCTGCGTTGCAATTAATGATTGCTCTGCAGTTTTATGCTACAGGCTCGTTCCGGGCTGTAATAGGAGATGTGTTTTATGTCCACAAGTCAACGGTTTGCCGCGTCATTCACCGAATTTATTTTCTAGCACATTAGGTTGCAGACTAAACGTGAGTGTCAGAATGTTAAGCCTGTTTCACGTTCAGCCAAGTTTACTAACCATAGCCTATAACGTTACCCACGTTAGTCTACTTTATATCTATACCTTAAATACTTTAATGTGTAATAACTTGTTGAAAGATGATGAGCAACTTATGTACAGAGATCTATTTCACTGTCGGCAACATAGACTAACTTTAACGGTTCCCTCAAGTCATGTTAGTCATTTAACCTATCTGAAGTTGTAAGTTAACTCTTACCAGTTGTCTTAGTAGTTTTGTCGCATTCTCTCCTATAAGTAGTGATCTCTTTTTTTTTGGCCAGAACAAATAAGTTGTTGTATATGGATGGACCTCTTCACCAGACTTCTTGGATTAATTTTCATTGCAATTTCCTGCCACATTCGTTGTTTTCCGTTTGCTGTTATTTGCGGATCAGATTTACTTTTTAGTATGTTCTTTTTTTATTGTATAATCTTTTCCTCCTCTGACTATTTTGACTTTCTTGTCTTTTCTCTCTTTTTTTTTTTTTACTTTGTGAGTAACTTTGTGGTAATAACAGGTATCACAAGCAGGCGCAAGTGCAAGCATATGAACGGTCTCCATGGAAATGTGACAATTTTACTGCTGTAAAACGTCTTTCAATGTTGCAAATCCCTTAATGTTTTTCCTTAACTAAGGAAACCTTTTAAGGGGTTCTGTGCAACACCCTTAAATAAATCCCTTAGCTAAGGAGAAATTAACCTTAAGTGTAATACTTAAGGGGAAAACTTAAGGTGTTTTGTGCAACCAGCCCCAGGGGTGCCCTGCCCGGCCTGACAGATCAGCACTCCTGCACGAGTTAAGCTCCTTTATGTCTTCACACTTTCGGTGGTTTGATCTAAAGCCAAACTCCCTCCACTGACAGACCCACCCCAAC
This sequence comes from Cryptomyrus ogoouensis, assembly GCA_025773925.1. NCBI lineage: Eukaryota > Metazoa > Chordata > Actinopteri > Osteoglossiformes > Mormyridae > Cryptomyrus > Cryptomyrus ogoouensis. The sequence goes on along the minus strand of JAOYFF010000038.1, from coordinate 4,184,549 downwards.
GTGGACAAGAAGCTCTTCACGGCAGAGTCGCTGATCGGCCTGAAGAATCCAGAAAAGTCGTTTCCGCTGAACAGTGACGTGGGGGTGCTGAAGTGGAGGCTGCAGAGCGCAGAGGCGGCGCTGGTGCCCCTCACCAGTGCGTGCCCCCCTGCCCGTTGCGTCCTGGATCGCAGCCCTGCTCGCACTGCCTTTGGCGGGGCTGACTTGCATGCCTGCTGAGTATATTAAAGACTAAAGACACTGTCCGAGTTAATGAAACGCAGCTTCCATGTTAATCCTTCACCAGTATTTATCTGTGGAGTGCTTGGTCCATTTATACTTCACCTTAAACTTAAAGCCTCTGGAAGCTTTTCAGCCCAGCTAGACGTAATTATGAGTCTCCCTAACAGGCCCTGTACTTATCTCTCCTAAGCTGGTAAATTCTAAATGAATTACTCTTAAAATAAGACTGGGATTGATTCGCAGCAGGGCACACGGTAACACTGGCCAGGCTGGTCTTCCCATCTCCTCCTGGTTATCGTCTCTCTCTCATGTCTCTCCAGTAAACTGCTGGCCTTCCGAGACTGGTGATGGCTGTGACGTGAACATTGAATACGAGCTGCAGGAGGATGGGTTTGAACTCAACGATGTCGTCGTCACCATCCCTGTCCCGTGAGTAAACTACCTGTTAGAATCTCCCAGCTAAATCCGCAGAGGGCTTCTCTGCTGTCGGTGTGTGTGTAAGAATGTCAAATGTTTAGTTTGCGGTTCGCCCCCCACAGGTCAGGAGTCGGAGCACCTGTGATCGGGGACTTGGACGGCGAGTACCGGCACGACAGTCGCCGCAACATGCTGGAATGGTGTCTGCCTGTTGTCGACGGCAACAATAAAACTGGCAGCCTGGAATTCAGCGTCACTGGGCGGCCCAGCGACTTCTTCCCCGTCACAGTCTCCTTCGTCTCTAAGCGCACCTTCTGTGACATACAGGCAGGTGTCCCTCCCCTGGCGTTGGCTGCCTGTATTTCTGCATCTCTCATCGGTGACCCGCACTCGTAACATTGTCACCTTAGACTGACTGATTTTGTTTGCCAGATTGTTAGCATTAATGCCTCCTCCCGTTTTATTTCAGGTCATGAAAGTGTCTCAGGTGGATGGAGACAGCCCTGTCAGGTTCTCCTCAGAGACGGCATTGGTGGTGGACAAATATGAGATCCTTTAGGGATATGGACTGAGAGAGCAAGAGAGATCCTGCTGAGAGAGATGGTGATTCACTGACAGCATGTCAGCGGGACAGAGGCCTTCTGAAGCCCTTTTCACTTCGGCGTACTGTTTCAGTGTATTTATACATTTATAAGATGAATTATATTGAAAAATGATATACCCGTACCGAAGGTGTAGAGGAGCAGCCCTGGAGCGAACTGTGCCACATCAGCAGAGGGTGAATCCAAGGGGCCATGCAAGGCAGCTCCCTGCTCCTCTATCCGCACTTATCCTGTAGCGACAGCAGCCGCTGTCATAGTGTCCTGGTTGTTTTGTTCTGCCTTTCTCCCCCGAACCCGCTCCATCATCCTCTGTGCTCTGATTTTCCGAATCCGTCGGGACCCAGCAGAAATACCTGTCCTCCCCTGTCCTGGTCCCATCACTCGGGCCACGTCCGGGACCCCATGCTGCCAGGCGGGTGCCAGTGGCCGGCCAGGCCCGCATCCCCGGGCCATCGTGGGTCGCTTGTCTGCGGCCACCCAGAACAGTGTCTCCTTCAGCTTTCGTGTCTCTCTTCATTAACTGACAGACTGTGTCAAATGAGTGCTGATAAATCACATTATAGTCCTGTTGCTCGTTTAGGGGTTTTAAATTAAATGACTGTATTGTCATCTTGGATGCCCCCTGAGTTAAACCTCCATGCTGGGTTCTCCTGAGCTGGTGTATTGTAATATCTGATATCGCTTTACATGAACCGTACCTTCATAATGAGTTCATTATATATTCATAGAATTTTTAATGCACCTTCGTAATCCATCCATAGAGCATTCATAAGCACCATTATATGATTATAATGCTTATATGTTTACTAATATATGTTTAACCATGTCAAGGGATGTTATGGTAAGTTAAGGTATACTTACATGATGCTTGTGAATGTTCTATGAATGCATTATGAAGGTGCAGTCGCTGCAGTGTGTTTTCTACGACTGCATTATTAAGGCATTGTGATCTTGCAGTTAATGAAAAGCGTTATCTAATATTCCGGTTAATGTATCGGATATGTCAATGACTTCGATGTTTCAGATGTTGAGTGTAAAACATTTTTTTCATTCATTTGGTTAATTTTTGCTTTTGGGAAAACTTTCTTTTTTGCCCATGAGATCCCGTGTAGTGTGCAAACCACTGTTCTGAAATCAGCCGTGGTGTGACTTCAGCTGAACAGCTCTGTGTTGGGTTGGATCTCTTGTCCTGTGTGTGGATGTGATTGTTGAAGGCTAGCAGTGAGCTGTATGCAACAGTCTGCATGTTGGATTTTCCTGGTGCCAAACATGTTTCAGTTAGGATCTTATGGAACTGATAAACATTAATGCTTATGGTTAGGCTGCACAGTGGTGATTCTCCTCTGGGGGGCACTGTTGGCCTGGGCAGGACCAACTGAAGCTGAAGAGGACATTTGATAAGCAGCTTTGCTTTTTTTCAGGGACATGACATAAATGTTTATGTCCACATACAAGTGTGTAAACGCAAGGTGTAACTTCACGGCCAGTTGAATTGCTTCACGGCTGGGTCTATCAAACCAGCACTTCCCCTTCCCACAATCTAAGTGCAGCAATTTGAATACGACTGACAGGTCTGGTCTGAGGTCTGAACTAGATGGGAGAAAACAGAAAAACAATAACTCTGGTTGGCTTAATTGAAGGATGTTTTTGGTCTCCAAAAACCTCAAACCTCTGCTGTCTTACACACAGTTATAACTTTGGCAGTAAATTTCACTTTGGTTGAGTCCTGACCCATTCGCTTTGTTGAAGGTAATGACATGTTTTAGTCATAACTGCAACCCTACATGGGAGATGGCGTGGGAAACTAAACCAGTATGTGTGTGTGTTGTGGGGCAGGGTGGAGGTTTAAAAAAATGTAACAATGAAAAGAAAATGAATTAAACCTGCAATGTTCTTTACTTGAACTGGAGTGTGATGTGCTTGTTTTGCTGAACCACGTTTTAGTGGCTTTACGTTTTATCTTTCAGTCAAAAAGTATGCACTGTCCCCATGAGTTAAATACTAAAAGATAGTAATTCAAATAATGCTCTTTGCAAATAATCCTTTAAAGCCCCACTCCCCACCTAAAGAGTGAAAGGTGGTTTTTGTGTTTTGCACAGGAAGGAGGCTTGTGTAGATTTTAACAAACCAGATTGCTCTGCAAAAGTCCTTATTCTTCTTGTTTCATCACAAATGGCCACTTGGGGGTGCCTTGAGCCTCACTTTGTCATTGACCTTCATTGACATGGGATAAAACCCGGATACATCAGCATGTAGAAGCTGAAGAAGGTCAAAGGGCCGAAAAAATTTCAAATAGTTGTGACTCCCTGCCTGTCCATCATCCATTAAGCTTCTGCAAATTTCTCTCCACCCCCTACAGCATTGTGGAGCTTCATTATTTATGAAATATATTTCTAAGCAAATGCTGTCTTAGGTCAGAAGCAAGGCAGGACATGGTGATCTGTGTAGTTTTTTCTCACTGCATTAGCATTATGCAGGTCATAACCCACTACATCTAGATTAATTTAATTTAAGACTGTAATCAATAGCTTTTATTTATTAACATTAAGTGGAACAAAAACTACAGACATCTGACCCCAACCAGGTCCAAAATTATTGCCCATGGTTCACATCAGTCTGAGCAATGCCTTTAGATTTTTAATTTCTACAAGAGGGAAGCAGTAACAGATTACTTGGCTTATAGGTGCATGAACCAAATATTAAAATCTTCTAAGCAATATTTTCCTAAATAAACTTTTCCTAATTGTGATTACTATGCGCAAGTGCAGCGATCACTATGTATATTTTTATTATGTTATCGCACAAGCAATTGTATATTGTTATTCTTAAATTGTATTAATTTTATTTTTTATTATTCCCATGATTTTCAAGCCCTTTCTTCTCCTACAGTTCTTTACCTAGAAACTCCATTCCACCCATTAAGGAGAAATCTGCTTGTATTTCTCTTTTTGATATTACACCCACATCCCTCTTTTTCTATCCCTCTTTCCCTCAATTTTTTTCCCTTAGACTTGTCCATAGAAACTGCAATGGTCAGTAATGGTGGTGTAACAATAGTCCAGTGGTGGTCCAATGGTCTGCAATGGTGGTGTAACAATAGTCCAGTGGTGGTCCAATGGTCAGTAATGGCGGTGTAACAATAGTCCAGTGGTGGTCCAATGGTCAGTAATGGCGGTGTAACAATAGCCCAGTGGTGGTCCAATGGTCAGTAATGGCGGTGTAACAATAGCCCAGTGCTGGTCCAATGGTCAGTAATGGTGGTGTAACAATAGTCCAGTGGTGGTCCAATGGTCAGTAATGGTGGTGTAACAATAGTCCAGTGGTGGTCCAATGGTCAGTAATGGTGGTGTAACAATAG
>JAOYFF010000038.1:4167623-4179850 GCA_025773925.1 Cryptomyrus ogoouensis | reverse complement strand
GGAGATGGCAAGCCGGTGCCAACGCTCCCTCCAATCGCCAGGCAACCAGAAGGCAGGGAGCGGGTCATACAAGGAAGGTGACACAGGCAGAACGGCGAGTTGGATGCACGGACGTCATTGCTAGAGGCGATGTCACATGTAGCAGGGTGTGCTGGACATCTTGATAGACTGGGGTCTCCAGGCAGCACCCCCCAGGTCCAATAGTCCAGTGGTGGTCCAATGGTCAGTAATGGTGGTGTAATAGTTAGCGTTAGTGGTAATGTTCATGTTGTTGCTAGTGTTAATGGTTGTGGTAGCACTAATGCTAACCTCCCTACTATCATCTATTTCACCCTTTTATTCTTTCATTCACCCCTCTATCCTTCCACATAAATCCATTGATTTTATTAGTCTCATGGTTTAAAAGCTACAACAATCAAACTTTGTATATAGACTCAACAACTGATTAAAAGCACTAAACAAGCACTCAACTGCTTAAATTAAGCACAAATATTTATAATTCCTTCATCTTTCTCAGTGTCTTTCTACTTTTATGCACACAGAAATTTACACATTTTCCTCAGGAAATGCCCTTTCTAGTTAATATACAAATTTCCTCATTAGACTGCAAAATAAAGCAGCAGAACAATACCATTGTATCAGCATATTCAATGGGAAACTCGTGTCAAATCTGAAATGTTTTGCAAGTCCAAAATTTATCTGGGAGTATAACAAGCATTTCAACCACACACTAGGGGGAGAAGATGGCCCAGATGTAAGTCTCCAGGGCTCCAGTATCGCTAATTGACATTATTTCCAAAAGAGCCTAGATCATAAGGTGCAGGTCAGCCAACCTATCGTTTAAGGCCTCTAATATGACTAGTTAAGTTTTGCTTAAAGCAGTCCTCTTCCTCTTCCACTTCCCTGACCCACTTCCATAAGTCGCTCCCTAGATAGTTCCTCTTTGTCAGGATCCCAGAGCCCCTGCACATCTGACATGAACAGAAATGTAGTTTTGCCAGGTGGGGTTTACTAGAAACATGCTTTTCATTAAGGATGAAAGGAGAGCAGCAGCTACATTTTATGCTGTCCAAAGCATTTCTTCACCAATATAACAGCGCATGTTGAACATTTCTGTCTCTCCTTGGAAAATGAAGCTATAGTGACGTTCTCTGCCAAGACAAAGGTAATTTCTCACAGTCAGAGAAGCCTGCCATTTCCCCAAGGGGTTCAGTCAAATTGTGGTCACCACATCTGATACTTCATTGATCTGGATGTCTTTACCTCATGATCATCACACCCATGTGAGGTCACCTTTGAATGTGACATTTTGGACTACAGAAGAAATTTGGGTAATGTTGTATTTATATTATTCTGGTTATCTAGATGCCCTGTCAGTGTTAAGCTGTATTTTTGAAGAACACATCGTTAAAAATGGACTAAAACATATATTCTTCTGCTGCCCCATGTGCTTAACTTTTATTAAATTATAATGAATTAAACCTATATAGTATATTTTAGTTTTAAAAGGCTATTAGCCTATGTGTTTACCAGAGAGTGCTGACTCAAAAGCAGCTCCCTGAATCCCAATCTGTCGCTCTGGTGTTCAGTTTAAAACCGTCCACCCGTTTTGCCTTTTCTTTTAGTTTTTTTTTTTTACGGTAGAGGAACCTGAAACTCGGGACCGGTAACGCTTAATGTGGATCTCGTCAGGACAATGATAGTGATTATAAAAATGTAGGGCTACTGATACTGATACTCTGTAACCTAGTCGATTTTGTGTTGCTTGGATTCATACGCACCCGAAGTAGTCTACTTTCATCTGAAGTCCCTTATTTCATGAGAAACATATTTCAAATATTTCAAACAGAGACAGACAGAGAACCGTTTTTACTGAATCAAATAATTATTATATAATGATCTACCACAATAATGATGCATTTTGAGCTGCTACTTAAAATTTGATAAATCTCATAGAAATCTAAAAGCAGATTATTAGTCAACAGCAAACGGTGCTTAAAGCAGGACATATCTAGCTAGTATTTCACTACTGCTTGAATATTTAACAAAACAGTTTTCCTCTGACATCCATAATTCCTTAATGGCAGGTTGCACATTTTTCGGGTGTGTAGAGATTTCAACAAAGACGAACAGGGTAGGCAACCGCCTGGGCCGGCCAAAAACTAGGGGCCTCATGGAGCCAAAATTCCCAAAAGTTACATTTAAGCATTACAACATCATGTGATAATTTAAATTACAGCAACGTGTTATCAGGGTATACAATGTTGCCCCCATCCAAGCTGTAATGGACTATCCTACTGTGAGACATTGCGCTGCCCACTTCTCTTTTAAACACCTGAGCCTACCGGTTATTTCACTATCAAGCCAGCCGGCACGATACCCCCCCTCCACCCGATCGGCGAATTTTACCAACAGCACCACTTCCCCACCCTAATCGGTAAATCTTACCGCGTGCCTTTATTGCCATATTATTCATGTTCATGTTCCATGTTCTCCTTTTTCTTTAGGCTCCACAAAAGAGCTCAAATGGCCACTTAGGGGGCCCCTACCCATGTCAGCTCAGGGTCCTCTGACCAGTTAGTCCACCCCTGGGTTTCATTCAACCATTGTATGACAAACCTATTGCTACAATCTGTTTAGATGTACCTTGTAGTCGAGATAGTTTCCAGTTCTATTTCGGTGTGGCACTGGGGGATTTGGACCCCCCCCCCCCCCCACACACACACACACACACACACACACTCACACACACACACACACACACTCACACACACACACACACACAGACAGATACACATATAAGCACACACACACAGATACACACATACACGTATACACTGATACACACACACACGCATACACGTATATTGCATACACACACAGAGACACTATTTCTAGCGTGAAGAATAACCAGAGGAGTCTATAAATGATGAGAATAAGCAGTTTTAGATTAACTCGTGGGTTATACACATACACAAAGAGAAGAGGGAAATACTTTCTGGTTCAGAAAGACCAACAAACTGCTGTTAATCAATTTCTTTATTCTCGTTTCACCATAAGTTTTGCACTGAACAGCACACCGATGAGCAACGGGAGCGTTTTTTGACTTTCCCCAGGATTTTAATACTGCAAGAGCCGTAGAAATACGACCGAATAAACGGAAGCCTATAGTCTATGGGGCGCATAAAATACTGTAAAGCACAGCTGCCGCCGTGAGGCGGCAGCCCTCCCGGACGTCTCTGTGCCTCTGAAGTTTGATAAGAACTGCGTGCCTTTTTTATTATGCTGCTGTGGATGGACAGTAATTCCCATTAGCACCATTGTTATTTGAGTTTTTGGAACATAAAAACACGGTGCTTGAATGCTTGGTGAAGTTTCCAGTTGGACACGTGTTTTTTTCTTTTAAAACAGGAATTGCTTTGGCTGGGAGGCAGAGGACGGCCTCGCTGCCGTGAAGAGCGTCGGACAGCGCCGTTATCGCCGGGTTTGCTTTGTTTTGTTCCTTCATCGTGGCATTTTTGTTTTGCGATCTTGATCGAACACAATTCCCCTGTCAGAAAGACCCCCCTCGATCCTCGTTACGTACTCAGTTTGAAGAGGAGTTACTGCTTGTCTTAGTAAAAAACGCCGGCTGATTTAACTGGGCTTTAACTGTTGGACTGCCGGGAAAATCGCGTACAGGTAATATGTGCCTTTCTTTTTTCCTTGTGTATTTTTTTTGTATTTCAGGACACTGGGTTGGTTCATGATTTGGTCACTACAAATTGTATGCGCAGAATAATGTGTTCTTCAGCTCTGTCGTATCAGTTCTTGCTTATTTGCGCCATTTTAGATGGACTCGGGTCTTGCATAAATTTCGTATTTTTTTTTGCCAAATCCAAGTGATATAGAGTTGAGTTTCTAGTGTGTGCAGTGCTGTACACTGATTTACAGAGGACTCAAGAAATTAAACGCCTAACTTAATACTTTCCCTGGTCGACCTAATTTATCCTCCGGCACCGAGATTGTTAGCATTTGAAAGAGAGCTGGAAATTGTGCATATCAAGTAGTCGACCAGGACTAGTAATTGTACTCTAAGGAACTGCCGCCCCCTCCAAAAAAAGTCGGTACACCTGTCTGAGGGTAGCGAAGCGATACCATAAGTAAAGCTGGCAGATATCTATTTTACACGTATCGTTTTGCAGTACTGAGTTCTTTTTTCCCTCCAGGTAATCCGAACAGGCTGTGGCTTATGAATCTCAGACATAACATAAATGCTGCCCCGTCATCCGATGCGTCATTGTTCTCCACCTTGTACACACATCTCCACAGTCACTGGGAGGTGATTGAACTGCTGGAATCAAGATCTGGGAGAGGTCTTGTCATATGGTGCCCCTGGGATAGATATTTATGCTGACTCCTAGCAAGGAAAGAAGGGGAGAAAGTGCCCTTTTGTGAGCTGTGATGTTATGACTGAGAGGGAGCTTGTCATTGGTCCAACAGGGGCCCATGTAAGCCCCCAACAGAGCTGCTTTTAAGGAGCTGACAGGAAATCAAGATCTGATCTGTGACCAGATGAACTTCTAAACTCACAGCGGAGATGAGCAAACACATTCATACTGCCAACTGCGCTAATGAGACCTCTGTTTTCTGGACTCTTGCCTCTTAATAAACATACAGTACTGGAGTGATTAAGGATTTACTGTGTGACATGCTGGATGTGATGGCTTGATTATGGCACTGAGTGTCATCTTGGGCTACCAACACCTGCGTTGGCGTCTACGGTGTCTCTGGGTTCATGTTAACTTGACCTCTGTGATCTAAAATGGTGCAGTGTCAGTGTGTTTGATGACCTGTCAGACGTGTTTTCCATGTAAGATTACCTGTATACAGCATGCATACTCATGTGTGACACGCTGCGGTTCGTATATCACCACATTTCGTGCAGGGTCCTTTCTGGCGGGAATGACAAAGCCAGCTGGACTTGTGAGTGGGTGTTTATTGCAGGTCTTTGTGCTGGGAGGGTCTCGCCTCCCAGTAATAGCCTGGGTAGATGCTTGGGGTGAGGGAGTGGGAGACACTGGCTCAGCCTGCTTGACGTTATATACTGAAAACGAGAAGAGTTGGCTATAGCCAGGTGTTGTCCATGTGTTTCAGTAGCTAGTGCCATTTTTCTGTGATGTCATTTCCTTTCCACCTCCTGCCATGAAGTTTATCATAAACTGTTCCCCCACCCAGCTGGTGGTGGATAGTTTCCCACTTGGCAGGCTGGCTGAATATCACAGGGCTCCTCTGTAATGGCAGCAGTGGCTGGTTTTACCGTATTTTTACCTGACTGAATGCTATGTGTATTTCGAGGACGCAGGGGTCAGGGAGCTGAGCCAGCAGTAGATGGCATCAGAGCTCTCGCTTGAAATGTATGATGCAGATAATCTCAAATGTCTATAAAGCAAAAAGAGTAAATAAAATGGGTGAAATGGGATGCTGGGACTCTCGGGTCACCTGTCAGCTTCTTCCTGTTTGCTCCCCGCGTTCCTGTCGTGGTCAGCTGCCGAACGGCTATTGGATGAGAAAGGCTCTGTTCTTGGCTTTGCAGTTTCACTCTTTCAATAAATACATGTTTTCTGTATTATCGCTTTCCTCTGCCCCAGTTCTGTCACGGAGAAGCGGCAGGGAGAATAATGGGTGGCTGGAAGGTTCCCTCTGCGATCACTGCTCTGAATGTGGCAGGGCTGTCCTGGGTCATCCTGCCTAAGAAATACAATTGTGGAAACACAAGAAGGTGTTGAATGTAATTTTAAGTATGTCACTCAGCTTGGGATTATTAAGCCTGAATCATATCTGCTGTTGGTCTAGATCTGGGCAAACAAAAGTAGCCATTCCTCTTCACTGTAAACCACCTTGTAATGATGTTATTTTGATACGAGTTTTGGGTTAAATCTATAATTCCTAAGCCGCTCTGCTGGGTCTCACAGTATTTGGGTGGGAGCTTTGCATAACTGTCTCAGAGCGTCTTGGATCCAAGCCCACAGTCCTGCCCTCCCTGGGGGAGGGGGGCAGCCCCTTTCCCCACTCCTCTGCAGGGATTACCCATGCTGAAAGGCCGCCTTTCAGTTGGCTGGGCTGGAATTCCTCTGGAATTCTGTGTCTCTGGGATGCAAACGGCCAAAAGTCAATATGTCAATGGAACATCAGAACAGCCCCTGGTGGAAGATCACATTTCACATGTACTCCCCCCCCCCAGCCCCCGCCCCCACAAACATACTCACTGGCACCTGGACAGTTCTCCGTATTGCCGACATGAGGACATTTGGAGGCCAAAGAAAGAGCAATCTCTCAGTATGAGATCCAAGCAGAGGTTCTCAGGATGAGAGGAGCTGTTTGTTGTGTTTTTTTGCTTTTCTTTGAGGATTGTTGCTGCATTTACTAATAATAGTCCACGGAAATCTTATATATTATTCCTGTAGATGGAGAGAGTGATGTTTCCATTTCCTGGGCAGCTGCTGGCTGTAGTCTTCAGTGGGCTCACATTATGCATTTTGAAATGACCTCCTATATCTTCCCTGGAAAATGTGCCTATGAAACATTGTCTTTGGGCCACCTGATTATGGGGCTTCACTGGGGTGTGGAAAGAGGACTCCTCCTGTATTGGTGCAGTTTAATTTGTCTGCATCTGACCATATTACATATCTTTTACGTGGTCCTCCTTTTAAAGGAGTAGATGTAGAGGTGCATCGATTCTACTTTTCCAATGCCGATACAATCCGGACACCTGAACAAACTACTAAATACAAAAAAGTGTGCCAAAAATTCTGTAATTAGGCCACTAGAAACATACATCATGTACTATTCCTCCTTGTTTGTACATGTTGTTTTAAGCATTTTTGAGACATTTGTAGTTATGTAATTTAAATATGTTCCAAGCGAGGGTAAACAAGAGGCGAATACTTAAAATGCCCCACCGTGTTTCTCCCACTGATAACAGCGTCACTTACACTTCACTGCGATTGCAGCCCCTCGTGTATCACAAGCTGTAGCCAGTGCGCAAAACAGCTCAACCTAGTGACTCCTAGATCATCTATTGCTTTTTTCATATTACTTATAGTGTCTTGCACAACTGCATGCACTTTATTTAGAGGGTTTTGACGTCACAGTAGGCGAAAGTCACTGCGCTCACACTCACTGAGTAGCAAATCGCCTGAATTGCAGTGTTATGGTTCAGCTAACACATACAAAATAGGAAAGAGCTGTTGTATGATTGATTGTACAAAACGATTTAACAAGAAATAGGAGTTATCTTTTGAAAGGCTACTGAAAACTAAAAAAGTGAACATCGGACGTGGATCGGTCACAAATGGCTGATACCCAGTCTGTTTAATAAGTTTGGATCGGTACTGATACTGATCCTGAATATGGAATCGGTGCACCTCTAAATAGACTTTATTAGGTGAGGACACATCCAAGTGTAATAAAAATGCAGCGCACCAGCATGAAATAATGGTAAGATAAATAAGGACTCTGCGTACTCCGCCGATGAGAGCTCATTGTGCTTGGCAGGCTTCTCCTCACTGTCCGCTGCTTGCAGTTTCCGCTGTGTGATTGTTGGTCAGCTGGGATCACTCACACTCATTTCCTGGATGACAAGTGGAGACTGTGGAAGTGCTTCTAGTCCCATATGGACAGCTGTGGTCTCCTCGTATCTCTGGAAGCCTGTCTGAGCCAGGCCTCAGCCCACCGGAAGAAGCCTCACAGGAAGTCCACGTAAAGATAGTCGAGCTGCTTGGTGTCTGGCGCTGCCTTGCCCGATATGAGCGCGGCTGTCTTCAGCTCCCCAGGTTTCCGCTGCCATTCTGCCCAGTAGCTCTAAGGCTGCAGGCCCCTGGATGTCCTCCAGATTGTTCAGCCAGCCCCTCATGGGGGATGCTACAGTCAGTCCACATATTCGGAAGGAATATTGCACCATATATCACCATAACGGCTGGAGTGTCCGCGATGCCCGCTGATATCTGTGGCTTTCAGAATGTGGTTATGCTGCTGCTCCACAAGCACCGTTTGTGAAATATTACTGTTACAGTAGTGCAGGAGCCAAATGATGCAGGTCTCACAAAAGGCGTTAAAGCTGTTTAAGCAGCAGGCTGTGACAGTAACCCTACAATGTATCCTGAACCACTATTGTATCACCTATTGCTGGATGTAGCTGTTTGTCCTAAGGCTGGTATAAACAGCTCGCTTACACCAACTAACAAATAGGAAACCTCTGTGTGTTTTGCTGTTCTGAACCCCTCCTCCTGTGCCGAATGGCCGTCTGGTTGTCTGGGTGGCTATTCTGCCTCCCTCCCCCTTCGCCGAATGGCCTCCTGAGTGGCTGTTCTGCCTCCCTCCCCCTTCACTAAATGGCCATCTCGGTGGCTGTTCTGCCTCCCTCCCCCCACGCCGAATAGCCACCTGGGTGGCTGTCCTGCCTCCCTCCCCCCGCTGATTGGCCGCCTGGGCCAGCCTCCCTCCTGAAATGTACATGTAAGCGGAACTTTTGATGTTGCTTTGGCCCATCCTGACCCTCTGCTGGGAAGGTGACTTTGAGCTTGATGACTGCACCCTGCCATCCCACCCGCCATTAAGGCCCTTTGTGGCATTTGTGACGAATAACCTCTTACACATTGGGAGTGGGCGGGGGGATCAGGATGTAAACTGGATGTGACCAAAATGGATTTTTTTTTGGGGTATGTGAAGCTTTTGTTTGAAGCTGGATGTAGGCAGGAGGCAGTAAGGGGAGATTCCTGCTGGCGAGTGAGGGGTCAGCTTGGCTGTCTGTGCTGGTAGGACTGATTTTCTTGGTTTGATTAATTTAGTTGCAGTGAGGTTCTGGGAAAAATAAAAAAAAATCTTATCCAGAAAGTCACAGCATACTTAACTACACATAAAAAATGTGAATTGTCACAACAGCTTGTGGTGTTTAATCATCCCAAGGGAAATTATTTAAAAAATTCAACACTTCTTTCCTTTTCAATATGCTTAGATCACATTATCATTGCAATCAAAAATGAATATCTAAATACATGTAGGCAAGTTTGTCTATATAGAGCTTTATGTAATAATAATGGAAAACAGATAAAATTGGGAATAATTATGATGCCAGTCGGTATCGGCATCCGCCTCTGGGAGAAAACCGACTGGATTGTCCGCTAGAATCTTCAGGACATATGCATGGTTTCTCCTGAGATTATCGCTACACGCTCTGAGGTGATGCTGCACGGTTGGGGCTAATCGCTACACGCTCTGAGGTGATGCTGCACGGTTGGGGCTGAACGCTACGCGCACTTTGGTGACGCTGCACGGTTGGGGCTGAATGCTACGCGCTCTTTGGTGACGCTGCACGGTTGGGGCTAATCGCTACGCGCTCTATGGTGATCCTGCACAGTTGGGGCTAACCGCTACACGCTCTGTGGTGACACTGCACGGTTGGGGCTGAACGCTATGCGCTCTGTGGTGACGCTGCACGGTTGGGGCTGAACGCTATGCGCTCTGTGGTGACGCTGCACGGTTGGGGCTGAACGCTACACGCTCTGTGGTGACACCACACGGTTGGAGCTAACCAATACATGCTCTGTGGTGACGATGCTCCTGACGTTCCTACAGCAGCACTTTCTGGGTGACCCACTAAAATCGTTAATGGCCACCTTAAGCGCCCCAGAAAGCGGAGGGCCTGGGCCTGCCAGTAGGGGGCAGAGCTGCGCCTTCCCACGCTCCGCCTGTGTCTGTGCCTTTCCTCTGCAATGTGGCTCTTTCTCCTGAGCTGAATGTCCAGCAGCTGCAGTTTATGGCCCGACTGTCCTTCCTGTGGTGAGGATTGTTGATCCGGCATGCTTTCCGGGGGCAGGCTTCAGCTCCTGCGTCATTTGGTCGATGGGTGTGGAAGACATCCGGTTTCCTATTGCCGCAGGTTTATTTAGTGACCTCCTCATAACCAATGAGGAGAGCAGCGGCAGGAAGCATTATGGATGGATGCTGCCATGGTGTCACTGAGGGCCATGCTTTCAGGTCCTCACTCAGGTCCTCACTTGGGCTCGTAGGGTCTCCGTCTAGGCAGGTAACTCTCCACGTCTGCAGCTTCCGGCCTGCAAACAGCCCAGCCTTTTCATGTTCTGTTCATCGGCTGGAACACAAGTATGTCAGCTTGCAAAGTTCTAGACCAGTTCTGTGATTTAGAGACTGATCATAGCCACTGCAGAATGGCAAGTGAATGGCTCTCTGTGGGGGGGCTTACATCTGAAGAGGTCAAATGCTCATATTTTAATCTTTCTAATTTTACCATATTTCTGTCTCAGTCTCCCTGCACCTCTGTCTCTTTCTCTCTCCTCTCTCCCCTCCTTTCTGTCCTCCTCCTCCTTTTTTCATAGCCGCAGGCTGCTTATCTGCGTGCTGACTGGAGGGTAGGAATGTAGGGCTAAGCCTTCTTAGCAAGCGTGGACAAGTTTGGCCCATGAGTTGAAGCAGGCATCCAGAGAGAACAAGAGACACAAACAGACAGACGCAGACAGAGACAGACAGAGGGCTGTTATGATCCTGTGTAAAGTCAACAGCAGGCTGTAGAGTCAGAACAGGAGCACAGCTTCACGGTAAAACCCTTCAAAATGGAGACCCTGTCACCTTTGCAAAATTGGCCAAAGGTAATGATTCTTGGTATCTCGTTTCAGTGCCGGTTTCGTTTGCTAAATATTATATAGAAGAGCTCTTTGTTTAGTCTTGATTTTTCTTTCACCTTGGATGTGTCTTTGTTTTCATAATATGGTGTAAATAACGGTAGTGAAATGTTCCACTCTGCTCCCATGGGATGTAAACAGAAAGGATTTGTGGCAACAGTAACTACAGACTCTGATATCAAAAGCTAAGAGAGTGTGGGATCCTACAGCGGTTCGGAAATGCTCCGTTACAATGCTATAACGTAAAGACAGTGTGTTTGCTCTCAAGGTAGACGCTCAGATTTTCCTGTTCATGTCCTGCACTCATTCTCTGGGGCTTGCTCAGGCATGAGTTGTTCTCTTTCGCCAGAGCACATTACATACCGTCTGCGCAGATTGTGCAGTCTGCTTAATCTTACCAGAACTTTCTCATAAGTTGCCTGCTGGTTAATTTCCAGTTGACTTTCCACTTCCTTTATAGACAAATGTGTTGTTTTGTTCTCTGAGCTTTTGGGGGCTTCAGCTTCTACATTATGGTAATGGAATTTCCAGAGGGGCATTTTGGACCGGGGGGGCAGGCGGGTTCTGTGAATCTTTGGCAGCCTTGGACAGCCCTGGGGGGATGGTGGGGGAGGTGGACTCTGTGTACTGCAATAGTCTCATCTGAGTGACTTGCTTTGGTGAGGAGACAAAAGTGGACGTCAGATGCTCAGGGTCTGACTTTCTGACACGTGCGTCTTTATGCCCACATAAGGTGTGACTACATGTGTAGCTTTCAGTGTAATTCTTTGTAAACGTCTCCTTCTGGTGTGGCTCACAGTGACGGGGGGGCAGGGGGCGCTTCCGGCCCGCAGCTTGGCTAACAGTCGTTATGGAAACTATTATGACCTGTTGTGGCTCTTTGTTCCCGTTGTGGAGTGTCATCATTTCAGTAGCACATGTTCTCAGTGTTTGTTTGCCTGAGACGCTGTTTACTGCCAGTTACTGGTTCACAAAAGGGAGGACTGTGGTGAAAAGCCAGCTCAGAATGGCATAATGCCGCCGTCTTTCTGACTGGCACCGTCCAGATGGAGAAACACATGGGGATTGTTGGGAATTCTTCTGTTCTTTTAGTGGAAAGAATGGATTTAGCAAAAGGCAAATTGGTAAGCTATGAGTCTATTAAGGCAGTTAGTTTTGTTTCCCTATGAGGTTTATATTATGTGGTTGACAACACAGCAGTCAGCACACCTGTGTTCTGCTGAGTAATTGCCAACATCTCTTGAGAGTGCAGCTGTCTCATCTGGTGTTATGGAAAGGTGTAGTTAAACCATTCAGGAGTATGAAAAGCCTTGTGTTTCTCCGCAGGAGCTCCATGTGGCTGAGGGTGTGACTGACACTTTGGCAGGCATGGAGGGTGTGATGCGGAGCCGACCCGAATGTGAGAGGCAGGCAGTCCAGTGCTTCCAGGTGGGTGCTCGGACCTGTCGCTGCCTCCAGGTGGGTGCTCGGGCCTGTCGCTGCCTCCAGGTGGGTGCTCGGGCCTGTCGCTGCCTCCAGGTGGGTGCTCGGGCCTGTCGCTGCCTCCAG
>JAOYFF010000038.1:4148936-4164669 GCA_025773925.1 Cryptomyrus ogoouensis | reverse complement strand
TCATGGTGTGGGGAGCCATAGGGTATGACTTCATGGTGTGGGGAGCCATAGGGTATGACTTCAGGTCATCTCTGGTAGTGATTCAGGGGATCCTGATGGCACAGTGCTACATCAGTGACATCCTGCATCCTCATGTCTTACCCCTGTGTGTCTGTGGACTGCCTGGATCGTGTTGAGGTCCTCCTTTGGTTTCCAGGTCTCCCAATCTTTCCCCAGTTGAACATATGTGGGATCAGCTTGGACGTCTTAGACCCAGTGTCAATCTGCAGGATCTTGAGGGCCAGTTACAACAGCTGTGGGCCAACTTGCTGTAGGAGAGGATACAGCAGCTGTACGACTCTCTTCCACACCGTGTCGCCACATGTATCCAGGCCTGGTGGGGTGCCACACCCTACTGACATGGGACCAGCAGTGTGTCCATACTGCCAACTCTGTTGTCCGTTTGATCTGATATTATACTCATTGCGATACAGTCACATGACCTTTCACCACATGCAGATTCACCTGCTGTTTGTGATGTCCCCACAGGCCGTACCTCGCTGGGCAGTGGAGCCGGCATGGACATCAGCATCCAGGCTCCTGGCGTGGAGGCGCAGCATTGCTACATTGAGAACCGGGCAGGGATCATCACGCTGCATCCCAGCGGTACCCAGTGTGCCATTGACGGGCTGGTCACCTACACGCCTGTGCGCCTCTCGCAAGGTACCCGGGGCAGGTGTTGCATCTCACGGGCTATGGACTTGATCCCATTCTCCCATCTGTTAGCAATGGCTGGGTGTCTGTATCGGTGTCCTCGCTCGTTCAGAGCCTCTCCATCTGTCGATTAAGGCCGGCTGTCTGTATCGGTGTCCTCGCTCGTTCAGAGCCTCTCCATCTGTCGATTAAGGCCGGCTGTCTGTATCGGTGTCCTCGCTCGTTCAGAGCCTCTCCATCTGCAGTCCCCATTAGTATTATCGTTTTGGCTTTTTGGGTCCTTCCCCGAGCACTGGTCACTGCTGGCTGCCGAGCCAGCTCTCAGCACGCTTGGGGGCCCCAGAGGGGCAGTGCTTAGCTGTCAGGGCTGATCTCCATGCGTCTGGTGAAACCCAACCCGCACACCCCCACTGTGTCCAGTCAGTCGGGGCTGGTTTGTGGGGGTGAGCGCATCGCTCCATGTCTCCATAGCGAACAACAGGAAGAAGCCGGCCAGTGCACGGTGACTCTGTGGGGGATGTCTCTGTGGTGGTGTTTTTGGGCACGGTAAGATGACTCCCATTGGGGGTTTATGAGGGTTCTTTGTGATTTAGCCAACCCCCCCAAGGTGTTTTTGGGCTCCCGTCATCGACGGTCCATTTATCTGGGCGACGGGCAGGCAGACGCATCACCGGGCCTAACACGGTCTGCCTGTATGGTTCGACCTGCCCTCACGTGACGGCGAATGTGCTGGCGGCGTGTCTTTGAACCCAATCCAAACGTAAGTGTTCGACACGCTTGGACCCACTATGCCTGGTTTACCCTGCCTGTGTGAGATGGAGCTTTTGATGCTCCTCTGTCATGTTGACCTGTGCAGTATCACTCCAGATGTCTACACTTGCAGTGCTCAGTTTTAAATAATCCGATGTTTCTGATGTGTGGCGTAAATACATTTTGTTAAGTATTATTTTTGCTAACTCAGTATCCTTGAGGAGCTCTCTTAGTAATCTGGTCTGCTCTCATACTCTGCTTGTTGGGTCTGTACCCCTTGAATGATACTCCTGACTAATATGGGTGTGGGATGTAGCCTCCATTTAATCCTAACAGCTTCCCAGATCCTTTAGATTATGGTGACAGCCGAGATCTTTGAATAGGTGCTGTGTTTTCGGGAGCTGCACAATTTCTGACTCAAGTTGAGTCTTTTCTCAGCCTCATAACCTGGATATATTTATGTGGCGGACGGCCTTCCTGAAAATCCAAGTTAAACCGGAGCTATGATCTTATTTCGCTTCTGCAGGGCCACAGAGCTCCTGTATAAGATTACGCTTCTATTCCTGGCCAATGTGACCGGTGTCCTGTTATGTGTCCCTGCTTCCTGCTTCCATTTCATGCATGTTGTTCTCTATGGTGTCTCTTTCTCTTTTAAAAGGGATTATTCAGTTTTGGATTGATCTGGTTAGCCTGGGTGTCTGGTTAAAATGGCTCTTTTTATCTCACACATCTTATCATTGGTTTGAGTGATTTATAAAGACTGTATACTGACAGAAACACCCTGAATCTGAAGATTATACCAATTCAATCCATATGTGATCAAGCTGATGCAAAGTGACTGTATATTATAGCTCTGAAAAAATGGGTGTTCTAATCCATGGAGTAGCATTGCATATTAGGAGAAGGCCAGGTTAATCGGACTGCATTGCCAGTAGAGTTGTCTGGTTGTGAATGTTTGTTGTCGTGAGTCTTGGAGGGTGGGTGTTGTCTCTGTCTCACCTGCTGAATCTGCCTCTCAGTTTATTATTATTCTTGGTATCTGGCCTGCTTCATGGGCTTTTGTTCGCCGCAGCCGTCCTATGATGCCCATCGACTGAACAACAAACAAATGTATTTTTGTTTAGCGCATTATCACAACATTACATCGTCTCAAAGCGCTTTACAACATCCCCACCCAAAGCCCCCAGTGAGTAAGCCATAGGCGACAGTGGCAAGGAAAAACTCCCGAGAAGGAAGAATCCTTGGGAGGGACCAGACTCAAGGGGGGGCCCATCCTCTAGGGGCCGGCAGGGAGAGTCAAATAGGAGAGATGGCTAAGTGCCAAGTCATATTGTCCAAATTATAAGATTTGAGCCCGAACCGGGGAGCAGGGGGGAGATGACAAGCCGGTGCCGACGTTCCTTCCGATCGCCAGGCAACCAGAAGGCAGGGAGCGGGTCATACATGGAAGATGATACAGGCAGAACGGCGAGCTGGATGCACGGACGTCATTGGTAGTGGCGACGTCACATGTAGCAGGGTGTGCTGGACATCTTGATAGATTGAGGTCTCCAGGCAGCACCCCCTAGGAGGAGTAGGGGAAATAAAATGTAGGTCTAACTGGGAGTGAGCAGTTAGCTAGAGCTGGAACTAGTGTCCCCATAAGCTAAACTAAACAGGTGTGTTTTTAGTGTAGACTTGAATATTGAGAGTGAGCCTGAAACCCGCACATCCGGTGGAAGACCATTCCACAGGTGAGGAGCTGAACATGATTTCCGGAGGTGTTCAGTCAAATTAGCTTATTCAGTACTGAATTTAGCTGTGCTTTGGCATTTACCAGAAAGGTGGTTGGGATGGACCTGCAGTTTGGTCGAGCAGGACCCCTCTTGCCGGGTGACCCCTAGCCCCCCAGCCAGCAGGTTGTACGTTTACCTTCTGTCCCCATCAAGGTGACCAGTGGCCCAGCAAGGCCTAACCTCTGCTACCTGTTCCGCTGGTCCTTTGCTCACCCATTCTGCATGTCCCCTTAGTCTGCTCCCTCGTTATCTGACATGGTGTTCCTTCTCAGCTTGGCTGCTCTGTAACTCACCTTGGACACCAGTAAATGAGATGCTTGTCTGCTGCTGGCATTGTAGCAGCCACCGGTCACGTTGGACTGGGCAGGCGCTGTCCAGGCATAGCAGGCCGGGCAGATGCCAAGGCCCGGCTCCAGCCTCCGCCAGCCTTCATCTCAAACCCTGCACTGTTTTCCACCTCTATGTCATTCTTCCAATGAAATGCACCATGACAGCGTAGTAATATGGTCTGAAAGACAGTGTCCCTCGTTTGTACCGGCAGTTCAGTTTCCTTAAGGCACCTGAAGTGGGCACCTGAAGTGGGAACCTTTGGTTTTGAGTCCTTGACTCTATTAGACAGTGACAGTCACTTGTGTGGCACCAAATGTACGACGTAGCTGAAATGAGAAATCATTGTAAAAAGTGGGGCTTTTACTTGGCTGATGAATAGCTGCTTTAGGAAGCAGGCTCGCCCAGGGACATGCTGTTGTACCCTTGGTTATGTCCATTCGGGTGTATCTTGTGTAAACACTTTATCTGCTGTTTAGCCACAGATTGGTTTAGCAGAGGGATGCTGATTTGATGTTTGAATGTGGAGGGTCTCTGCAGAGGGTGTGACATGGCTGGCACTAACCCCCCTGCGCCACCCCCCACAGGCTGTATGCTGTGCCTTGGCCAATCAGCCTTCTTTCGCTTCAACCACCCTGAAGAGGCTGACAAGATGAAGAGCATGATTCTGGATCGGGACCGAGGGGTCAGAGCCCAGGCAGGTGAGGCGATGCCCCTGCAGAGAAGCCAAGGGAGAGCTGTTAGGACAGGAAGGACCCCTACAGGTGGGGTATTTCAGCAGACAGGACCTGTATGGGTGGGCGGTTTGTACCTGCTGACCCCGCACACACAGAAATGTTAGTATATGCATGTTGAATTTCCAGCCTAATTGCGCCCCCTCCTGGCAGGTGCAGAGAATACTGTCACTGGGAGCAGTTTGTTCTTGCCGGCAGCCTCCTGTGAAGGAGCTCCCCATCGCAGCGACTGTTTGCATAGGGACCTGCAGGAGATCATGGACTCCCTATCGCCCCCTGCAGGCCCTGCCGCGCTCTCTCTGAGCAGTGCGGCTCGGTATTCAAGGTCCCCCCCCAGGAGCCCGCCAGTGAGCTACAGCAATAATAACAGCTCAGCTCCTTCGCCCCCACCATTCTCCTCCCCGTCGTCAGTGGACGGCTCCAGCTACAGCCCCCCCTGCTTGCCCCTGGTGCCAGCCTGCTCTTCCAGCTACCATTACACCTCCCAGGGCCTCCCGAGCACACCCCCCCACAATCAGTCGTATTTTCTCTCCTTCCTGGGTGATGGGGCCCCCACAGACCCGCTCAAACTGATTGGCACAGGGACACTGACCCCCCCCCGTGGCCTTCAGGAGCGCCCCCCCAGCCCCTCACGATCGCCCTGCTCCCCCCAGGGCCCCCATCCTTCACTGGAGTCCACAGTGCCCACTGCCCAGGGACAGCCCAGTGGTGGAGGCGTTTGGGAGCTGCGTCCCCCCAGCCCATCCCTAAGTAGGCAGCATCGCAGACTAGCCGGGTGCCGAGGGCGCAGCCCGTCCGCAACACCACCGGGCTCTTTCTGCGGCCCCTCCCCCTTTGCCGGCCCCCATGGGCACCAGGAGCCAAGGCTCCCCCTGCTGGGTGGGTGGGAAAGCAAAGGCAGCATCGCTGAGGTCAGCGACAGCGAGAGCGACCTGCTGGCATACCATCAGTGGCAACGCGATGAGCGACTCCAAGAGCAGGAGGCGGAGAGGCTGGTGAGTGGGGGGGGTGCGGAGCCGGGGTACATGGAGTGGGAAAGCATGGAGAGGCGGGAGTGCGGGGGTGTGGGGTGGGAGAAAGAACTCATTCCTTTGTTTGCTCTGTGTTCCAAAGAGGTGAACACACTGAATCATCTTCTTGGGCCTATTTTTGGACCATGAGTTTTGCAGTTCTACTGCTTGGGCCCCACACGCTGACCATTTCTTGCCAGAAAATGCCCGGTAACTAATCCCCGTCAATCGATAAACATCAGGTTGAGTTTCCACAGATGGTCATTTATATTTAAGCACAGCAACAAGGTATCTAGCCTCTCCCAAGCAACGCTGAAGTTTCTCATTCCTTTCTATTCTATTCTCATTCTAGCAGGAGAAGAAAAGTCATCACAGAGGTTCACTGCCTCTAGTACTCATTGGCAGTACTGCTGCCACTAGGGGGTGCTCTCTCATGATTGTTCTTCTATTAATAGTTATCGGCAGTGTTGAGAATTTTAAGGTTGCTTTGGGGCTTGATTTAAATTTAGTTTCATCTAATGTCTTTCCCAGCAGTATGTGTAGCCTTCATAAAATCCTAAAAATGTTCAAAGCGTGTTGCATTTTAACCTTTAATACCTCTGTCTCACTTGTCAAAACTATTGAATTCTGGTACTATCTGCGCAACACCGAACTGTTGTGTGGGGCAGCGTGTATCACAACCTCCTAAACTGTTTTGTATTTTGGGATTTAGTGTAGAACCTTCATTCCCACAGATAAAAAAAAAAAAAAAAAAAAAAAGTGTTTCAGAGCATTTTCGTCAAGGGTGAACTGTCCCTTAAGCTTTTTATTAATTGATATTTTGGTTATTGATCTTACTAATTAATCATTTTTAAGGATTAACCCTAATCAGATTAAGAATGTGCATCTTGCAATTCCGGTACACTGATATTTTGTAAAAAAAAAAACGGCACCTACTACTCTCTGTTTTCAGGGAAATCACTGCCCATTTTAGTGGTCAGTCCAGCCTTCTCTCTCCTGCTGTGTCCCTTGTGACGCTCTTGTATAATGTCACATTCCGGGTGGGAATTGACCTTCCTTCATCCTGACATCATTACCCTGAATGCACCCGCACATATCCTGTTATGAAAGACCACCTCATTTGGAGCTCAGAGGTTGTGCTGTGCTGTCTGGTGGGCTTTGCTTGCTGGGAGAGCAAAGGGCTGCTGAGGGGAAGGTAACCATGCAGACGACGCAGACCCTGCTGTGGTTGTGATGGATAGGCGTTTGGTGCTCAGAGACACTGGGGTGGCACTGGATCGGGCAGAAGATGCCAGGGATAGCATCACTGTCTGCTTACTGACTTTGCTGAAGGAGAAGCCGGCTTTTCTGAGCAGTATAACGACTGTGAGGCAGGTAACTAAAGAACGTTCTGAACTTAAGCAGCCCTATTATTTATGTTTCGTTGTCAGACACTGGAAAAATGTAGTGAGTGAGATGAGTGTGTTTGTGAAAGCTTGTTTGCACTTTGTGTGGCATTGAGTGGAGTGCGGCTGTCGAAGGGGATGCTGATAGCTGACAGCGTGTGTCTGCTGGACGCTCCCTCAGTCAGAGACAAGTGTGGGGGTGTTCTGCTGTGTACAGTGCATGGGACCTGAACTCTGTAAAATCAAAGTCTGCAGGGGGTTGGGGGTGCTCTAAATTAAAGAATCTACTTCCCTTTGTTTTACTTCAAATGTGTTTAAATTATCATGAGCAAGTGTGGAGTAAGCTGAGCAGTGCTGGCCCCCCGGGCCAGAGGATGAGGGTGGGGGTGTCCCAAGGGGGTCCACTGAGTTTAAAAGCCCTAACCCCCCCCCGGCGATTATCTGCACAACCCCTGTTTACACAGATACCCGGAGGCCTCTTGCAGGAAGGTCGTTCTCGTGAGTCCATGGGCTGTGACCCTGCAGGAAGGGGGTTTGCAGTGGGGTGGCTGGGGACTTGCTGCTTCACTGGAGAGCAGGGTGGGGCTGCGTAGCCGCAGATGTGTATATATAGATCACTGTGTCTCTTCATGGGCTGGATTAGGTCAGTTAATATGTGATGTCTTCTTTAGCAAACCAACTTATGTAGCATAAATTACTGATATTTGTTTAGCTTGGACTTGCACATTTCTGGTGAAGGTAACTTTAAGTTACTGAAGAACATGGTATTTTGGTGTTCGTGGGATGTAAGCCTGGAATGATTTTCTCTGCATGTCAGTTTTTAGAATAGAAAACTGCAGTGAAACCGGGGAGCTGGATTTGTTGAGTCCTGGCTGATCTTGCACCTCAGTGTTTCCCTGGTCCCGGAAATAGCACCTGAGTGAGACATGACTGATTAGATCTCAGGGAGTGAGAGGGAGACCACGGGATAAATATTGAAGGCTATTTCAGACATTGAGAGGCTGTGGATGTGAGGCAGGGATGTTGGAAACCAGTGTTATAAGGTTGTGGTATAATTAGAGCTGAAATGTTCAGATTCTGGCACAGTCCCTGCTATGTTATGGTAAAATTACAGCTGAAATGTTCAGGTTCTGGCACAGTGCTTGCTGTGTTATGATATAATTAGAGCAGAAATGTTTGGGTTTTGGCACATTCTCTGCTATATTTTTCCTTTAATAGACTAGTCTGTCCCATGTGAATTGAGGACCCATTTGTTGCCTGCTGCAGAATGTGCATGTGGATAAACGGCCAGCCACTCCAGTGATATTTCCATGTCCACAGGAACGCCGGCGTCTTGAGACTATCCTGAACCTGTGTGCCGAGTACAACAAGGGAGATCCAGGTGTAGCTGAGGCCGTGAAAGCAGGCTTTCCATTCATTGGTCTGGGTGGGGCCTGCGGCAGGGGACCCTGCGTGGATGCGGGGGACGGTGTGGAGCAAACGCAGCCCGAGAGCGATGAGGAGGACCTCAGGGAGGAGAGCAGCAGCACAGAAAGCACCCACCAAGAGGTGAGGGCCCCCCAGTAAGGATGCTGTGCAGTTAGGTGTCATGTGCATTGCGGAGATGGATGAATGTTTCCATCTGACTCTCCTGCTGCACACCCACCAGTGCGAGGACCCACTGGAATCTGGGTCCCCGGAGTTGGGAGACCTAGAAGAAGAACGGCTGCGAGTCCTGGCTCAAGTGGACAAGCTGAAGAACCGAGTTACGGAACTGGAGAAGCAGCTGCAGGAGTCCCAGGAGGAGGTAAGGAATCAAGGTCTACCCTCAACGCCCCTTGGTGGGGGGATGGGGAGAGACAGGCACTAGGAAGCCTTTACCCAATTATCCTGTGCTGGAATGAACAGGAAGTGGCAGAGGAAGGAAGAGAGACACTCCCTTATCATTTTCCCTCATAATGAAGTGACTTGAGGATTCTGATGGCTGATAAGCTCTATCTGTCATCAGGGTAAGTGTGTGCTATGTGTCTGGGCTCATACTCACAAGGAAACCTAGGGTTCACTGTAGGACTGCTGCTCTTCTGCCACCCCCAGGCAGATCTGGAGCAGGCGCTGCTGCAGAGGGAGCGGCAGGGGGAGCTAGAGTGGGCAGAAGCAGAGGCACAGGCCATCGCACAGCTGCAGCGCAGGCTGAGCGAGATGGACAGCGCCATCCAGGGCGAGAAAGAGAAGGTACAATGCCGTTTACATAGCGTGGATGCCAGGGTGCAGAAATGTGACGTTACCATCCAGGTGAATCCTTGGGGGGTGGATGTTTTGTTTTGTCAGGGAAGGGCGAGTGTCGAATCAGATCGGCAGGCACTGGAGAGTCTGCGTGGGGGCTTGGAGGAGCTGCAGAGTCAGCTGCACGGGTGCCCCGAGTCCCTGAGAGAGCAGCTGCAGGAGCGACTGAAGCGGGTGAGGGCACCGCCTGGTCTGTCGCTTTAACGGGACAGCCTGATCGAATTTCACCTGGGACAGCACTGATCAGTCACTGCTATCAGGAGTCGGAGCTCCTGGACTTGGAGACCAAGCATTTTGAGGACCTGGAATTCCAGCAGCTGGAGAAGGAGAGCAGCCTGGAGGACGAGCGGGAAACTCTGAGTCAAAAGCTGCTGCAGGAGCAGGTCGGGTACCAGAGCAGCCTGGCCCACAGAAAGGTGGGTCTCTGTGAGGCTGGCTGCTTCTTTGGGGTTAGGGCTCAACGTTGGAGCAACCCAGCCGGATCAGACTCACACACCGCCACTGGTGCGAGTGTGAACTTTGGGCTTGAAGCACTTCCTGTAAGACGTGAAGTCTGTGGTGTGCTGGTCTGCCTGGGACTGAGTCTCCCGTTTTGTTACATCCTGCCCAGGAGAAAGTGGCGGCACTGGAGAGCCGGGCCAGCAGCCTCGGACTGGAGGTGGCCCAGGAGTGTGAGAGGCTCAGCCGGGAGCGGGACCATACCCTCCAGCTACTGGACAAGGTACACCCAACCTCGGTCTGTGTTGTAACCCTTTTTCCTCACATCCTGTTGACCACAGCGGTCACTGTACTATTGTTTATTAACACTCTGAGATGTTTTGTAGGAGAAGGAGAGGCTCTCTAGCCTGGAAAAAAGGTGCCTGAGTCTCAACGGAGGGACAAATTTCTCTAAATGTTCCCCTACCAAGAATGAGGTGAGGTGCTACTGCCCCCTTCTGGTAACGCACAGTATAGTGTTCATTTAAGTGAAAATGACAGACTATAATAAGTCTTCAGTCTATGTCTCTTACATGTTTTTATTCCATTGAAGGTGTCTTGATTCCAGTTTACGTCAGGGTGTGAACTTAAGCAAGAACCCAGAAACTACTGTATCACTTGCCGTCTTATTCAGAGGGCGTGGTTGTGAATCCGTGACACTCTTCCTGACCAGTAAAACTTTGAACAGGAAGTGCTTCATATCAGCGAGAGTGACCTGTCAGATGAATTCCACTCCCAGAATTCCCTATGTCAGCCTGCTGATGCAGTCATAGGCCCTTCCTCTTCCTCATCCTCCTCCTCTCTGAGCAGGCCTCGAGAGGTAATGTGTCACAGTGCCCAGTCTGGGAAAATGGAAGATTCTGTCACACACCTTGCTGTGGTTACAATACAGGGCCAAAGGACACATTCATCCTTTATTGGTCCAAACTAATCATGTTATGATTCTGTAGTGGATCTAACAGGGATTTAGCTGATGCTGGGGCACAGGA
Organism: Cryptomyrus ogoouensis; assembly: GCA_025773925.1. Lineage (NCBI taxonomy): Eukaryota > Metazoa > Chordata > Actinopteri > Osteoglossiformes > Mormyridae > Cryptomyrus > Cryptomyrus ogoouensis. Next base: position 4,154,267 of record JAOYFF010000038.1, on the reverse strand, counting down.
TTGGTAGTAGTGAGTGACTGATAGAGTGAGTGCGAGAGAGAGAGATGGTGTGTGAGTGTGTGTGTGTGTGTGTGTGAGCACGTGTGTTTGTGTGACCATGACATGACAGTCTCTTTGTTCCATCTGGCATTCCATGTGGCGGCCTTAGGATCATGCAAGGATGCCAGATGTCTGTAGGACATATGGGGGTGATGGGCACGACTCCCACTCTGCCTGCCCACCTCAGCCCTGCTTTCCCCTTCCTGCCTCTAAGGTACCTCAGCATGCCCCTTTCCTCTTCCTGCCTCTGAGGTACCTCAGCATGGCCCTTTCCTCTTCCTGCCTCTAAGGTACCTCAGCATGCCCCTTTCCTCTTCCTGCCTCTGAGGTACCTCAGCATGGCCCTTTCCCCTTCCTGCCTCTGAGGTACCTCAGCATGCCCCTTTCCCCTTCCTGCCTCTGAGGTACCTCAGCACGCCCCTTTCCTTCTCCTGCCTCTAAGGTACCTCAGCATGCCCCTTTCCTCCTCCTGCCTCTAAGGTACCTCAGCATGCCCCTTTCCTCCTCCTGCCTCTAAGGTACATCAGCATGCTCCATTCCCCTTCCTCTCCTGTAATTCGACTAGTCAGGTTGATAGTATAAATGGCTGCATTTCATTGAAGCTCTAATATTCTTTTCCTCGGTAATTTTCTTCCATCTATCTGCCTTTTTTTCACATTGTTCCTGCTCTCTTTTCCTGTGCTTCTCTTTCTGCTTCTGCTGCTGAGAAGGAGTACATCACTGTCGGACAGCTGAAGCAGATCTTTGGGATGCCGAAGGTCGATGCCCCCACCAACCCACTCGCCCCATCATTCCAGCACTCTGCTTCCTGTCGCACAGCTTCACCTGGCTTCTCTCCCTCCCTACCATATGAGGTGCTCAGAAAAGCTGTCCTCAGTGTGTGTGTTTGTAACTGTGCTTTAATGTAAATAAAGGTAAATGTAGGTTTTAAGGATGCCGGGTCAAAATGGCCATGGGCTTTTTTTTGGTGCAAATGTGCTGCCTGTTGTGGAATTCACCTTGTGGAAGCATGATTTATTTATGTGTTAGTTTTATTTGAAAAATAGTTTAAGGTATAGTTAAATGGCAGTGATGCGCAGCCAGTTCCAGGAAGTGCTCTGCATGTGGCAGGATCTGTCTCATTTGGCGAGTTCGGAGTATGATTCAGAGGAACTGGGTTGTGGGTCTTGGTGAGGGTTTCTCAGGAGACTCTGAGAGGGCTTGCGCTGCTGGGTGGGGTTAGGGTAATGGAAACAGCCTCTGCACCAGAAGGATGGTTACATTCTTTGAAAAGATCAAGATGACAATCGTCCCGCCGGCCATTGCTGATACACAGCCGACTTTATTTCTTCATTTCTTTTCTCTAATTTCCATTCTCTCTTTCTTTTCTCTCTTTCTCTCCTATTGCTCCTCCGCTCTCTTGCTCTCCTGGGCCGGGGGGTTCTTTTGGCCCAGTGTGACTGGGTTAGGTCTGAGATGCCCTCTCCAGATTTAGAGTGGTGGTTCCAGGTGCTCATGCCTGCTGGGGTGGCTGTTCCACCTTGCCCCCCACCTCTCCCAGCTAAATCTCTTTTCTCTGCCCGGTCGCTGCAGGTAAATACCTCAGGACCATTAGCCTGCTCTCCCATTTTTCCCTGCTTGTCAGTTCTATGCGTATCTACAGTGGGTCATGAGGAGTTAATGAGTGTTTGTTCTATGTTCTGGGTTCTTCTCCTCTGCATCTGTGTTCAGTGCTAAGTGACGTGTAGCCTGTTATTTTGGTGTCTGACGTTACATTGGGGGTACAGCTGCCACCCCATTGGACCCACGTTGGGGAAAATGGAACGATGGTTCTACCCCCCCCTTTTTTTAAGTTACACTTAACGGGAGCTTGGCTGAGACCATGTTATACTGCCTGGCCAAAAGAAAAAAAGTTGTCATTTGAATTTATATATGCAAATATGTAAGAGCCAATGACTGGATCATTATTACAGCTCAGCAACGTTATGCAGCAATAAAGTAAAGTCAACTGAGTACCTGAATCTACTGAATGGCCAGGTTGCACCTCCATCCATCATCAATGGATTTTTTCTTCCCTGTTGGCATGGGCATATTCCAGGACAAGAATGCCAAGATTCATTGGGTTCGAAATGTCAAAGAGTGGTTCAGGAAGCATGAGGAATCATTTTCATGCATGACTTGGTCACCACAGAGTTGTGACCTTAACCTCATTGAAGGTCTTTGGGATGTGCTGAAGGAGGCTTTATGGAGTGGTTCAACTCATTTGTCAATACAGGATCTTGGTGAGAAATGAATGTAAATATGGATTAAAATAAAGGGTGAGATGTTGCATAAGCTTGTGGAAACAGTGCTATGAGAAATGTGCGCCATAATCAAAGCTAAAGGCGGCCCAACACAAAATTCAAATGACGACTTTTTTTGGCCAGGCAGTATATTTCTACTCACGCTGGGGGTGTTGGTGTGGGGGTCTATCCCAAGTAAACCCAGCCAATATGCAATGGAATCTGTTTTTATGGCAGATTTTAATCAGCCATCCAATACAGGAATATTATTCCAGGAGGTCTTTTGACCTTTGAATTCTAACCTCTATATCCTCCACCCCAGGTGTATCAAGGGCAGACAGGATCTTCAGTGCAATACAGCGCAGCCACTCTGGGACGTAACCGTACAACTAAGGTAGCCCTGATCCTTGCTGATGCATGATCTGGACGGTATGCTATTGGTTGGCTGTAATGTAGAGAACAAAGTAAATGGGTAAACACCTGCTGACTCATGGATTCTTCCGATTTGGCTCCACAGAGCCCCCTGGTGGCCTCTAGCAACACTGGCAGCCTTCCACGAAACCTGGCCGTTACCCTGCAAGGTATCGAGGCCAAGAGGCAGCTGGCCTTACAGCAGAAAGGTAACCGGGATGCCCTTTTCTAGCTCTGCCACAAGGGGGCCTGTGTGCCCCCACATCATTTTGTACAGGGTACATGCAGACCAGTCCTGGAAAGGGTACTCAACTCACAGGTGCCTGGAAATGAGTAGGCACCTTGGGAACATCAGTGGCTTAGTCATAGGGTTCCCAATGCCAAGCCTGTGAAGCAAATACGTCCCGGATACTGAGCTCCTTACGGTGTTTACCCACCGCTGGCTTGAAAGCCGCACACCCCCCACTCCTCTGCATATGTTCTGTCTGGGAGGTTGCACAAATGTCCTGGAAATGAGCCTGTTGGGTTTATCGGGTGTGTTTGTGTGTCTCTATCTGTGTGTGTCTGTGTGCATGTGGCTGTGTGTGTCTGTGTGACTTTGTGTTTATTTATGTGTGTGTGACTTTGCGTCTATCTGTGTATGTGTTTCCATGTGTGTGTCTGTCGGTGTCTTGTGGAGCTGAAGCTCTTTGAACAGCATTTTTTTCTTTCCTGTTCCCGTTTGAACTTCAAAGCTTGTGGATGTAGTGAATGCAAACTGGAGCTTTTGGGAGCTGGACACGTGTTTCATTTTAGCCACCGTTTCTCCCAGTAGTGTGTCTTCCCATCTATAACATCTTGAGTTGTTATGTCTGTGTTGCCCTGGTCCCTCCACGTCGGTGTCCACCATAAAGCATAGGGCCCCCGCTATCCTCACCTGGCTCCGCCCCAGTCCAGGAGAGCTTCACCGGTAGAGCCGGGAACTGGTGGGCGGTTTGGTTTTGCGATGGATAGCACCTGTACCCCTCCCACACTTGGCACTCCCCCTCCTGTCAGCCAGCCTCCTTTGCCTGCCATTTCTCCTCCAACGGCTTTGAAAAGTGAGCAGGAATCCGGCTTTGAAGGCAAAGCGAGTGCTGATGGAGTCACCAGGAGGCTCTGTGCCCTCTGTCATTTCTTCTGGTGTCGTTTTTTTGGCCTGTGTGGTGCGCTGACGTGGCACACATACATGTTGCAGGGCTTTGCGTGTCTGAACATGACAAACAGTTTGTGGGGGGGGTCATTATGGCCCTGGCATCCTGGGTGGCACAGGCTATGTGTATTTTCAGCATGTGTCTCTCTGACAGTGGGCCTTGTGTTCAGTGAAGCAGAACCACTCAAATGTAGGATCCTTCCTAGTGTATCTGTGTGCATGTCTCTGCCTTGCTCTTATATCTGTAAGGGCTTTGGTGGATGCCCTGGTGCTTTACATGCCTTTACTGTCCTCCCATGATCCTTAAGGGCAGCAGGTGATCGAGGAGCAGCGGCGGCGGCTGGCTGAGCTGAGGGAGCGTGCCGCACTGGAAGCACAGTGCCAGTGGGAGGCGCTGCGCGGGTCACAGTCCCGGCTTGACGCCCCTCCCCTGCTGCCTGGGCCTGCTGGGATACATCACTCTTTCCTGCACCACCGGCGCCCCTCGATGGGAGAGAGGCCGTACGACACGGTGAGCCTGGAGAGCTCCGACAGCCTGGACACCAGCATCTCCACTGGTGACAGCTCCTTCCCCCCAGACACCTTCTCCAGGTAAACAAAACACTCTACCTTGTCATTTTTAAGTTACTTCTTAAAAGCAGAGTAAATGAGATTTATTTGTGTGACTGCACTGACGTGTGTACACCCCCGTGCTGCCTGAGCAGTGCCAGCGTGATGGACACACTACGGATGGAGGAGATGGAGAGGCTGCTACGAGAGGCCCAGCTTGAGAAGGCCAGGCTCATTGAGAGCCAGGTAAGGCCTGCTAAGGAAGGCCAGGCTCATCGAGAGCCAGGTAAGGCCTGACAGAGAAGGTCAGGCTCATTGAGAGCCAGGTAAGGCCTGCTAAGGAAGGCCAGGCTCATCGAGAGCCAGGTAAGGCCTGACAGAGAAGGTCAGGCTCATTGAGAGCCAGGTAAGGCCTGCTATAGAAGGCGAGGCTTATTGAGAGTTAGGTAAGGCCTGCTAAGGAAGGCCAGGCTCATCAAGTGCCAGGTAAGGCCTGCTGGAGAAGGAAAGGCTCATCGAGAGCCAGATAAGGCCTGCTAGATAAGGGCAGGCTCACAGATTCTTGCCTACTAAATAGGGATGTAACGATACACTGAACTCACGATTCGATACTATTCACGATTCTGAGTTCACGATACGATTTTCTCATGATTTTTTAACAGAATGAGCTGCAGACAAATTTATTCAAAAATATTCCTTTATCTTTCTAAACTGTGCAAAAAGTGTCCTCTTTTTAACAGTGCAACTGAAATTCTGTTTAAAAAAAAAAAAAAGAATCCCAAATCAAAATAAAAAAAAAATCTTCAAATAACTAAACGGTAATGCTTTACATTAACTGCACCTTCATAATGCTTTTATATTGCATTCATAAAACGTTCAGTACACCTACATAATGTATTC
>JAOYFF010000038.1:4119726-4139796 GCA_025773925.1 Cryptomyrus ogoouensis | reverse complement strand
GGGCGATTCGGTCCCTGTATGAACGGAGCAGAAGCTTGGTCCGCATTGCCGGTAATAAGTCGGACGTGTTCCCAGTGTGGGTTGGGTTCCTCCAGGGCTGCCCTTTGTCATCGGTCCTGTTTATAATATTTGTGGACAGGATTTCTAGGCACAGCCAGGGTGCGAAGCGGCCGGGATGAGGATTAGCACCTCCAAGTCCGAGACCATGGTTCTTAGCCGGAAACGGGTGGATTGCCCTCTTCAGGTCAGGGAAGAGGTACTGCCTCAAGTGGAGGAGTTCAAGTATCTCGGCGTCTTGTTCACGAGTGAGGGTAGGCGAGGGATAGGGTGAGAAGTTCCGACATCCGGGAGGGTCTCAGAGTAGAACCGCTGCTTCTCCACGTTAAAAGGAGCCAGTTGAGGTGGTTTGGACATCTGGTGCGGATGCCTCCTGGGCGGCTACCTGGAGAGATTTTCCGTGCATCTCCTACAGGGAGGAGGCCCCGGGGCAGACCCAGGACACGCTGGAGGGATTATATCTCCCGGCTGGCCTGGGAACGCCTCGGCGTCCTCCCCGAGGAGCTGGTAGAGGTAGCTGGGCAGATGGAGGTCTGGGTATCTCTCCTGAACCTGCTACCGCCGTGACCCGAACCCCGGACAAGTGGTAGTTAATGGATGGATGGATGGATGGATGGAAGGAATGAGAGGCAGGCCCGGCACCAGCGGAAAACAAGTTGGGGGGCAACTGAAATGGGGGCAAAAGAGGGGGCAGCGATTTAACTTCCAGAATATGCACACTGTACGATTGTCAGTTCTACATGATAATAACTGTTTGATCACACACACTGTTAAGTTCCAGTCTAGGGATAGGACACCTTAACAAAGAAAAAGAGATGGCGAAAAACCTCTACCACACGACGAAATAACCAGTAAAACAAAAGGTTAATTGCAAATAATACGCTTGTAAATAGCTCGTATTACAAGAGACGGAAAAATACGACCAAATAATAAGGCACAATGCCAAAGCCATGCCTGTCTCTCACACAAGCAGCAAACGGTCATGACAACAGAACGTGACTGGGCGGAGCATCACTAATGGAAGAGCGCAGCCATCTTCAAGGGAACAGCACCCCTTCATACAGCCACACACCCAATCATCGATGTTAGAACTGGGAACAATTAACCACCGCCGTCACTGGAATGTCCTGCAGCAACAGTCACAGAGCAAAGCACCACAAATACACTGAGACGTAACACACACAAACACGCTACTGTTTAACAAACCCTAAACGTACATTCCAAACACCATGGCACAGCAGCGATGTTTAACATTAAACATAAAGCAAGTGGGCGCATATTTCTCGATCAAGCCAACACACCAAAACATTTAAAAATTAAACCATACCTCAATACAGTTGAAGTCTTCGATTTGCGGATGAGTTAAATCTCCTCAGAAGATTATCCTTCCATTTGCCTTTAAACTTTTTGCACGTCACTCTCAAAGGCCATCTTAATCAGATTAGATTTTCGCTTGTGCAGAATACTACGCCTGTGCTCAGAAAAGACATTCTTTAACGTAGAGAAAGAATTCTCGCACATCAAAGTTGAAGCTCCAAATGTCAGCGCAAGTTTGAATGCAGTAAGAACCACAGGCATGGCATCAAAAACTCTGGTGTAATTAGACAAAAGCGGTCCTAGTGTTAATTTCTCGCCACCCTGGCCTGTGCACCAGCTTTCGAAAAACTGACGCGCAACGGTGAACTGTGACTCATCCATTTCGGTTTGTGTTAAATCCATTAATGGTTTAATTTTCCTGATATCCAGAAAATTCCTACCACCAGGATCTAATGCACTGAATGTGTCCACATATTTATGATTGCGTTCGCTAAAACGCACGGCGATCTCCCCCAAAATAGAGTCGATAATGGCATAAAACAGCCTTTTGCATTCTTGTTTAATGTTCTGCTCTTTCTGACCAAGAGGTTCATCCACCACGTAGTGTTGTAGCGCCTTGGGTGCCCGGCACTGTCGTTTTGGAGGAGAAGGAACCTGACAATCACCATAACTGTCAGTCCATAATTTAGCAAATTCTTCGTCAGATCTTAAATTTTCAATGCAAAAACAAGCACTTTTAATGAGCTGAATTGCTCTAATAAGGTCAAAGTGTTCAGCCTGCAGTATCATGTTGGCTGGATCCATCAGATTCAAAACTTTGTGCATGACACAGGCCAGGAATTTGAAGGTTGGTTCTGTAATGGCCCTGTGTATTCCAAGAGCCTCAATTTTCACATCAGCACTTGCTCTTGTGGTCCCAATGTCTGTCAAAAATTCCACAAGTGTCATGTGAGATTTCCGAATCACAGACACAGTATCAAAGTGTCCAGTCCACCTTTGTTCCAACAGCCTCTTAGGCTTCTCTCCTTTATATTGTGCAGATACAGTAGGCTTTCTTAGGAATTTATATAGTGTATTGCAGATGTCAAAAAAGTCTTCAACTGCGCTTTCTGATGAAATGGCGTGCACAACCACTAGGTGAAGCTGAAACAATGAATATACGGCATCTGTCTGTTTAACTTATTCTGAATAAGTTTCTGTACACCTCCGTCCCTCCCAGACATCACACTGGCACCATCATAAAACACTGACTTAGTATTTTGCTTGTGTGGAGACCAACATTTGACAGTTCCTCAAGCACTAAATCAGTGAGTGACATGGCATCACACTTGTCAGTGGTCAACAATGACAACGGTTGCTCTTTTACATTGCATTGCATTTTACAAAGTCATTTTCTCTGTCGGCATTCCTATGTTGTCCTGACTGGCTGTTTTGTCAGTGCCGGTTGATCCACAATCCTCTGTTGTTTGTTTTTTCCCCAACCATTTTCTAATATCCATTTTGTCCATTTTCTATGTTAGTTTGCTCCCACTCACCCAATTGACCAATCAAGTGCCTGGATTTGAAAATCTAGTCTAGAACGTACCGACACGTATGTAAAACGTAGACTTTATTTTTTAGCTAATTATAGTGGTCTAACTTGTATTAGTCTTTTAAAATGAAAATAATTTTTTTTTAATTAAAAAGTTCAATTAGGTCTTATTTTAACAGAGGGGGTGGCATTATCCCTCTGAGGGGGTGACGCCTCCTTACACTCCCCCGTGGCGTCGGGCCTGATGAGAGGTAAGACTTAGCGAGCACCAGGCTTGACTTTAATGAGCTAAACCAGGGAAGAGACGAGAGGATTAGGCAGACAAGGTGGGCAGGACCTGATACTGGGTCAATAAATGGTGCATTTTCCATTGGATTCATGATACCGGGAATATTACCAGGCTCCCCTTGCAAACACTCTAGTTCCCAGCAGGTCAGTGGGATTAACCACATAAAAACTAGGAATTAGGTTTTTACTCCCACCCAATAATCAGCTCAATCTCCCTTCTATTTGAATGAAAGTTTCATCCACTGCATTTGATTCCACAAAGTTTTATTGTGATAGACAGTAAAGAAACATGTTTTATCTATCTTGATCTTCCACTCTCTTCTTTCTTTCTTTCCTTCCTGCACCCTTCTTAATTCTTTCTCCTCTCCTGTCCTTCCTCGTTGCCGTAAGATTCAGGTAACAATTACTGCTCATTCTTGCACTGTCAGTAGTACCTGTGGATCAAAGTGAACTGATATATAATAGTTCTTAAATGGTTTAATTGATAATCACTATGAAGAAAGAAATCATTCATTTTGACTGACTGCTAATCCCTCTGTTGCCATTATTAAACATTCTACCCAAATACCCCTCCCCTATTTTCTGTATTTTCTGAAAAAAATAAAATTAAAATAAGATGAAAATACAATCTCCACTTTGCCATTTAGCTTTCAAAGTCTATGCACAAAAATCCTGCAAAAATGAAAATTAAAATGAAATAGCACCATTTGCATTTTAATTTTCCACTTATGTATGAGTCAGATGTGAAAAATTCAATTAAATTTCCGTTTTGTCTTTTCATTGTCCAATGTGACTTTTCATTTCCTACTTTGCTTTTTCATTTTCAAGTTCCCCAACATGGAAATATGTTAACTAAAGCAGGCAGTGGGCGGAGCTATGGATCACAATTGCGTTTTTTGAATAGCATATGGCAGGCACGTACGCCACTGTAAGGACACTGAAATGATCCTGGGCTAGATAGGTGTTATTGGCTACCTAGCTGGAAACATGGCAGTCTGGGCCATTTGAATTCTAGTGTTTCCTTACAATGGCATACCTGCATAAATATGTGTGCTACTGCATAAAAATTCTATTCGTATTTTAATTTCGTATTTTCAAAATGTCTTAAATATAAACTGTATAGCATGTGCTGCTGCGTACAGTCCCCTCTAGGAAACATGGTAATAACTTAAAACGTGAACATCGCTACGAATAAGAAGCTAAATGAATCGGAAGCTGCAAATGAGTAGCTAAGTTAAGCCACGTGTGACTTTGCCATTAGTTTGGGTGACATGGGAGACCGTGCGCAAGGAACACAGTGACAACGGAATCCGTAAACGCACTGAGAAAACGCATAGCTCTGCCCAATGACCGCTCCAATTAACATATATTTGCATGTTGGGAACTTGAAAATGAAAAAGCAAAGTAGGAAATGAAAAATCAAATTGCAAAATTAAAAGACAGAATGGTTATTTAATTTTATTTTTTTATTTTCCACATGTGACTCGTACATGAGTGGAAAATTAAAATGCAAATGGTGCTATTTCATTTTAATTTTTGCAGGATTTTTGCGCATACACTTTGAATGAAAACTAAATGGCAAAGTGGAAATTGTATTTTCATTTTATCATTTGCATTTTTGCAGAAAATACCTCCCACACTCCCCATCTTCTGCGATTCAGTAGCTGCGTCGGCGAGCCCCCTTCTCTAGCCAAGGTAATTAACATCTCCCAGCATTCTCAGCGCGAATGTAAATAGCCTTTGTATGTCATTGTAAATGGCTGTACGGTATACCCGATTGTCGAGTGAGCCCTTACCTGTACATGTGTTTGTGCAGGATCCTTGTCGTATCCTGGCGTTTCTCTTAGGCAACGTGCAAATCCTCACCTTGCGTGCAACATGCAATTTGCAATGGAACCTCTCCACGCTTCCTCGCCCTCTTAATGGTGAGAATATTTGTGCACAACACAGCTTAGTTTCTTTTGTCGTATGGATTCCTCGCGAGGGCTGATCACAAGGAACCCGATATTTAATATGCTGCTTCCGTTCTTGTTTGCAGTTCAGGAGTCTGGGTCTGCTGAGTTTTCTGTGGGAGGACTGCAGAATAATATGGAAGTAAGGAAACCAAGTGACATACATTTTAGCAACTATAAATACATCGTTTAGTTTTTGTTGGTCCATGCTAGCAAGGCTACATATGAATTACAGACGACATATGTGTTTGCTGGTTCACTGAGTTACCAGTATGATATTTTGCTGTGCTGACTGTTGTTGACACTGGAATTCACACATTAATATAGAAGCACATTAAAAGACATTTATAAGTGTGTCAAACGATAAATCCATAAACGGGGTGATTACTCTGCATTAACGTGATCTGTAATAAGACAAGTCGTCTGGGAGTCCGCGAACACCGGGTTGGGAAACACATCTTACATCTTTAATCTGGCATCCAAATGGACACCGGCTGTGCCTCGATCGTTTCCACATCGTGCACTTCATCCTCCTCAACAATCAGCTGCTCCTCAGACTCATCATCTGATGAACCACTGGACCAGAAGAAGGGGAAACAGCAGAAGCACATTTTTGCTGAGGTACTCTTCCACAAGTGCGAACTGAAAATGAATTGTGTTTCCGCTCACACCAAACTTTATAAGCTTGAGGTTCTTTTCTGACGCAATCGAACCACAGTGGCGACTTTTACGTCAGTTTTCACGTGACGTCACATGCTCATACGACCGCCCACCTGGCGCGAAAAATAAGGCTTTATTACGCTGCCCGCTGCTTATTTTTACCACATTTGTTTAGCCAAAATTCTGGATAGTTGTTATTCAATTAGATGCACTAACCGGCAAGGATACAAGCCTGGTTGACCTCCTACAGAATCTCATCCGAGAGAGAAAGAAGATTATGGATTCCTTCTGTTTATTAGACGTGCCTCCTCCCATACAGAGGGAAATATAGAATGGCAACCACTTAAGTTCAGGAGCAGTTTAAAATACATTGATAATAAACATTATGCGTTATAGCAAACATTATAATTGTATAATCATATAATCTTTGTTATTAAAGTACATTAATAAAGCTGTTCAACTATGTTAGAATGTTAAGGCAGTGATTCTCAACCCATAGGTCAAGCTCTGAAAGGGTCGTAAGGTAGAGCTGAAAATGTAAGCATTTTAAAAAACCAGCAAGCTCCTATTTTGATCCACAATCAGATTTCCCTGCCCCAATCCTCGCATTAACCTATATAAATGGATCTTGGGTATGCAAAATGCTTAGCGCAAAACTAGTGAACACTCAACTAATCAAAGAAGACAAATCACAGATGCTTCATTTAAAATTCACTGGCACATCCAATCAGATATATGCAATAGGCATTGATTGGCGCAAATTGCAGAGTGCCTTGCGTGCTCAATCGTAGCATTAATTTACACCTATACTTTACATAGGGTCACAACTCAGCCGGCATGGTAAAAAGTGGGTCGCGGTGCAAAAAAGGTTGAGAACAACTGAATTAAGCCTACATATGTTCATGAGTGAGGGAAGGATGGAGCGGGAGATTGACAGGCGGATCGGTGCAGTGTAAGCAGTGATGTGGGCGCTACATCGGTCTGACATGGTTAAGAAGGAGCTGAGCCAAAAGGCAAAGCTCTCGATTTACCAGTAGATCTACGTTCCTACCCTCACCTATGGTCATGAGCTGTGGGTAATGACCAAAAGAATGAGGTCAGGAATACAAGCGGGCAAAATGGGTTTCCTCCGCAGGGTGGCTAGGAGGGACTCAGAGTGGAGCCAGATGAGGTGACTTGGGCATCTGGCCAGGATGCCTCCTGGACACCTCCCTGGTGAGGTGTTCCGGGCCTGTCCCACTGGGAGGAGGCCCCGGGGAAGACCCAGGACACGCTGGAGGGACTATGTCTCTCTGCTGGCCTGGGAACGCCTCGAGATTCCCTCGGAGGAGCTGGATGAAGTGGCCGGGGAGAGGGAAGTCTGGGTTTCCCTGCTGAGACTGCTGCCCCCGCGACCCGGCCTCAGATCCAGTGGAAGATAATGGATGGATGGATGGATTGATGGATGGATGGATGGGAATAACGGCGTTAAAATAACGACATTACTGACGGCATTCTTTTCTTTGGAGAGGGGCGAGGGCAGGGGCGAGACAAACGCATAAGTGATGATGATTGGCTAAGGTAGAGTAAAATTTCAAGGTTATCCAACCAGAGGCAGAGGTGGGCGGGTGTTTACACAAACACACACGCACAGGAGGGACACAGCAATAGCGAGTTCAAAAGTAGCGTTTTTACGGTGGAAATACAGACATTAATTTTCCCTATTTGAAGTTAAAGGGAAGAATGTATACGTTAAATGTACATTATGTCCTGGAACTAAGTCTTTATCCACATCGGTAACGAGCAATTCAAATCTGATGAAGCACCTCTCTTCCTGTCACGCTTCATCAAAACTAGTGGCCAAGAACGTGGATGTTGATAGCCGCGCCTGGGTTGGGCTGCTAACATGAGCTCCGCTAACGAAGGAGGAGACGGAGCCACGCCATCAAAGCAGCCTTCGCTTTTCGCTTGATTTTTTTTATGCTGCACAAAAACCTTCTGTGACACAGGCTGAACTAAACAGGCTGATAGTCAGGTATGTTGTTGAAAACATGCTGCCATTATCTACAGTTGAGTCGGATTGTTTCAGAGCTCTCATTGCCAAAATATCTGCAAGAGCAGGGGTAAGCCCACCATGCAGAAAGCGTTTTCCAAATACATAGACGCTGAGTATGCTAAAATGAATGTCGAGCTCAAAAAGACATTTGAAGAGTTAGAATATGTCTCTACTACAGCAGACATTTGGACTGCGCATAATAAAAGCAAAAAAATCTTAGCCTAACTGCACATTGGATAAATCCACACAGCATGGAGCGAGGGAAAGCAGCACCGGCATGCAGAAGATTCAAGGGTCGTCATATTCATGACAGTATTGCAGCTGAGCTTGACAACATTCACTAATGATGGCATATCCCACAAAATCACATCAACTCTCACTGATAATGGCTCTAATTTCGTCAAGGCCTTCAAAAGGTACCAGCCAGTCGAGGAGGACGATTCTGAGGGGGTCTTAATGATGTCTTGCAAAATAGTGCTGGTGATGAGAATGATGATGATGGTGGTCATGTGATTACTTTGCCGCCACATCAGAGATGTGCATCACACACATTTAACTTTGTTTCATGTACTGATGTTGACAAGTGGTTACTGTCAAGACCAGAAACAAAAGCGATATACATAAGAGCTACCACCAAATGCACAGACTTATGGAATAAGGCAAGTCATTCAACGGTGGCTGCAGAGACCGTGGATGATGATATTTCAAAGAAGCTGCTAGTCTCTTGCACTACGAGATGGAATTCATTTTATGATGCCCTGGCTCGAATCTGTGACATTCCTCTGGTCGAGCTGAACACCATCTCCTCTAAGGTGGGGTTGACAGCCATCACAGAATGGGAACATCAGTTCATCATGGAGTACTGCACTTGAGGCCTTAGACATTCTTCAGGGAGAAGGCAACTGTTTCCATTGCACACTTCTACCCACGCTGGAGACACTAATGTTCAGGACCATGGAACGGAACAGTGGCCTCCAAATCCTAGCTGACCTTCCAGAGGCAATTGTCACGGTAAGAACTGTAATTTATTTAATTTATATCTTTAACTAATTACGCAACAATTGCACTTTATTAATTTGGATGGATGGGAAATGTATATAGTTTCCTTATTCTGTTATAAGATTTACAGATGTATGATGTATGACTAGAGATGATGGACCTTTTGCTGTATAGGTTTTGTAGGTCCATCATCATACACATTAAAATTAACATACATTATGAAAAACAATTATGTAAAATGACATTATTAAATATGTTCATAATAATGTATAATGCTGTGTGTGTAGACAGACAATAGTATAATCTAAATTCTTATGTATCTTTCAAGGCAATCAAAATAAGATTTGCAGAGGTGTTGGAAAGTGAGGATGCTGTCTTGGCTGCTGTGACTCTGCCCAAGTTCAAATTACATCGGCTGTGGACACAGGACAGGAAGGACAAGGCCAGGGTAAGTCTGCTGGCTGACAATCCATCCATCCATCCACATTTTTGACATATTTGAACATTTAAAAAAATGCAATGCTTAAGTTACTTTCCCTGGTAACTAGTTACTTTTATAATGCTGTAACTCAGTTACTAACTCGGTTACTTTTTGGAAGAAGTAACTAGTAACTCAGACGCAGGCGAAGCCTCAGGCGGGGCGAGCCTCGGGGGTTGGAGCTGGCGCCCCCTTCTTGGGGAACTTGGGGATCCAGGGAATTCCCTCCTCTGTAGCCCTGGCACCTTTCCGGGCCAGACGTGTGCCCATGAAGGCATGGGTTGTGGAGACTGAGGGAAGGGAAATCGAGCCTACCTGGAACTCCGCCTCTGGAACAGGTTGAAGGAGGAAAGGCGTTTCTGGAGCTGGTGCAGCAGGATCAGGCTCTTCGGGAATCAGCTGGCTGGGACCGGAGGCTAGTGACCCGGGCACAATGAACACCGCGGGGTCAAGTACAGTAGGGTATGTCCCTTTAAGGGCCATGGGGAAGCAAGTGGGACTTGTGGATCCCCAAGGGATCTGCCCTTCCGCGTTTCCTCTGTCCTTTCCGACAAGCAGACACAGCAGGGGCGACAGAGAGTTTGTGCTGTCCGGACGGTGGGGGGAGAGGCAGTTCACTCTCCAAGTGAACCTGCTGGATCATGACGTCTGCCACTCTGCTACTCAGCCTCTGCAAGTTAGCTCGCACCTCTTCCATAAGGGGCGAGTCATCGGACAGGGACAAGGGCCCTTCTCGCACAGTGTTTCTGGTGGCCTTCGATGCTTTGTGACATCCGTAGATACATTGCGGCTTCCCCCATTTATGCACAGAGTAAGACCCCCTCTAAGCTCCATGGTCTTCCCACCGATATAGTCTCTGATGGGGGCCCTCAGTTTGTTTCCCGGTTCTGGCAGGGGTTCTGTAAAGTAATCGGTGCCACTGCCAGTTTATCAGCTGGGTTCCATCCTCAGTCTAACGGCCATACAGAACGTGCCAACCAAGAGCTAGAGAGGATGTTACGATGTCTGGCGTCACACACTCCCAATACCTGGAGTACCTACCTGTCCTGGGCAGAATACGCCCATAACTCATTAGCAACAGGGCTGTCTCCCTTCCAATGTTGCCTAGGATATCAGCCTCCACTGTTCCCGACTCTGGAAGGGGAGGTTGTGGTCCCATCAGTGCATTAGTTTCTACAACGTTGTCACCGTGCCTGGAACCATGCACGTTCCTCATTGCTGCAGGCTCGGTCCCAGATGGAGCAGTATGCTAACAGACGCCGTTCCCAAGCTCCTGTTTATTGGGTGGGGCAGAAGGTATGGTTGAGCACCCGGTTCCTGCCGTTATATGTCCAATCACGTAAACTGGCCCCTCATTTTGTTGGACCTTTCCCAGTGTCCAAGGTCATTAACCCCTCAGGGGTACGTCTGCCTGCTACCATGTGCCGAGTCCATCCCGCCTTTCATGTGTCATTACTTAGTCCTCATGCGACGAGTCCTCTGGCCTCCCCTGTGCTTCCTCCTCCTCCCCCTCGGTTAGTGGATGGCGGTAAGGTGTTCTTGGTTCACTTGTTGTTAGATGTTTGCCGCAGAGGTCGAGGTCTTCTGTATCCGGTGGACTGACAGGGTTATGGGCCCGAGGAACGTTCCTGGGTCCCAGGTCGTTTTATTCTGGACCCGTCTCTGATTGCCGACTTCCACTGTCGCTGTCCCGAAGTCGGACGTAGAGGGGAGGGTACTGTCACGGATTGCTCCAGGGATGCCCTGTCGTCACACCGACCACGCCCCTCCATGGAATCCCACTGACGGGAGATACCTCCCTTGGGGAAGCCATACCTTTCCATTCTGATTTTACGGCTGATTCTTGTTAGGAGCCACTCCTCTTTCAGCTTTCGTTTTGTTTCCTGTCACCAGATCTATTTCTAGAAGCCGATCACCCTGATATGGTTGCGAGATCTTCATGGTGTGCCCAGAGTTCGAGCGTTTCTCCTGTTACCGATTTTCCTGTGTACCAACCTCTGCTCCGTATTCCAGACACCAAGCCTTGCCTGTCCCCTGTTTCGCTGCCGACACCGATCGCCCGACCCATGCCCGATTTCCCAACTTTCCCAACCGATCTTCGCCTTCTCCTTCTGGACTCTGTAACCAATTGCCCGACCCACGCCCAGCTTACCGACTCTGATCTCTGTCTCCGCCCTCTGGACGATCGCCCGTCTCTCTGTGCCGTGCCATCAGCCACCTTTCCGCCTCTGAGTCTGCTGAGATTTATTGGGAGCCTGATTCTCTGCTGCTTATATTCTAACAGCTCATCCTGCAATAAAACTGCTTACCTGAACCCGGTCTGCATCAGCGTCCATCCTGTGCATCCCTCACATGGCATGTTTTGAATAAAGATTTGCCTTTTGTTCTGATGGCACCCCCGCACCCTGTCACATTCTGTGCTGAAACTTCTCATAGCTGTGTTGTGCAATGTTTTTATAGTGTTGTAAGATTGCTACTTGTTCTTGCTAGATGTCGTTTAAGTGATCGCCGATCACGATTCTTTTCCGGCCACATTTCTTCCTCGAAGACGATGGGTCCCCACTATCCTTCCAGTTTTTAATAATGCGTTGGACAGTTCTTAACCCAATTTTAGTAGTTTCTGCAATCTCCTTAGATGTTTTCTCTGCTTGATGCATGCCAATGATTTGACCCTTCTCAAACAGACTAACATCTTTTCCACGAGCATGAGATGTGTCTTTCGACATGGTTAAGAAATGAGAAGCAACTCATTGCACCAGTTGGGGTTAAATAACTTGTTGCCAGCTGAAAGATAATTGCCCATGCAGTAATTATCCAATAGGAGGCTCGTACCTATTTGCTTAGCTAAATCCAGATGGCGACTTTTTTTTGGCCAGGCAGTGTATATGAATTCTCAATTAATTGGAAAAATAAAAACAATGTCTATCTCTTAAATGCAGAAGTTTAGTACAATGACGTTTATTGACAACCTTGGAGACGGTACAGCAGGAGCATGTGCTGGTGATGCATTGGTGTCCTGTCGGCATTGGTGAGCTTCATCCGTAAACATCTGCTAAGCCTCCTTCTGGTTTGCTTTCAGAGCCCGAATCCTGTGCTGACCTTTTGTGTGAAGACACACGACCAGCTCTACTACATGGTGGCTCCATCCTTAGAGGCCATGCGCATCTGGATGGATGTCATAGTAACGGGCGCTGAAGGGTACACACAGTTCATGACCTGAGAGCACCTCAGACTTTGAGGCTGCAACAGGTCACAGACTCAGCATGGACTTTTCCGAGGGTCTAAAACCCCATTTTAGGAAAAACCTTATTTTTACTTTTGTTTGTAACACTTCTGTAATTTAATTTCAGAAAATGCAACTTTTTGGACAATTTTTGATATTTGCACAATTTCACAAATTTCACAAATATGCACAATTTTACCTCATGCTAAACTTGCTCATGCTTATTTTGTACATCTGACATTTTGCACGTTTTTGTCTTGTCCTGTTCTGTTTTGTCTTTACAATATCCTGGAAACTATAATGCGCAGTCACTTTTGAAGCGCATTGTTATGTCCTCCTGCTGTCCCTGTTTAGTGTACAGAGATTTTTATAGTTTTTATAAGTATTTAATTGTGTACAGAGATTTTTATAGTTCTCATAGGTATTTAAGTTTAGGATTCTCCTAAATTTGTATAAGTTTCTTCTAAATGTGTATTTTCTTCTAAATTTGTATTATGTGTAACCTCTGTTTATATTTTTCTTTATTTTATATTCTACGCACCGTGGGGGGGGGGGGGGCTGGGCGAAACGGCATTTCAATACACTGTATACTATGTATATTGTTGTATTGACAATAAATCCCTCTTGAATCTTGGAAAAAAAAAAGGATTCTTGACAAATTTTGCCTGGGTGAAAACAGTGAGTTCTGAAGTCAAATGTACGCAAACAGATACAAAAGATGTAATGCAGTCCTTGGGCCAAAAGTTGAACTTTGACCCTTTTCTTGACGCTGAAGCAGCATTGCATTTCTGGAAGTCTATAGGAATTTGTATACCAGGTGTATGAGAATGGTACTTGGCAATGCTGTAGCTATGCAATTCATGCATGTGTATGATAGTTTGTACCTTTCATACCATAATGATTGCTCCAAGTATTTGACTAAAACTTGCGTAAAGTCTGCTGGGATAGTAGTATTTTTTACATGTATATGAGGTTTGTTGACTTTGAGAAGGTTTGTGAGGCCCTTGTTAAGCTGAACTGGATGTTTGAATGTGAGGCTACATGCATTGCAGGAGATGATCGGCTGGGGCCGTCTCAAGCTCTCATGCTTAGGAAAACATTATACATATATGCAATATAAATCTGTCTTAGCTTTTAAATTTGAATTTAGTACCAACACTGACTGGGCACAGTTTTAAATGTTGTATCAGCTGAACTCCTCTCCAATAGCCTGTGAACACGTCAAATTGGTTTGCTTTATTACTTTATTACACTGAATTACCAATTCACATGCCTCTGTCTACAGTGAAAACACAAAGTGAAGGCTGGTTAATCTGCTGAATTAATATGAATAATATCAACTGCCAGAATGTTAAATTGTTTCCCTGAAACACCTACATCTATCGGGGTGGAATATTGGCTGCTAAAACGATATCATTTATTTAACTGTGTTTAAGTACGAAGCCTCAAGGACCATTCAAAAGATGTATTTTTTTAATTGACAATGTAGTAGCATGAAAATCAATAAAAATAAATCTCTGGTGTGTTAGTATCTATGTTAGCATATACACTGAGGGGAGACCCAGAGAAAGTGCTGGAAACATCAGAAGAACTCCTGCACAGTTGATCTGCTTGCTTGCTTGGTCACGCATCAAGGTCAGGGGGCTGGCCCAGCTCTCCAATCACACGGCATCATCCCAGGGGGCTGGCCCAGCTCTCCAATCACACGGCACCATCCACCCTACACCTCATTTAAGCCGTGACCTGCAAGAAACCAGAAGCTTTTTCCCCTTTCAGTCTCCTTCCCATTTTGGGGGAAGCTGGCAGCTTAACCATCTTCTGTTCTGTTCTAATCTCATTCTTATTGTGAGAGGCACGGCTGAAGCCGCGATCCATGCTTCCCAAGTTTCTCCTTGGGAAGTGACATGTGCTGTCACTCATTTTCTTCCATTCTCTGTACACGCAGTCACCACACAGTCAGATTTACATATTTCAGTAGATCTGGGGCTAAATTTCGATGTACCCGCTCCACAGCGGGGGTTCCTGCGTCTGGGTAAGTTCAGCTGGGATGGTGGTAGAATTATTCCCTTTGAACTTTATGGAAAAACCAACCACACTGACGGTTGATTAGTGAAGATCATGTGTGAGAGAACAAAAGGTACTGTACTTACTGTCTGCACAAGGGGAGCTGTACTCACTCACAGCTTCATCACCTGCAGATGAGGGTTAGGGTACATTAGCATTTATAGCTGCTTTTTAGATGGCAAACGAGGCTCAAAGAACATGAGCCTGATCAACATTAATCACAGAGTAATTACCAGCTGAAGGTATTCTCATTTTATAACTGTAGGTGTTATTTTCCTTGAGTGCCGTGTTTGTAAAGTTGAAATGCAGGTTTCACTGATTCTTACTTGTCTGGTAGTAGTCGTACACCTTCACCACAGCTGGCTTTCGATTCCGTACAGGTACATCTTCCATTATGGTCAGAGAGTACAAGTTGGACTTCATTTTCTTCAGCTGTACAGATAACAGACAAGGTAACTGGTCTGTATCCTGATTCATATGTTCTGATTGCTGCTGCAAATCCCAAATCTGCGTCTTATTTATCCTTCTTGTGATCCCAATTATTGAAAAATCTTTTTGAGAGAATAAAAGGTGATTGCATGCTGGTCATGATTTTTTTTTCTAACAAAATGTAGCACTGCCTTGGTGATCAAGAGTGGACTTCTCTAGCAGACAACCGTCCCCGGTAGCTTTTAGGGCGAGAAGCTGAGGGGCAATGGGTTACATCAGTAGGCGGAAGGCCCGTTTCCTAATCGGGCCTAAATCAGGAGCTGAATGTCTGACAGCCCTATCAGTACAAGGCTTGACGTGTCACCCTAATTACACTGCTCCCTTTGTTATCCTAAGATATTTCTGTTTTCCATAACCTAACAATTTCCTGTCCAAATACTAACTCATACCCAACACCACTTAGCTGCAGATGTTTGTGACAGAGCAGTACGGCTGACAGTGCTTATTTTCAGTGGTACTCGTTACATAGCAGCACAGCCTTAGAATAACACAGTGCCTACACCTTATTCTAGTTTTACCTCATCCACGTAGAGGATAACATGCCCATCATCCTCTTCTACCCGCTTTACATTGGGCTGGCTTAGCATCTGCAAATGAACAACGTTCCTGGTCAACTTTTGATCATTAATCCAAAGACCAGGTAATGTTAACAATCTGTGACAATATTGCTCCTCCTATTCATCTGCATAATGCCACTCACAGCTGCATGGGAAGGCTTGTCCAGTGAATATCCAGACAGGAGCTTCATCTTTATAATCACCATGTTAGTTTCATCCCGCTTCCCATTGTACCTGTCACAGAAGGATGGTACCAGTAAGAGTTTGGACAACCAAGCCATGTGAGAGTGATACTGTCACATCATATGACCCGGTCGCCTGACCTAAAGACAGCAGAAAAGGTTCTAGGGAAGTCTGACCAGAGAGTGAAGGAAAAGCGGCCAGTGAGTGCTCAGTATATATGTAGGACCTCCTTCAGGACAACTGGAAAAGCACCCTAGGAAGCCACCTCATGAAACCAGTATAGAGGAGACGGTAGGGTCAGCCAGTCCCTGGAGCTATTGGGGTTGCTCAAGGGCCCAAAGGTGACATCACTCTGCTGACCCAAGGATTTGACCTGGCAACCTTCCGAGTCACAACCCACAGAGCTAACCCCCCCCCCAACAAATTATTATTTTTTTTTGTTGAATTATTTTTTTGATATGTAGATAATTCAATATCTGTTATTTTATAGTTTTGATATTATTTGAATAGTACAAATAAATTGTTCTATGGGTCTTTTTTACGCCTCCCTCAACCTGCTCTTTTCGGACAGCTTACTCTACAAAGAGCAAGTTGAGGGAGGAGTAGAAAAGACAATTTCCCCAAGGGGATCAATAAAGTATTGATTATTATTATTATTATTATTATTAAATATGTGTTATTTTAGAAATGAATTGTTCTATGGGTAGTTTATGTCTAAACATTTGATTAGCACTATATGTAAAAAATGAACAAAACTCAAACTCACAACAAAATATTAAAGGATTGCCAAGCTTTGAAAACCCAAGCAATTATATTGTTTCGGCATTTGTTTTACCTTAAAAGCCAATTTGCCTTTCTATTAATTATTCAGTACTACTGTTTGTAACGTCCCTCCGTCCAGCCCTCTCATGTGCCACGCCCACCTCGTTACCCTCGTGTGCATCCCGATTGTGATCAGCGGTTTTCTGTCATTTCGCCTTGTCTTGTGTATTTCAGTCCGCGTTCAAGTCTGTTTCCCCAGGTCTGTCATTGACGTTTTGTGCCGTGTTGCTTGTTCCCTGAATAAACCCCGTGTTTTGGATTCCTGTTTCCCGACTCTGATTCCCCGCTTCTCTGCTCGTCCGACAGCGATCTCAACAGAATGACAGACCTCCCCAAGAAAACGTCTCAGCTCACCGACGCTGAATACAGCAGCCTGGTCAGCGAGGCAATTCATTTGCTGCAGCAGCCTGAGGTACAGGATGATCCTGCAGCTCGCGCCCTGGCCGCTCACATGGGAGAGATCCTGGCTAGGATCTCCCCAACAAAGAACTCGATCCTGGCAGAAGAGGTACGGTTAAACCTGCGGCAGCTGAGGAGCGGATTGGTGGACGCAATGATGAAACAGGTAGCCCTGGACAGTGGAATACCCCCAGGTCTGCTGGAGCTACCCCCCACTTCACCGTCTGAGCCCTCCGAAGCTACATTTTCCAGCCAACATAAGAGGAAACGTCAGAGTACATTTCCTTTTGGACGGTGGCATGAAAGCAGATCTGGCACTAAGCTCACCTCACTTCCACAGACACCGTCAAGGGCTTCCTTGAGCTGTCGCATAGCCCATCTGTCTTGGTGGTGATGCTGAAAGCTGAGAAGTCAGCAGGAGCAGGGATGTGGTAATGCAGAGCGATCTGGGCGAGGAAATAACAGGCCAACATGCACATGCTTTGTTAGAAGACCGAAGACACAGAAGCAGGGGAGTTAACATTACCTTAATGAATTAACAAAGGGTTATGCCTGTGATTTGATTTTTTCAGCTGATCAGAAGTCCAGCAAATACAGGAGCTACTTGAAGGGCTATGGGCACAGCATGAGCCCAGTGAGGCTACGGACGGGCAGCAACCTGCAGAAACGTGCAGCCTTGGCCTGTCGCTTTGATGCTGTACTCCCCCGGGACTTCCGTCAGCCGGTCCTCCTGGTACAGCAACCTGTTGTGCTGATTCACTACAAACTGCTGCTTGTATCCACCAGCCGATGACACGACCACTGTACTTTCACCCTCCGGGCTGAAGGTAGTGGCGCTGTACAGTGACAGAGCCTGCAGGGCCACCACTGTGTCCTGGAGGGTGCAGTGTGTGAGACAGATCAGATTAACAACCTCCACAAATAAGGGTCATTAATAATGTTAATGCAGAGCAATGGTGCTGAGAGAGGAAGAGAGTGACATGCGACGGCTTGGGGTGTCTCGGCACCTGCGTGGAGGAGAAGCCACCGTATGAGTTCTGCTGCAGGGTCAGCCAGCGCACGATGCTGGACGCGTAGGAGAGGCCAAAGTCAGGAAGCATGGGGCCAGACAGCAGCGCCAGCAGCACATAGGAGGACATTTCCACTGCCAGGGAGTCTGTCTTTGTCCCTGACGTATCAGGCAGCTCCCAATGACATGAACCACCTAGTGACATGAACCACCCAGTTACATGAACCAACTAGTGACAATGACCAGCTAGTGACATGAAGTGAGATTTTTATTACCAGTGAACTATCCCGCTGCCGCTTCTGGTACTTAAGACCCGAAGGACTGCAGTGAGAAGGTACCTGTGATCTTCGCCTTCTTGGCTAGATAGCTAATGAACTTGCTCCTCATCTCATGGTCCCCAGCCAGCGTGAAGGTGTATGAGAGCAGGGCAGTGAGGTAGAGGTTCTCCAGCTGGCCAGAGGCGGCTCTCAGACAAGACAAGCTCTTCTCCAGCACTACATTCTGTCCCCGGGAAGCAGAGACACAGCTGATGTATGCTTCTTCCCAGGGAAGCAGTGTTTACAGGGCTCTGACCAGATTAACCACTTCCAATAAAAGGTCCAAACGGTGGCCACAAGCTGTCTGGAGGTCCAGCCATATTTAGCATTTGGGCAGGTAAATGGTCTAAGTGATAATGTTGAAGCAAAACCATGCATGGGCTGCTGCAGTACAAGCATATTTTATTCTAGTCTCTATAATTCTGTAGCAAGGAATTATATAAATGCTGGTGTTTCCCGACTTCCTCAGTCAACCATTCTTCAAATTGGCTACTCATTTTGTCACAATTCTGATCAAAGGGGGTAGAAAAGGTGTTTATATACATGTATATATGTATATATAATCTTTGGTCCAACTGCTTTCTGACGTTTTGACTTTCTGCTACTTCTCCTCTGGCCAGTGAACGATCGAGGTTCATTTGCGTCACTGAGTGGTGTTGGTGCTGCGGAGCCTCAGTATTGTCTCTGCATTGTAATAATGTTTGAGTAATGTGCAGCCTCGCATGCAACACTCCTACTCGGCATCTAAGGCTGGCCCCATGGCAAAAACTACATCACAATTGCCATATGCAATGTCACATTCGCGTGAAGTAAAGACCGGCCTTTATGATAAAATTGTTTAAATTTATTTTTTTTCACTCAACACCACATGACAAACCAAAAACAGAATTTCAGAATTTTTTAAAAATCTGTTAAAAATAAAAAATTGAAACATCACATTGAAATAAGCATTCAGACCTTTGCTGTGACGCTTGAAATTTAGCTCAGGTGCCTTCCATTTCTACTGATTATTTCTGAGATGTTTTTAACATTTTTAGATACTACCTATGGTTAATTTAATTTATTGGACATGTGAGATCATGTGAGGCTTTTACATTGTCACTAAAAGCCTCAGTATAAAAGATAGATGGCCACTTGGAGCTTGCTTAAAGCTGCCAAAAGGACTCTCAGACTATGATCTCTGGTCTGATGAAACCAAGATTGAAGTGTTTAAAATTTCTAAAATCTTATTTTGCTTCGTCATTATTGAGTAGTGATTGTAAATTGATGCTGTAAACAAATTAATTTAACAAATAAAATTTGAAAAACATGAATACTTTGTATAACTGGCAGAGCAGCTGGCTGGCCAGGCTGCTGTGCTTTCTGTTCACATTCACTGGCCAGGCTGCTGTGCTTTCTGTTCACATTCACTGGCCAGGCTGCTGTACTTTCTGTTCACATTCACTGGCCAGGCTGCTGTGCTATCTGTTCACATTCACTGGCGAGGCTGCTGTGATATCTGTTCACATTCACTGGCGAGGCTGCTGTGCTTTCTGTTCACATTCACTGGCGAGGCTACTGTGCTTTCTGTTCACATTCACTGGCCAGGCTGCTGTGATATCTGTTCACATTCACTGGCCAGGCTGCTGTGCTTTCTGTTCACATTCACTGGCCAGGCTGCTGTGCTTTCTGTTCACATTCACTGGCCAGG
>JAOYFF010000038.1:4063169-4091496 GCA_025773925.1 Cryptomyrus ogoouensis | reverse complement strand
AACCACCGCGATAAAATTCAACCCTTTTTTACAGCCCCCCCCCGGGCTGATTTTTCCGTCCCCACCCCCCCCCCCCCCCCCCGCCCACACACATTTTCATAAGTACGATGCGTATTTATAAACTTCTTCGAATCGTACCACTCAAATCAAAAACATAACGTGCTGGGTGAAATGGTGCACTGTTGTTTTAAAAGCATTAATTATATTGTTGCAGCTCGGTTCAACTTTGCTACTGTCAGAGGTGAGTACAGTTACTACATATGCAAAAAAGTAATCATAATAAGCACAATTTAGGACGACTTTCGCCAGTCACAAGAAAGTGACTGTATGTAGGCTATATTTTCAAGCATTTATTCTTACATTTATTGTGATCACTGAAGAAACGTCAAATCTGAAGAGAGAGCGAAACGGTGGTACCCAAAGGCTTTGCAAACCCATGGCAACAGCAACCGGAAAACAGTCTAAAATAGGGGGCAGTGTTCGCTATTACTATAGCAACAGGAAGACGTAGATGCTTCAATCAGGTTTTGCAGCCAAAAAAATGCAAGACTCTTTGCATAGCAACTCCAGACAGGCAGAGGTGTTACCGTGGTAATAAGAGGATTCCTAAGTTCCTACTTGAAAATCCTTGTTTATAATTTAGAAGCGCTTTAATGCTTGTTAAATCATAACTAAGCATAATACGCAATCGATGATGTCAATAATGTGAAAGGGCGTTTTATAATATAAATACACTTCCTTCTTGTCACTAGTTTTCGAATGGCATGTTTCATCTTCAGCACAGATCTTCACAAAATACTAATTTCTCTCATTTGGACGTCATAAAATATCTTAGAACAGTTGTGGGAGGTGCTATGTTCTTTTTCAAGAAACAGAACAGATTTGTATTTTAATAACTAATTAAATTATTATTAAAATCTTCGCTAAATAAATCGAAGCAATGATTCATTGGACAGTATCGTGAAATTTACTTCGATTCGCTTATTTGGTTACATATACTGTTGTTTGAAACATGTATTTCACATGCCTTTTCCTTTCTCGGGATATTTACATCGAGCATGTGGTTAAAACGGGGCGTAAGTTTCACTGCAAGCCAACCAATAAGAGAAATTCTTTTCAGCCAATGAAATGCGACTTACTTCCCACGTCTAACGAATCTGCTGTCCATTCTGCAGAGCTGATGCAACAAGGTTGCAATATGGCTTCTACACAACACATATTAGTAACTGTGTCCTTCCTCTCTAGTAATGATTAAATAGTCCTTTGTAAACAATGAAAATCCAGCTTGTTTTGCTTTGTTTATGAACGTCGGATATCAAAAACGGCCCCATCCCGGTCAGATAAACGACTCATATGCTTGCAACAAAGTCTTACACTAAAGTTGCCGCATCTCTTATATCATGTACATTTTATGTTAAAATACTTAAAATGTCCATGCAAAGTATTAGCACTTGAGTGTTGTCTGTGTTAAAACATAATTTATGTTAAAACAAATTTGAATTTGCAGGCAATTCAGTGATTTGTTAACACAATTTCAGGACCCATCTTCCTAATCTGACGTATGTAGTCCGTTGGACGAAGCTGTCTGGTAGGGGAGCTAGGCGGAGTGATCTCAATTACGTGTGAGCGGGTCACGGCAGGACTTTGGCTGTGAGTCCGGGCGCAGTTTTAAAACGGAGCTGACAGCCCACGTCTCGGCATTAGAGCACCGTGCGTAACGGCGGAGGAGTACATCCGACTCAGGCGGCCCGTGGACGCGACATGGCTCTTTAAACCGGACGAGTGTCCTGCACTCTTTTCAATAACGGACTTTGCCTTGGCGAAGCCCCGCGATTTATTACCAAAACCCAGACGCCAAAATGGAGTAAGTTTAACTGACACTTCTCACACACTTTCTAGAGTTTATTTTTCGCATTGGTCTTACTCTGTAACTTGTTGGGTAACTAGTTTGGATGGTGGTGGTTGCGGCTGGCGGCACTTCTGACACCACTTCGGGATTAATAAACTATGAATAATTCGGTGTTGTCTGATTTTACCACCGGATAACTCTGAGGTACTGTAGCTGAACCTAACTGTGCATGATCTGCTTTCTGGTAATTTTTAAGTAATTGAACCTGCTCTTTGCAGATGGATAATAATTAATACGTTTTATGTGTTGCTGTTTGTCGTGGCTGTTAGATTAACTGTAGTATTGCACGATGTGAAAGTTTACTCCAATGATGCGGTTATGATGGGCTGCTAATCACCTAACTTTTAGTCATTGTCTGTAGCGTGTGTTTTCGGGTATTTGAGTTGAGTGGCAGTGTTTTTTTATTAGTGGTGTTAAATATGTCATCGTAGCTGGCTTTGTTGTACCTGTTAACACCGCCAAGGGGAGACAGTCCCGGTCACTGCGCGTTGTCCTCATCCTAATTCTGTCACCTGGGCTCTGCTCCAGTTAAGCCTGCATGTAACGGGGTAAATTAATGAATTGTTCGTCGCGGTGTTAATCGTCATAACAATGGCTTCGCATGTGTACTGTGGTTGCTGTACCCGATTTTGTGCTGTATGGCAGTCGTTTTAGACAAAGGTTTCCGCTTAAACGCATGCATGTAGGTATAAACGTGAGAAATGCTTGAATGAAGTTTGCCAAGTGCTGCGAGCGCCAATGTCATGCATGTGAGCTGCTCTAGTACATTAGATTAAGTGTTAAACCATAGACGACAATTTCTTCTGCCGGTAAAACGACATGGCACTTATCAACTTGCTGAATTGCATGGTATGTTCTGCCTTGTTACTTGGTACTTGAGTTTTTTTTCAAACGGACGTTTTGCATGATGTAAAATTGTAATAACATAGAATTTAATAGTATTTTTTTATCATAGATACGTAGTTTAGTAATGCCACAGAATGCTTTGATTGTACCGAATTATAACTTGCGCGAAACTTTTTTTTGAGAATTCATTTACTGTGTAGGCAGTAAAGGGTTAATTGGGGCTATTTACAGGTTTCTTTGTGATTGCGGGTAAAACTGTCTTAGCAGTAAAAGTGGCACTGACATGTATATTTTTTTGTATTAGTCATCACTATGTAAGATTTGTTGATGGTGTTTCTTTCTCTTCTGTTTTTTTAACGTTATTTCCCTTCAAATATAACACTAATTTTGTGGTTGTAAGTTCATGCTCATGCTCTGACTTTCTCAAAATAATTTAATTCTGCTACTGCACCGATGAAATGGAGGCAATGTTTAGTGTCAGGTGATAATTCCAACTGAAATCTGGCAGTGTGATCAAATGAACTTGTAATTTTGCAGAAGTATGATTTCAGTATGATTTGGAGTCACAGCTTCAGGTTTGTGTGAATAAAATGCTTTTTGAGACGTGCAAATGAAATACCTACTTATGTTCGCATCCACGAAGAAGTAAATTCTTTTATTTATATATATATATTTTATTTATTTTTATTTTATTTTATATTATTCTTATAAGTAATTTAAATTTCCAGATTTTCCCAAGCTGAATCCATGCATCTGTTGTTGATTAGTAGTTCTGTGCTGAGATTCTGAGATGGGAGAGGTTTCTTACTATACTGGGTAGGGATGTTGTGCACATGGTTGGTGTCTTTTGGCAAAGGACTAACCAGGAGAATTGGTTTTTAGCAAGATCTTAATTTTTTGTCCAATTCCCTGTAGGTCTTGCAACACTCCCTCAACTCTGCCCTTTGTGGCTCCTCTCGTGCATCCTTACGTATTGCCAACGTTTCATCTTCTAAGTCAAACCAGAGGAAATGATGGCGGCATTGGTACCTCTCTGGAAGACTCCCCTCAACTGCCCGGTAGACCCCCTCACTCTCTCTCCCCTACTGGCTAGCCACAGCCAATCACAGCAGAGGAGGGGGGAGGAGTTAGAAGATACCCAGCACTTAATTGGTAAGTTGCCGTTATACGCTTTTCTATTTTCCCCCGTTCAGGGTGGTAGCCGCACTGCAGCACGTTCGTTCTCCTTGCACAGTGAGTAACGTAAAAATAAATATTTTGGCAATGCATGTAGTATATAAAGACCTTTCGCAAGTTGCCGTAGTAATTCTGACTTGTTACTGTAACGTTGCCCTTAGAAACTGAGTTAAGCGTTTGGTACGTGATGGTAGCTATAGCTTTTGGTTTAGGTGCTAGCATGGAGTACAGGTTGTGTTTGTGGGAAAGGACAGGGACACGCCCTTGTCAAATGTTATCGATTTGATTATTGCTTGATCATTATTGATGACTGTCATTTCTTTTTGCCAGTGTATATATTTTTTTACATATTGTGTATTTTATTTTTTTTTTGTTATTTCTCCCCTTCCCCCATATAGGTGATGTTCTCACTGACTGGATGACGGAAAAAGTTGATTTCTCCTCTTACCTCCCTACCTCTCACTCCTCTCCCAGGGAGTCCCTTCCCCCCTCGCCACCTCAGCATGACGTCCAGGTGCCCTCTGATTTGGAGGTGATGACCTCCTTATTGCAAGAAGAGCTTGCTCAACTAGAGGATTACTTCCTGTCTGATGCGACCCCAAAGAAAGTGGAGAAAGTAGAGAAATGTGACCATGTAACCCCAGAAAGTGGTACCCAGTCGTACTACCCATTGCCCTATGCTTCATACAGCTCTAGCCAATCAGAATCTACTCCACTTCTTGTTACCCTGGCAACTGGGGAACTCGACCTGCTGAGCTTTTGCGGAGGCCCTATTGGCCGATGCAAGACACCTAGACCTGCCCCTTACAATTGCACTCGTCCTAACAGCAATAATCGTAGGAGAGTTTTGGATGGGGTGAGGGTGGCCGATGGATTGGAAAATAATATCTGGAATTCCAAAGAAAATCACTCAGGTAGCCCAGAGGAAGGTGTTAACTACTTAGGTGTGGAGGCTGAAAAGGGGGTTGGAAAAGGATGTTGTGTTGGAAACAGAGTAAAGATTGGCGAGTGTTCTGTACAGTTGAAAGAGGAGGACTGTTACTACTTCCCAGGTGATGTTGGTGGTGAAGAGAAGATGGCTGGCGGGTATTGTCTTGGTGCAATAATGGACACACCTTGCAAGAGGGAAGACCAGCTGGGCCATGGATTGAGGGAGGTTACTGGTAGTGAGGGTGGTGCAGAGTTGGAGACTTCACAGGGAGACAGGTGTAGTGGTGCAGAGGTTCTCAGTAGAGGGGTGGAGGTGACCCAGAGTTTTATTCAGTCCAGCAGCTCTGTGGAACCTTATCATGGGTTCATGGGTCTGACAGGAGGGCAGATGAGATCAGGGGCAACGGAGACAGGGTGCCGCCCTAGTGGCTTCTCTGATTTGCTTAGAGACTCCAGTCCAGAATGCTTGCCCAAGGGAGATGGGAAGGGGCCTTTGCCAGGGCAGGCTAGTCACAGGTCAGCTTCAGAGCTGAAGGTGGAGCCCTGCACCATCAAGCTGGAGATCGAAGCCGCGCCTGCGAACCCCAATCAGGGAGAGCGTAAGCAGAAGAAGCGAGATCAGAACAAAACAGCAGCTCATAGGTGAGAATATGCATGTGTGTGATGTGCACTGAAATGCATAAGCCTGAAGACGGGCCAGGGCTCTGCTGTGGTACTTGGGGACATCAAACTGGTCCTGAAGGCCCGATGTAATGTGCCTTTTTGTCTCTCTGGGTTTAATAACTCTTAACTGTAGATCAGGGAATCGCACCATTTAAATTGGTTGAGAGTTGGCTTCATGCTTTGGTAATTACGAGAGTAATCGAAAGAATCTCATTCAAATAGCTAAATTACTATGATGATATAATTGGATTTTATGAATTAGATGCAGTTGTTCTTGTCTTCAAAATATGCAATACTTGTTAGTTAAATAAACATTTAATTTTGGGGGTCATTGTTTTCCTTGGCTAATACTTTTGTGGTGAACATCCAAATAAATTTTAATATTTATGAATGGATACGAAAAACATAGCCGGTCATGTGACCTCGTTCAGTTTAGTTATTCAGTGTCAATCAGCTAATGGCTCAGTCAACAGGCAACGGCTCAGTCAACACTCAACAGAAGCAAATATACGGTGGGTCTCTGGGGCCGGGGATGTTAAACACTGGGCTTAATCGCTTCATTCACTTAAGTGTGACATATCCTAAGCTATGAAAGTCACTAGATGGCAAAGGCTGTAATTGTAGAAACCGCAATAAAACCACGACCTCCCGCAGGTATCGGCAGCGCAAGAGGGCAGAGCTGGACTCCCTGGAGGAGGAGTTACATGGGCTGGAGGTCCGGAATCGGGAGCTGCGGGACAAGGCGGAATCTGTGGAACGGGAGATCCAGTACGTGAAGGACCTTCTCATCGAGGTGTACAAGGCCCGCAGTCAGCGTCTGAAGCAAGACACAGGTGCCTGATGCTAGGCCGCTCTGCACCAGCACAATGGCTAAACAGCACAAGAAAAGAGAATTTAAATGTCATGGATGGCATACTGTTGGTTAGGTAGCTATGTTGGATTTGTTATGCGTTTTTAATGTAAAAGCCTGCTTTATTTTCTTTTCAGCACTTCATATGACGTGTTTATTAGTTGCTGAAGGTAAAAGTTGACGTCTTTTAGCACTGTGAAAACGCAACTTTGCAGGTCCTTTAAAGTACATGTCTTGTACTCTGCTGACAATCTAGATCTGGCAGAGAGATTCTCTCTCGGCATGTATGAAATATTGCCTGATTTCCAGAGCAGAGAGGAATAAGTGATGGTCATGGCCTTTTCCTTGCATTGGCCTTGTAAGTCATTCCAACAAACTGAATACCTTCAGACGTTCAATTTGAATGTGTTTGTGTGTCATATTGTCCAGAGTTAGGAAAGTGCATGTATACCATTGAGTGGAATATGAATATGGAAAATGCAACTGCCATGCAAGAACAATGAATACTGCAAACTACTTCCATCTACGGTCTTTGCAAACCAAGTCCATGCATTCATTTCCGCAACCCAAGCACACAATGCATGGCTTAAATTCAGGAGCATGTCTGCTTGTAATCTAAGGACTGTTTTGGTTTAGTGCATGGATTAATTTTTGTTTCATTTTTATTTTTGTCCAAGTGGTGCTAGCGGCTGTGTGCAAGTAGAAAGGACAAGCTTTTCTCTGAGGCCTCTGACCAGCGGCCTTTCATTGAGGGATGTGGACAGGGTGTCGCTCTCATCCTGCTTTTCCATCTGCTGTATTTGCGAGAAAACAATCACTTGTCCACAGTTTTCCAAGCAATGGTGTCCCTACCTTTGTCTTTGCCATGTAGGGCAATCAGGGGCATTTTGTGAAAGTTCTACAAGTAGTGTAGTTTATTTATTTATTTATTTTGGTAACATTCCTCACTTGGGCCTTCTGCTAGCTTGATTTTTATTTTATTTTTAACTTTTTGGCTCTTAGTATGTGTAGCAGTCTTTACTGCTGTTAATGGTTTGAGGCAACAGTTTCCATTATGATATAGATTAATTTGATTTTCAGTTAAACCAGTTTAGCTTTCGCCATAGTTACGGATTCCATACATGGACTCTTGATTTTAGGTGGATAAAAAAACACTGATTTCACAACCTAAAACTGTAGCCAAATAATGACAAGCAGTGGGGGAAATGCCTTTTTTTCCTGGATGAAGTCAGTACTTGCTAAAGTGACAGATTTTGATACTACAGGATAGTACGTGGATTTTATGATACATTTGCAAGAACACATTTCACTAATGATGTATGTAATGGCAGGACCCCACTGTACCTTTTACCCACTAGCTGTGTGTAGCCATCTGAAATTGCTGATATGCAATTTATTGTATCTTTTTGTTTTTTCTTTTTCTTACAGAAGATTTTGCTTTTTAGTCCTACATATGGTACTATGTTTAATCATCCTTGGCCCACTTTTTAAATCTGAAATTTCTATGTAACTTCAGACATGACCAATGTAGATTCTCTTTGATTAAACGAATAAAGTGATTTGTGTCTCCAGTCCAAAGTTTCATTACTGAAATTGGTTAGCAATTGCCAATACTTTGCAATATGGCTACGAATTATTCTAATGCAAAATTCTGGCAGTGCAGTCTATGTAGTTTTATTCAGTTTCGTGCTGAACTAGAGTAAGATTTAGTTCGTGTGACATTTCGTAATGGCACTTAATACATACACACATCCAGTTTTCATTTCTATCATTGGGCATTTTTAGCTAACAGAAAAGTGTAGGATTCGGCTTTGGAGTATATGGAGCTGGGACAGTATTTTTTACTATTAAAGCCGGAAAATTGCTATACCAGTGTTCCTGTGCTGAAAGCCCATCGCTGTGTTTCTCCAATACAATCAGTAACGGGCAAGGAGTGTCTTTGAGGTCCTTAGGTTGTAATTTGGCCAAGATGAGGGAAGTTGCTTCATTATTCGTTTCTGCAATCTGTGACTAAAAATTTAACCAGAAACGGATCCGTATTTTGACAGGAAAATACTGGTGCGATGTAAAAACTGCCCGTGGCCTCATGTTTCAGATGCTGGAAGCGTTTAGTCGCGTCGTGATGTTTGACTGGCGCCCGGCAAGTGTCTTCGGTTACTCCTTCCTAACGCAGAGCTGCACTAAAGAAAGAAAACTACATAAAACATTTGATTTTATGGATTGTGTGTCCATACTGCTGAGAGACACGAGGGACATAGCTTATGCTAGCCAGAGCATCTGAATAAAACAAGCTGAGACTCAGAATAACGTATTTACATTGCTTTAATGTCGGTCGCTATCTGCACACGTACCGATTATGTTTTAGTTTTCAAGCAAATAGAACATCGCTCCCTTTCACGTCACTATAGGCTACACGGCTGTCGATCGTCGCAAGAACTCGCTTATGCTGTAACGGCGTTGTCGTGATATCAGTACAGCCAGAAATATTTGTAAAAACGTTGCCCTGATACGGTAGCTGACTGGGTAATCTAAGAAAATTTAATTGTTTTAATCATTCATATGATTATAAAAATTCAATTGGTA
This sequence comes from Cryptomyrus ogoouensis, assembly GCA_025773925.1. Taxonomy (NCBI): domain Eukaryota; kingdom Metazoa; phylum Chordata; class Actinopteri; order Osteoglossiformes; family Mormyridae; genus Cryptomyrus; species Cryptomyrus ogoouensis. Next base: position 4,082,539 of record JAOYFF010000038.1, on the reverse strand, counting down.
ATAGTGTTGATTATGATTAACAAGGTGTCCGGAAACGAAAGTGTTCCCTAACTCCACCATAAAATGTTGTTGGCCAAACTGATAGTTTTCGTTTTTGTAAGTGGAGGTGTGGTTTAAATTTATGATGAATGCCGTCCACAGGGGGCGACGGAGAACTTAGCAAGAATATACTTAATTTGGCCACAGACTATTGGAAAAAAAAGTTGCTAACATATACCTGGTAGTTAAAAAGGTAACTGAAAATGAATTTCTAGCAGCTGCTTGAATATATGAACTTTTCTTTAAGTAAATCGATGAGACATTTCTAAGCATTCAAGTTGACGCTTTAAAAACTCAGATTAATTAATGCTATTTTAATTGACAACCGGGGCATAGGTTGTGCATTTTTCTGAGTCGGCTTTAAATACAGCAAACCGAAGTGTGGGATGACTGAGAATGTCATCATCTTGGGCGATCAATGCAGTCACGAAGTAAGCTACTTCAAAGAAAATAAGATGTCAGTTATTTTCGATAGAATCGGCTCCGCAAAGTCCAGTAAATCCATGCCTTTAGGCGGATAAGATGAAACTTTGATAAGAGATTTTTCCCAAAAATTTTAAGTAGGCCTAGGCTATTTGTATTTGTTTAATTTAAGCATATTTGGCGTTTTGGTTACTTTGGTCTATTTTGGTTTACGGGCCATTAAATGCTATTAGGACCGTCGAATTATTAAAATACACTAAACTGAATTAGTGACATTTGTATACACTTTACTTTAAAAATGGAAAATTTACAAGACAATTTAAATAGGCCTACGTTAGCCTATATATAGAGCGCTACTTTTTAATTTATGAAATGCGGGTCTGAGTCTTTACTGGGCGGTCTGAATTTTATGAAAATGAAAGAACACACTAAACTAGTTTATTTGAAAACAGCCCTAGCGAGGTCTCTGTGTATGTTTTAATGGTTAGGTCTATAACAAGCAATAAAAAGAAAATAAAATTGTCATGTATAATACATAGGCTAAAATTTGTTTGATAACACTGCTCGATGATTTTAAATTTTCGGGGTATTTCGAAACAATAAAATAAAGTCCCATTAAAAACTGAATTTTTATAAAGCCTATTTTTTTTTTTTATCACAGAAAGGTTGCTTTCAATTCTTTGTTGAGAACTATTTGCTTTGGGAAATTTTACTACCGGTGGGCGATAATTAAGCTCTGTAAGTCAGTTTTGACATTTATGTCGAGGAAAAAGAAGCAGAACTGGAGCTGTCTGAGCCAGATTCATGGTGAGGCGGGCCGAGTAACATGTATGATCGGGAAGGAGGGTACGGGGTCTTGGCTTCTGGTTATTAAATGCACGGAGTGATTTGGTAATTTTTAGAGCAGTTAGCGGCACTAAATCTATCCATGGGCGTATGTTTAGCCCATTTGTTAGTGGTATAATATTTTTGGAATCCGCTATCCGTTTCCTGCCGCCTTTGTGGAAATAGAGATTTATTTGTTATTTTAATCTTCATCCAGCTAACCCTGCTCATGTTCACTTTAGACCAGATACCTAAACACAGTAGTATTCTTTAAATTTTTGTTTTCAAGTCATATTATTTACTTTTTTCCGAAAAAACGTAGTACATATTTGTTACACTTCGTATAAAGATTTTTTCGTCAGTGAGTGCCGAGTAGGTCCAATGTTCCATTCCTGTTTTTTGGCTTTGTGCATGGATTATTTTTTAATTACAGAAGAGTAGACTCGCTCGCTTTTCGCCGCTTGTGTAAAGGGTCATTCAACTTTTCTCAAGTTCTACTAGGTATTTCAGTGAGTAATTCATATTCCTTTTAATTGTTTTTAGTTTTAAGGTTTAATGTGTTTGTATGTATTTTTTTTTTTTTTCATTTAATGAGAGATTGAGGTTATTTTCAGTGGAAGCGGTGATCTGAAGCGAAGATTAATTTGATGGATAGCCTGCGTAGTCTGTAGGGGGCGCTATACGATGTCTTAAGAATTTAAATCCACCTGTATTCTTATTGTATTAGTAAAGCAGAATTTTAATTCTACGGCTGGTTCACGGGCACGGGCACGGGCACGGGCACTGATTTGTTCCTTATTGATTTAGGAATCCGTGATGTGACTGCTTTGTTGTAAAGGCATAGACTGGGTGGTTAATTCATTTTTAATGTATGTTACATTGATATGACGTATCCTTAAATTTACATTTAATAATTTCAAGACAAAACAGTCAGAATCCTTTGGCAAATACCACGTAACTCAGGGCATATAACGATTTCCTCTTTCGAGTGGTATGTAGGCAGTTTTCAGTTTTTGAATAAACGTATTGCTTTTATACGTAATTCTCTACGCCTATATAGGCTACAATACTTAGGTGGAGTAGGAAAGTTGCAAAAATGTCTTCCTTATGATAGTATAGGCCTATGTTGTATAGTTGTTGAGATAACACGCTCGCAAACTAACGATTGTTGTTTTATTTGCCCGCGACAATCTCCTGGATAAACCATAAGATTAATTGCCTGGATTGGTTGCAGTACTATTTTTTTCAGAACTTGTATATACTTATGCAGGGGCGCTGTCCAAACCAAATTTGTGGGTAGGCACCATTTGGAAACCACACATAAAATATTAAAAATACATATATGCAGATATTAATATTCTTGTAACTTTGTATAACTATTTTATGCATCCAAACATGTCCAGGTAAGTCTGTTTACTGTCGCTGAGATGTGCGTCGTGAATGTCATGATAACACGCTGCTGATGTATGAGTTATCGGTAGAAGAAGGGAATTAATGGTGAGGCAGGGGGGGCGTTTTAAAAGATACGATCTGACGAAGGAAGCTCATTGGCCTGATTACCTTGACTGCAACTTTACCGACGTATTATTCACAGTCTATGTAGGCACGTTATTGCCTGACTCGGTAATTAATTTGTACGTTACATTTTGTCTAAATATTGGGTAGGCATGACCTGCGTTGGGATGGGGCCAAACCCTCTGGGTTGTTCCTTGACTTCCGCCCTTTAGCCTCCGCCGTATAGACCCCTGACTCCCCGCGACAAGCGGTTACAGAAAATTGGAGTTTGTACGCGCCTACCTATATTGACTGGCACAACGCCGCTATAATTATGGTACTGCCATTTCGCTAAGGGGGGCATTGAGCCTACTAGGTTATTTGTAGGCCTATTGGAATACGGAAAAATACGGGGAATTATTGCAACTGTTCGGCTTATGCATCCATTCGTATCCGTGTATTCCGTATTACGAAGGGGAAAAACACAATTTGTTGTTAAAGTGCTTAAAATATATTTATTTAAGGATTGACTTTGCGGTAAGAAGTGCACATATTATTATATGGAAGGTATAATCAAACTTAATCATTATCAGTAGGCCTATAATCTGCAATTATTGCCCAGAGTCACGTGTTTAGTGCCGGACGTTTTGTAACCATTAGTTTTCTGGTTTAAAGTCTGCACAATTATTCCTATATTCAGAAAAGTACACCGTGGGAATAAGACAAGCTTTTCAACAGAGATGATTTTAGTAATGCAAAGACGCTAGAGCATTATCCGGTAAATACTGTAATATACCACCGAATTTCAAACCAAGCAGTCAAAAGGTGTAATGGAGACTAAGTACCCCAGGGGCAGAGCTGCGAGTTTGTAACTCTTGCCCCCAGTACTGTACATATCGTCTCCTGATTTGCTGATTGTTCATACTCATAAAACTGGCAAACGAAGCATTTCGAACGTCATATGCATTACCTGTGCTAATCAAACACACAGAAGAAGGGATATTAAAAACTTATTTTGGAGAGGTGGATCACTTCGGAAATAAGAACAGATTGGCACTTTGAAATATATGTCATTTACTGCAGAAATAATGAGATTCACCACTTTTGCAAGGAAATATACGGTGAAACAGCGGCTCATCAGACATGAGCGACTGAACACGTGACCTGACTGGTTTTAGGTCGATCACTTGTAAGGCGTGTGGTCACGTCGCCTGGGGTGCAACTGTCATTATAGCAAAGGAGTGTCTTCGCTTGGATGTTACTAAAGTTTAAATTCCACGTATCTGCTTTAAGACGGCTTTATTTTGCACTTCAAAATTGCCTCGCAGGTGCCACAGACGCATTTAATCTCGTTCCAGCAGCTTCTAAGTGATCTGTTAGGTAAACATGCGTGAGAAGTAGGCAGTTGTGTGCACTACCCTGCGGTCATGAAACACGATAATGCCATGACATCCTCCGTGAATTCTGGCCGGGATGCTTCCAGGAGCTAGCACATAATTAATAGCAATTTCGCATTATTTGCTACAGTGAATAGCGATTCCCGAACAATACAATAAAATAATACGCAAAGCAATGTTTTTAAGTGCATGAACATATCTGTGAAAAAATAATATTTCGATTCTGGGTTGTCATGTGCGTTAAAGTAGCAGTCGGTGAATTATCAAACTGACCTCGTGTCATTTTCAAATTAAAGTAGCTGACCAGAAGGGAAAGGAGTGATGTGTCTTACCCTTTATCACGGTCCTGCTACAGATTTTATTTCGGTCACAACTAGATGAAAAGCATCTATTACACCCAGACGAGAAATGCAGCGCGTGCAGCCGCTGGCCTTTCGTTTTTTTTTTAAACCTGTCGCCACTTTACGTTCCGACTTATATCGAGAGTCTGTGTGCGTCTTTGCACAAGTGTCAGCGTCACCACCCACTGCATGTTTTCCTGTCCGTCTACAGTATATGGATGTGATTTATCTTTTAAGACAACATTCCTGTCATGATCTTTACACTGGCTGCCTGCACGCTCCCTTTTCCGGGTTATAATCCTCATTTTCCTACAGAGATTTGAGGCTGCCGTGGAGGACTGCGTGAAACTGCGCGATTCATTTAACGAAATATAAAAATAACAAAATAAGCCTTAATTTATCAAGATACACAATACAGTCATTGTCAAGGTGAGCAGAGCTTTGGTGGAATTCCCCTCAAACTCCTTTCCAGGAAACCAGACTCATTGAATGTAATCAATAGCAACAGGATTGACATCAGATTTTATACGTTACTCAAGACGTTCGCAAATAAAACAAATGTTTTTTTTTGGTGTTTGAGTGAAACAGCCATGTTCTGCTTTGTTTGTAAATTGCAATGTTAGACTAGATAGGCGAGTTTTTTCTCTTTTCTTTTCGGAAGTTAAAAAGATCGTAAAATCAGTCCTTAACCAGAGCTTTTTTATTTTCATTTTGTCCTTTATTTGAGCTACGTCAGTCTGACAGGTTCGACACATGTAATGTTACAGGTATTTTAGCAAGGCTGCGTGCTTAGCCGCAGTTACGTATGCAACCCTGTAAAATAATTAATTCCGTTTATTTTCTTATTCATCCACTGCTTATCCTGGTCTAGGTAAAATAATGCATTTCTCAAACTAAAACTATATGTTTCATAACATGTAATACCTGGACATCTGGTAAACATTCCTAAAACTATAAATGTATTTCTAAAAGTAGATACTCGTATAAGGACAAAGAATCTAACTACACTCCCTAAACAATCCCATAGGAAATACTTTGATAGGTTTAGTTTAGAAAGTATCTGTTTAATCATCATAAATGGCAGGAAATAGTTAGAAAACATCAGCTGAAGCTTAACTGTATATGTTGACTGTCAGCATAAGCATTCATCATCAGTTTTGTACTCACTGAAATTGCTTCATCTGTCTGCAGACAAGAAGCAGAAAAATATTAGTATGCATCTGGGTCACTTTACTGAACCAGTGACTCGCTACACTTTCAGTTTTTCAACTTTACTGCATTAATTTAACAAACTATGGAAGTTTCACAGAAACCAACTAACATGAAACCAGTCTTGCAAAAGGTCAGCGGAATCCTAGGGTCTGTCCCCAGGTGCCGGTCTTTCATAACTCTGGTTGCATTACGCAAAATCTGAGGCATACCTTGGAACAGCATATGAGCATCATGCAAACTGAACTGCTCTGTCAATGGCAGGTGGGTTTTCTTGAAGGCTAATGGGTTCTTGCTCAGGCCAAAAGGACCTTTGTTCCAAGATGTGCTCAGGCTTGTGCCGACTCAGAAACGTGTACTGTCAGTTCTCGGGGCTGCCTTTTTTGGCAGAAAAAAAATGTGGATTTACCTGGAAAAGAAGGAGAAAAGAATCATGTCACTGTGTTCTAGGCATAGGGGATTGTTTTAGTTAGGGAGGTGGTCTTGTGAATCAGCAGCCTTCTGTTGTCTTCCATGAGTCCTTGAACAGATGTACTTAACTGGAACTATTAAAAAAAAATCCATCTGAATAACCGCTACAACAAACCAACACAAAAAGTGAACATTAAGGTGATGAGTGTTAAGTGTAGAGAGCGAGTTCTGCAGCTGCCTGCTGTCACTCACCTCCCACACTGTGTCAGGTTGGTGCCCCTACAGCAGGGCTCCCTCCGTGGGCCGGACCCACACGGAGCTACGGGCCGGCTGCCCTTCATGGTCCTGCAGAGGAGGAAGTCAACAAAGAACGTCTGTCAACGGCAGAGCAGAACTGTAAGGAAATGGCTTCCCGAGCAAATACTTCATGCCAACCAAGTCACTTTTCTGCGTGACAGACTCACAGGCTTTTCTTGTCAAAACCTCAAAGATGGGTGTGATGATAGGCTTTAAAGGCAGCATGCTAAACATGCTACTGGAGGAGATATAAGTTTCTATGATAGCAAAGGTGCTAATTTTAAGATGGTAAGGTAAACACAGGGAGCAAACACACCTGTCAACTGCAATTTACCACTCTGTTCTGACTTCTGTGACGCTCATTTTCAGTGCTTATACACTCTGAGTTAATGTTCCCCTGCTGGAGCTCGGCTCATTGGAAAAATACCAAACGATCGTCAAGAATGTTATTTTTAATTACTGCTTCCTAAGTCCGTTTCAGTTAACGAGTTAAAATGTTTAAACCCCTGGAAAAAGCTGACAACATAACAAGAAGAACAACTGAAGTCTCTCTGAATCCGTGGCCTGCCTTGTCTTCTCCGAGTTCCATACCATCACCTTTCATGACAGGCAGATTGTCAGTGCAGCTTTCTGAAGGGGAGACTCACTTTTCTAAGGTTATGTTTTTAAAACTTCTTCCCAGGAAGCTAGGCACTGCCAAGGTGGTGTCAAAACACGTTTCTGCAGTCACTCTGAGTCAGACTGGCACGCTATGACACAGCTCCGGCTACGTCAGGACAGCTTACAGCGAGTGCGTAGCTCTGGGCGGGGCCTGGGCCGTGCCAGCCGGCTCCCATGTGCAGCAGACACTCCAGGGAGTCCAGGAGCTGCTCCCTGCACAGCATGTGCAGCCTCATCTGGCTGGGGGCCACACTCCCCCCTAGAGCCCTTGTGTTTGCATCCAGTGCGTTCAAGGCACACTGCAGCGCGCTCATTCCTGGTGGGGGGGGCATATGGGAGGGAAATGAAGAGGGTGCATGTTCATAAATGATGTGAGTGCAAGCCGGCAATCTACCAGGTGTAGGCAGTGCGGAGAGACTGCTGCAATAAACGGCCACAGGTGTGGTTCTTACAGGATATTAAGTTATTCAAATTCTTACAGATGAAGTTAATATTCTCTCTGCAGTGTGAACTGTAACTTCAGTCACTGAGCAAAAGAACATATCACTATACACACAGATCATGTGTTACAGAGGCACTATTTATGAATCGTGTCAGGAATGAGCAGCCAAGGTGACGTGTTCATATTTTTTATTTTGGGCCTGTTTCCATTTGCTGTGCACATTGTGTTTTGAGATTTTTAAATCGATTTATTTTTGTCATACATACCGTTTGCATCTCTGGCTTCGATGTCCAAATACATGCCGTTATGTACTGCTTGTCTCAGAACCTATAACGGAAAGAAACGGAAATATATGGATTCATGTGGAAGGTTGCTGGTTGGGAGCTTGGGAGCGGTTCTGCTGCTGCGTGGTGCTTCATCTGAATTATCCTGTGAACTGAGTAAACAATGGGCTGCTTTAGGGGAAGGTATCACCTGCCAAAACGCATCCGAAGCCAGTAATAAAAGTGAACGCAGTCCGACTATAATACCCGCACAGAAGTCAGGGTAAGCTGTTAATGCAGGGGCCAGCTGAGCCAGTCATGGTCTCTCCTTTACCTCCAGGACTCTGACGTAGCCATTTTCAGCACTGAGATGGAGGCACGTCTTCCCAGACTTGTCCCTTAGGTTGACATTGGCACCAAAGAAGAGCAGGTCAGCCACCATTAAGTGCTGGTTCCTCTGGGCTGACAGGTGAAGTGCTGTCTGGAACAGGAAGAGCCAGACGCCCTTGAGATGACCAACCCGTGCCTCACTTCCTCTTCACAGTGTTCTAGGAACCCAAAATTCTCAACAGATACAAATTCGTATCTTGCACCATAAGTTATCATCAATGATTCGTGCAGCAGATCTGTAAGCCGATCATGGCCGCACCCTCTTCGCAGAGCTGACGCACCATGTGCCAGCTCCTTTGCTTTACCTTTCCGCCTGAATCTCTGATGTCCAGCTGGTTTACAGCTGCCATTCTTCTGGCAATCACATGGGCCAGTGCTCTCTTCCCTTCGGTCACTGCGCCATGGAGCAGTCTAGCAAAAGGAGTGGGCATTTGCTACAGAAGTTCTTCATGTCATACATGAGCCACAGATGAGCCCGTCAGCAGGAGCATGCTGCCCTGCTCTGCTCTGCTCTGTCCTGCTCTGCCCTGCCCTGCTCTGCTCTGCCCTGCCCTGCCCTGCTCTGCTCTGCTCTGCTCTGCTCTGCCCTGCTCTGCTCTGCCCTGCCCTGCCCTGCCCTGCTCTGCCCTGCCCCCCTAAGCACCTCCCAGCTTATCCTTGGTGATGCTCCACCTGTGGCTTTAGTGAAATAAAATGATAGATTAATGTAGCTGAGGATGGAGCACTGCTGCACCCATCAGGGACTCGGAAAGCCGCAGTTTATAGTACTAAGGCACTAAAGCAGGGCAGATCCTGAATCACAGTGACTTTGTTGAATTATTCTAACTTTTTTGCTGGGTTAGAGATGGAGCTAACATATACATCCTGTAACAGACACCTACTGGGACTTATGAGGAAGAATTACAGATAATTTTCTAGGAAATCTCAGATTTTTGTGGTTTCATATGTCATTGCATGCAGACATGTCAGAAAGAAGATGCTTAGTTTATGAGTCAGATAAAGTTTTTCACTGGAGGCGCAGTTCAGGATCTATGCTGGACTTGTTTTCCAGAAAAATAAGAGATTAATATCTCCACTGAATAATATTCCTTGGAAAGTCAACAGATGAGTAAGCAACCCACCTCCTGGCTCTCCAAAAATATGCAGCTGTGCTGTAAAGGTATATAATGACACAGGGGATTTATATATAAAAAGCTGGTATTTTCAAGAGTTTGATTGTGCATAATTCGCACATAATAGCAAACTTAATTTCAGCCTGCAAAGAGGCTGAAGGGCTGAGATCATTCTCAAGCCAAGTCTAAGGAGCAAACAAGTAATGTCTTGTCTGTCATGGTAGAAAAATCAATGTGAACATATTGTTTTTCCCTCCCCATGAAATAGGTAGTCATGATGTTAGTAATTTTTTGAGTGGTCACAGGACTACACTACCACAACGGATCCATTCCTTAACGGGTACAGCTCTGTGGGACATAGCATGTCACCTGTGGTGTCTCCAAAAATGATTTCATAAAACCCATTAACGATTAGGCTAGATTCAAGATGGCCATGTCATGTTACACGGCTCTGCTGTACCACATGATAGCGAGCTTAGGGGAGTGCCGAAGGACAACTTACGTTCTTCCCTTGTCATCCGTGGCCAGGAGCTCCTCCTCAGGAACTCCCCTTAGCAGTGACTCCTGCTTCTGTAGCTGGAACAAGAAAAAAGACATTCCATCCCAATCACCAGCCAACTGACTGGCCCAGCAGGTCGGGAGGGCTTCCTGCTCCTGGAGACGCTTCCCGCGGAGGTCTTGGGGGCTGTTAGGGGAGGAGTTTGGGGGTGATGGTCCCAGCCATTTGGCATGGCTATTTGGGGGGGCCAAGGCTGGTTGGGGGCTGGGGAACCTTTCCTCCAAGTCGTCACTGTAAAGGCTGCCCCAAACGGTGGGAGAGGGGACCATGTCTTCTGTGCTCATTGGATTTGGAGAGAAGCTCCATGCTTGATTTGTGGGGCTTGTTGGAGAGACCTCTGAGGGTGTTGGGCTCTCCTGCATCACAGCTGGGCTTGATCTAAGACTGTGTTTGAACATTTGGTTTTGACAGGGGAAATCCTCCCCCCTACAGTCTTCCTCCCACCCAGAGAAGATGGCTGCTGAAAAGGCCCCTTCAGGGTGTCTCTTCTTGCTGGCTTTGAGGTCTTCCTCTAACACTTCCACGATAATGGCCAGGTCCTCCAGGCTCTTGATTTGTTTTTTATTCTGAAGAGAAAAAAAAATCTCCTTAACCAACTTCTGTACTCGTGCACAAAATGCGACCAGTTACTGGTACATTAACTTCTCCCAACAAACCAGTTAGATTTTTTTAATCAAACAGCTTTATCTTTAATTTATTTGCTTTATTCGCCTGCAGCTCCACACATTTCAAAGTAAGCCGGCCTTGTTTCGTATTCTTCTTCGTCAGCTTTGCTGAAGCGCTGCCGTCGCGATTTGACAGAGATGGCATATAAAGGCGTCTGCTTTAAGTAATGTGGTGTAGGCTAGACCACTAGACAACCACAGAAAGACCAGAATGATTTAGAGACAAACCTTTTCCACTTATATACATTAAGGACAGGAATTAGATATTTGGTAACACTTTAGTCTAAGGTCTGCACCATAACCATGAATAAACTCTTACTAATAATTTGATAATATATTAGTAAATTAAAAGATTCACTTACCATCAAATTTAGGTATGTATTCCTAAGATATCTTACTCGTTTCAAAATATTTACCAAAGAGTTTGTAAGTCACTTAAAATTAAAAAGCAATGCATTTGTAAGAATACTCAGAAATTAGCTTGGCCTGGACCTGAACCTTAATAGTCTGCTCCTTAATGGTCTGATTAATAAACTGTTACTAATCAAATTTGATAATATATTAGTAAATGAAAAGATCTTACCAAATTTAGAAATGTCAGTAACACTTTTCACTAAGGATCTCTTTTGCCACCTATAAATTCATTAATAAAAAAAATAACTGTTAACTTCTATTAATGATTTCTATTCTCTATTAATGATTTACAAACCTAATTAATAACCTGATTTTAAACCATTTATAAACCCTTTATGAGGGTTGTCTTATTGTAAAGTGGTCCCAATATGTCTTACAGAGATATCTTACTCCTATTTTACGAAAGAGCTTTTTTGTAAATAGCAGGAGCAAAGTATGAAAATAACACATTATCAAATTATTAGTATCAGTTTATCAAGAGTTAGGAAGCAGAAGTTAAAGTAAATTGTTACCAGAAATTCTGATCCTGGATTACCAATGGACTCTGGATAACAGGATTGCGTGATCATTTACATAGTATTTCATCTAATTAAAAAGAATGACTAACTACTGCATTAAAAGTGATGTTTTCAGCTATTAATTCCATTAGATAAAAATGTTAATAACAGAATGATCATAGAAAAGGACAGACATCAGTATGTCTGGAGCATGTACATTCACTAGATTATATGTTGGATTTGGGTATGGATGGTCTGGAAATGGGAGTGCCAGCAGCGGGGGAGGGGGGCAGGGCGGAGGGGCATCTGCCCCCAGGCCCATTACGCCAGAGAGTCCCATCACAAAATTTATTGAGGGACACCCCAGGTCAGCAAATTTTACCACGAGCCCCTTTTCATAACAGCCAATTACACAAGATTCGCAACAATTTACCAATTAAATTTACCTCCCCACCCCTGTTTTGTAAATTTAACTTTGGGGGATCCAACCCCCCACGGCCCCCCATGCTGTGAGACTCCTTCCCTGCCCTGATGGTCATGAGATTTGGACCTTACCAAAGTAGAAACTAAGTTTATGCCCTTGCTTGGACAGCATTAATAACAGGGAACCAGGCCCACCATTTAGGAGCACGTGTCCTCATCTAATGACGTCGTAATCCTGAACTCACCGCCCTGCTGCGGCGATCTCCACTTGAAGGTACCCGTTTCTTTTCCCCTGCAAAAATCATTGCATTATAAAACATGCACAACGCGTTTTTAAATGTGCCTTTATAAAGCTCAGCTAACGATTTGATGCATTTGTATGCCATTTATTATTTTGAAAATGAATAGGCCTAGTCCATTTCAATACCTGAACCTTTCGACGTCTTTCCTGTGGTGCCCTATTGAAAAGGAAAGTAGTTAGAACGTAAGCCTGACAATAAAACGAGATTTTATACTTTTTACCGTTATAATTATAAAATGGATAAGGGCAAGAGAACATGCTGCATGGTAAACGCCGAAGCTAAACCGAGGGGAGCAGAGATGTGATCACCTGCAGGGCTGCCGGGTCCACCCCCTTGGCGATGCGTATCCGTCTAAGCATGTCCCTGACTGGCATTCTCACACGGACTCCCAAGTACCGTTTCTCAGGTTTAGGCTCTGAGATTTTACAACCTGAGAAAACAGGAACATTAGACTAATCACCGTGTGCAACGCGTACTCTCTGACATCTCAGTGTTACGTATAGTGTTCACATAAACGGCATCTCGTTGCGAGCTTATTCATAAAGTCACGCTAATAACTTTAACAACACATACTGAAATAGCATGTAAAACATATGTTTTGCACGTATAGATTGATCTCTTCAGTATGATATTAATTAGCATGTCATCGGGATAACAATGTATGTATTGATTATGAACTTAATTATTAGAAAATAAATTTCGCATGTACCGCTGAAACTATTTGGAAACTACAAGCCAACCTTTTTGGGAGTTTCGCGTCTCCCCTGACAAAGCGTCGTCTTCCCCCAAGTTCTTCGTCTGGCTGGAGGCGCAAAGCGGCGAGTCTGGTTCGCTTTTGGACGTAGCAGGTTCTCCTGGCAGCGGCGAGCAATCGCTGGGGTAAAAAGCATCACTTCGGACACCCACATCCTGTCCCTGTTCGTGCATTTTTCAAGAACAACTTGTCCCTCGATTGGATCTTCAGCCAGTATTATCGGTCCCCTGCGAATTCTGCTATTTTAATAACTGCTTGCGATGAAGACTTGAGAATGAAGCCCACAGAAGAAGTGGCTGTTGATTTCTAAATGTTATGCATTCAGCATGTTAACATGAGGCAATAAGTGGAGATGGGCTCCCTCTGAGCATCTCACCTGTAAGTCCCAGGCGGTAAATCAGCATGTGGGTTTATATTTCGCATTGTATATCTGGGCGTGGACTGAGAGCTAAACCGAAGCAACCCTAGTTTACCTGAATCTAAATTTCCGCCCTTTTTGATGTCTTGCGTGGCTCGCTATTGAAAGTAACTTTCACTTAAAGATACATGGTGATTTATGTAAAGTATCGCTTTCACGTTCATTTTTTTCTGCGTCTATACATATTCACTTTGAACTGACAGCTCGACAGCAACCTGTAGTATTTTGCTAGTCGTAAGCTTTTAAAACTGATAGTTTGATAGATTAAACTATTAATGTGCTGGCCTCTGACCACTTCAAACGTTGAAAATTTTACAAGCACTAAAACAAGCACTAGAAACATTCGCTGGATTTATTCTAATATGAGAGTCTGGCTTTGCTCCGAAAAATACAATATGTACAAACTACGGAAACTGTGAAAGAGTCTTGTCTAACAATCTAGCTGCGAAATGTAACTAAATACCGGGAGCAAAGACGGTTTCATGGAAACAAAATCCGTATTGTTAGTTTTTCCTTAAGGATTTAGGGCTTGTAAGAAGCGCCAGCGCAAACGCTTATTCCGATCTTTGTCGCCACTTTGTGGCCGAAGGAACAATATATTGCGTTATTTCACGGCTCTCCCTAGTGGCTACACTGATTTATTTCATCCATCCATTCATGCAAACTCCATTCACGAAGCTGGGTGCCGGAATCAAATCCACATAAGGTGGAAGGCCACTGAGTCACCTACTCCTCCTGCTTTTAAGACAAACAGCGGTCCCTGTTTGTCATGCTGAGAAGTGCTCAGGACTCGCCTTCCTTCCAGCCAGCAGCTTTTGGTGCCGTCATGCTTAAAGCAGCATGATTCTGAGGGAGCGTTTCCCCGGGGCCCCAAGCTTATTTGGGGAACCGGGGCACCTACAGATTTTCCACACAAGCAAGACGATTCGTCAGCTGCTGAATTCTTAGGTTATTAAACGTCTCATTCTCTGAGTTAATGTTGTTTACCTATAAGAGGTAGCTTACAGCTTTGAGACCAATCAGTAAGTCACAGGAACTGCTGATAATGATATGCTGTATATGGCCAGGAGTTGTGGAACACAGGGCTTCCTGGGAGGGTTTGGCCTTACAATCTGGTGTGATCCTCAGCTTATGACTTTGCTGCTCTCATGTCACTGTCAGACAGGAGGGGCTTCTGATCCTGAATTACACTCTCAGCCGTTGATCTGAGCCCAGAAGCCTGTACTGGCCAAAGTGCTTGTTTTAAATTAGTCATTCTCATGCATGTCCCTAGTTAGCTACATGACATTCTGTACGTGTTTTTGCTTCCAGTGTAGAAGTCTTTGGGGGGCACTGGGCACATAGACTGAGGAGGCGTCACAAACACTCAACCCAAACCAGACAGCACTGCGGCCTTCAGCTCAGCAGAACCTCAGCGGAGTTCTCAGTCTTCATGCCCAGAGGCTTCTGCCTTATGAGGTACACTGGAGTTTATTCTCATGTGCTCACTTGCAGATAAAGCCTATGTGCTTCTACACGCTTTGTGTTCTATCCACTGCATAGTTTAGAAGAAGGTGGCCTGATCCTGCCTCCAAGTCCTCCAGGTCCTCCATTATTTATCTATTTATCCAAATCTGTGGCTCTTCACCCCCATCCTGGTGGGACACACTGTGTGTCGTCGGCACTGACTGGGGCTTAATGAGGCCTGTGATGGACTGGAATCCAGTGCCGGGTGCCCCACTGTCTGGGACAGGCTCCAGGACCCCCTCTGTGACCTGGTACTGGATACACGCCTGGAAGATGGATAGAGAGCTTAGATACATTTAAAACTTGTCTCTGCTTGCCTGCATTGACTTACCTGCTCCGGCTCTGGCTCTTCAGACTTGCCATAAGAAATCAGCATCATAATGTTTCATTTCTTATGAAATGCTGAACTTACTGAGCTGCTGTGTACTGCATTCATGGGATCCCCACTGCAAAGAAGAGAAAAACCAAACAGAGATCGGGAATAATAATCCTGAAGTGGTGTGCCAGGCGTAGTATCCACGGTGTCGTTTAGAGAATTATAGCCATGAGGCAACACGCAGTGGCTGGCTGCAGGACTGGGGACACACAGTGATGCCAATATTGATTTAAATCGTCAGTCACATCTGATCAATATAAAAAGGAGCAACCCACGATATAAAACACCGTGGTGAAACGACAACGAAAAACACCGGTAATATTGTCAGAGCTGCGAGGCACATGGGGAAGCCATGAGTGGCGTAGCTCTGGGCTGCTGTAGGAGAATCCGACGAATTCCCAGCAGGGGGTGCTGTTGTATAAAGATTTATTCCCCATTTTTTCTTTTTTTTCTTTTGCAACGCGTGCTTTCCTCTTTTTGCTTTTGAGTGCGTACTGTACCGCCCGTATTGAGCAGAGCTGTAAGTTTACTCGTGGCAGGAAATACTTATTTACCATGTTTATTGTGTGACAAAGTTGTATATTTCACATTATGTATTCACTGACTTGGTCTTTTCAACTGTTCTCTCTGCAGTGCGGGTGTAATTTAATGGTAAACAAAAACGTTCCCAAACAACTCAGTACGTGTACCATTACAGTCTTATTGTTAAAATAAACTATTCAGATGAAATGTAGCTGCATACAATCAATGGAAAAAAATCAAATTGTTATATACACACGCACACATTATTATTATTATTATTATTATTATTGTCATTAATTAATTTAATTAACTATCATTATCTAGGGAACTTTCCCTTTTGCGCGGGGCCCCCTAGAGGGCAGACCTGGTGCCGCCATACCAGTTGCTCTGCCATAAGGACGGATCGGCAGATTCCCAGACTCACATTTGTAAGATTTTTCTCATGGGAAAATCATCTTTGAGAACGATTCACTGGACTCAATATGGTGGAAATGCTAGACCCACAGGAGTCACTTTGGGCTCTGTTGTCTTTTGGCTGCTTGGTTAACATCTTTCTCTGATGATTCCATGTCAGTTATGTCTCATAAAGAACATGATTCATATCTCCATTGTCAATTTTAGTATAAATGATTTAAGAAGAGATAACTAGTTACAGTGAGTCGAAATTGAGATATCTAATGATTAGTAATGATTAATGCCCAGTGCTTATTGTGAAGGTACATGCAGGTCTCCACAACGTTAAATATGCATTAATGTTTTCCAAATAAAATATAAATAAACTTTCACCCTCTTCCTTTAAAGCACCTATGAGCCTTCACTGTGAAATATTTTCCTCAAGGAGCTGATCATTATCATGCCTAGATATTTCTCACAGCTAAAGGGAAGATCTGGATGCAGACAGTTAAACAGGTTGAGTAAGTTTACCTTTGATTCCTAAACCTGTTTTGTTCTTCGTGTAGATTAGACAGAAACTATCAAAGGCATTTGATATGGAACAGTGAAGTCAACAGGTGCAAATGTTAAAGTTTCTGCTGAAAAAATTGCTTGTTTTTTTTTTTTTCTTTTTTTCTTATGACGCCAAGGAAGCCATATAACTGGGGCCTGCGTGTGAATTTGTTTACGGCTTTGCATGCTGTCCAAGTCTCGAGCAGCATATTACACTGTATTTGAGTAACTTCTCAGTATTTATTACAGTATAGTCCATAGAACTGGAAGCTTTTCTTCTTGATGAATGGACCAGTATCCCCCTACAGACAATTTGGTGTATGACAGCCTGTCACACTTCCTGACAGCGTAATACCAGTATGGCTCTGTGGTTCTTTTTCACAGTCGAAAACCAATATGGCTGTGTGTCTTTTTTGACTCATTTTTCAAATATTAGCAAGAATAGAGAATTAATAATATTAAGTTGAGCAAGTAAATAAATGCTGTGCTTTGTCTCCCTCTCTCTGATTGGTGGAGGCATTGCATTGGACTGCACTGGTGACCCTGGTCCTTTTCCTACAGCATGACACAGAGTCACTGTGCTGTTTATGGTTCTGCAGAACAAAGAAGCAGACCAGCTCTCTTCTGCAATCATTAATCCAGCTCGCTCGCTCGCTCTGGTGTTCAAAGAACATTCTGCTACTTAGCAGAAGGATAAAGGAGATTTTGCCAAAATATGATTCCAACCCCCATAACTGCTTATAGATACACCTGTAAATATTCCACATCACTGACTCCATAAAAAAATAAAGGTTGTAAATAAATGTCTAAGTGACCTGTGGAACTACAGTGCAAGAGGCTATAAAGTTAAAGCCAGAAACTGGCGAGCCAGGTTTGTGCTGTGGAGTGAGAGAAAGAGGAATTTTAGTGTCAGAAAATGTTTACCTCTCACACTTGTGAATCTTCCCGGCAGCTTAACACCAGCATGACACTCCATGGATTTGGTGACTTCCTAGTGTAAAATTTATTTTACAAATAATATCAAGAATGGAGTTTTTTTTTCAAAATCCAGTTTCCTATGATTAATTGGTGTGGAATAGGAAAAAATATTTTGGAGTATAATTGACAGAGGTAAACTCGAAATATTAATGATTAATCAAACAGGCAAGATGTCCTTGGAAAGAATGTCAGTAATTACAGGCTGATGGTGATGTTTGTAAGTGCATGGGTGTGAGAGCGTGACAGAAACTGTGTTTGTATTTGTGCATGTGTATTTAAGAGAGATTATTTGTGTGTGTGTGTGTGTGTGTGTGGGGTGTGGTGTTTTTATGACATTGTGGGGACCAAATATCTCCACAATGTGGTAAAACATGACTTTTTTAGCTGGTGGGGACATTTTTTCAGGTCCCCACAATATTATCCCCAGTTTTATAAAAATCTGTAACTGCAATCACAAAACTAAAAATGCTAAATGACTTGTATTTTGTTTGCTTACTTATGGTTATGTTTAGGGCTGGGTAGGGGTTAAGGTTTCCCATAGAATTGAATGAGTGGTCCCCACAAACATATGATTGCAGGTCTGTGTGTGTCTGTGAATGTGACTGTGTGCATGTGTGTTTGTGTTTGGGAGGAAATTTGCAATTGTGTGTTGAAAGCTCCTCAGGTATGATGTGACCTGAACTGTATCACTCACCTGCGTGCTGAGCTGGGCAGAGGCACTGCTGTGGGACTCCACCCTCAGCAGCAGGGCCATAACTGACTCTGATTACAAACTAGTCTCTGGCAAAAGGTGGTCAGTGTCTCTCGCTCATGACAATCACGGCATTCACAGAATGACTGGGGCAGAGCTTGTATCAGTCACACAATCTCCAGATTGCCTTGTTTGGTAAAAACAATTAAGGGCAGTAGAAGAGGATAAGAGTAATTTATTTTCAGGCAAAACAGTGTGGTTGCCAGGGAAAAGGAGGCCAGCCATTCCCTGACCAGTCAGTTCTCCAAAAAACATGCAATGATTTATCGTTGTGGGACAGGATTAGATTAGATTAGATTAGGTTAGATTATTTTAGATGAACTTTATTAATCCCAGGGGAACAACTTCTGCAAACAGCAGCAAGGTATGCCAGCATGCAGGCAAACATGCATTTAATTAAATACGGACAAGGACCCGGCCCCTCTGGAGATGACGCAGTGGGCAGGCCGCTGATGACGGCAAGGGTGGGCACATATATACACAGAACACGATTAACAAACTTTAGACAGGTGCCGATACTCAACACATTAGGGCTGGGAGCAATATTGTGATTTCCGGATGACCAGTGGCCTCTGCTGGCCATCCGGGGATGAAAAAGAGGCAGATCATGACATCTTAAATTATTTAAAAAAAAAAAAAAAAAAGTTGCTGGACAAGCACACTAACTGACACACAAGAGCCCCGAGCTGCTTCTATTTCAGGGGCATGTATGTTTTGTTTGGTAGGCAAAAAACAAAGGAATCTCCTCTTCTTGGAGAGTAGAAATGTTTTGTTTTTTCTAATCTCCCATGCTATCATTTACAATTCTGTCTTCAGGATGTATATTCCAGCCTCCGGAGAAGAAAATGTGTTACTCAAAGTGCCCAGTGCTTATTTTTTAATGGCGGCAGCGGCCATAGACGCGCGGCCATGGCGGCAGCGGCCATAGACGCGCGGCCATCCCGGCAGCGGCCATAG
>JAOYFF010000038.1:4018561-4058075 GCA_025773925.1 Cryptomyrus ogoouensis | reverse complement strand
ACCCTGACGTCTGCGCCTTTGTCTCCATTCCGTCCCCGCTCGGCACAACAATATTATTATAATTAAATGTATTAATGCTTTATTATTAATATTAAAATAATTAATAAGAAATCTTTATTTTAAAATGTATTTTAGTCTATAATAATAATTACTGTTACTGTCTATCATTGTCAGTGTATTTTTACCGTCTAAATATATGTATTCAGCTAGTGTAAACATGCACAGCGAATGCGAGGCTTAGACTGAAGTGTTACCCTTTGTTTCCGCTGAGAGACGTGCCGCGTGACTAATTTCCCCGCGTGTACAAGTTATCTTAGGGTGGCGTTCGCGGTTTGACTTCTGAGATTCAGATTGAGTTCTAGGTAATTTTTTTTTCAAACTGGTTGGTTCAACTTTTAAGAAATTCGAGTTCTAATGAGTTCGAGAACTGAGGTACCACTGTATATCAATATGGAACTGGTCCCAGCTTTGCAGCTATAATGGCTGCCACTCTTCAGGGAAGACTTTCCACAAGATTTTGCAGTGTATCTGTGGGAATTTGTGCCCATTCATCTAGAAGAGGATTTGTGAGGTCAGGTACTGATGTTGGACGTGAAGGCCTGGCTCTCAATCTCCATTCTAGTTCATCCCAAAGGTCAGGACTGTGTGGGGGGCAGTCAAGTTCTTTTACACCAAACTCACCCAACCATGTCTTTATGGACCTTGCTTTGTGTACTGGGGCACAGTCATGCTGGAACAGAAAAGGGTCTCTCCCAAACTATTCCCACAAAGTTGTTGTCCAAATTGTCTCGGTATGCTGAAGCATTAAGAGTTACCTTCACTGTAACTAAGGGGCCCAGCCCACCCCCTGAAAAAGAATCCTACACCATTATCCCCGCTCCCCATTATCCCTCCTTCTGGTTCAACCTTGGCAGCTCATTCCATGAAGCTCCTGGTGCACAGTTTTTGGGTTGGGGTTAATGCCAGAGGAAGTTTGGAACTCCACAGTTAAGTCAACAGAGCTTTGGCGACTTTTCTGCACTATGCTCCAACAGAGCACTTGGCGACCCCGCTCTGTTACTTTACGTAGTCTGCAACCTCATGGCTCAGTTTCTTTTGTTCCTAAATGCTCCCACTTTGCAGTAATCCTGCTTACAGTTCCTAACAGGGAAAAAAATTCCCTGACTTATCGCAAAGGTGGCATCCCATGACAGTACCACGCTTGAATTCACTGAGCTCTTTAGAACGACCGATTCATTCACAAATGTTTGTAAACCTGATTGCATGGGTAGGTGTTTGATTTTATACAACTGTGACAATGGGTCTGAATGAAACACCATAATGACCTTAATGATGAGAGGTGTGTCCTAGTGCTTTTGATAGTGTGTATTATGGGAAACCGCTCATGAACAGAAAGGTCATCACCTCGATCTAAGCGGTAGACTAGCTTTTTAGTCCTCAGTTATATTTTTTCTTTTTTCCTGTTGCATTCTGGGAGAATCTTTGCAGTTGTGTCACCTTTGTGTTTGGATGCCATTCTGATTGCCAGTGGTAAATAGCTATGTGTCACTTTTCTGAGCATCAAGGCTGATAATCAGACACTCTATGCAGACTATAGCATAAACGATGTCAGAGGAGCAGGGCAGGGGTAATAAACAGAGGGAAAGTCACCGTGAAGCTTTGGAGATATGATCTGCAGTAAAGGTCTGCCAGTGGGTCAGTGATGACCTGAGGCCTCCCTGCGTATTGCCTTTGTTCAGGTTATTGGGGCCACTTTTCCCTGCCAGAGTCTGTTAGAGGCTGTTCTTAGATGTGTGTCAGCAATGGAGGTTTATTTACAAACACATGTTCTAGTATTCAGCCGGTTCAAAATAAAAATGCATTTTTATTAGGATAATGCCACCTGTGACGGTGCCGTTTAACTGCCTTATACTGAATCTTGTTGCCTTTCTGCTGACTCAAACACAATGTGTAGCTCCTTATCACAGCACAGTGCTGTTAATATCATTAGCAAGGAAACCAGGAGCACTGATTCCTATGGAGGGTCTGCATTGGCCTCACTCTCTTGCAGGAACACGCCCCCTCAGACAGGCTGAGTAGCAAAACATGCTGCAACATGGCTGATCTTAGTCGGGGAGACTGTGAAACAAATGACTGTCTGCTAAAATTAATATCCTTATTGCATTATTTCAGACTGAGCTGTCACTTTCCAACCACTTTCTATTTATATGTTAGCTTTATTTTGATTTTTTTTTTTTTATTTATACATTTTTCTATTACTTTTAATTCCCTTCCCTTAACTTTTTACAGCTCCCTCTATTTCTCTGTACTATGCACCGGGACTCGCAGAATCACAATCGCTACCTTTACGTTGCACAGTGTGTTGATGTATAGGAATGATAATAAAAACTTTGAAATTGAATAATATGAACCTGATTTTGATGCCGGGGCAATACACAAACAAAGCATGAAGGCATTCGAAAGCCTGGGTGCTTGGTTCTACTTCAAGAGGAAATTGCAGTGATGAGGACATCAATGGATATTCTGAGAACATGTTGACAGGTTTGTACAAATATTTTTATTTTATTACAACTTTTGGTCAGAATTGACTACCTTTTGCATGGATTCCAGATAGACTGACCCCTCGTCCACATTTCACCCAGACTGCCCAGATTTCCAGCCTCTGTCCAAACATGAAGCTCGGACTGAATTATTTAAAACATGTAAATCAGCTGGGGGTGGGGTAGGCAGGCTATAACCTGAGTCTGTGGCTTAGTGGGGGTCCAGTAAAATGTATGAGCCGGGTACAAGAGATTAACTCTTTCTGGTAGCTGCTCAGATTGTGGTACTGTTCAGTTCTGAGAGGGAACAGGCAAGTCTCATCTTCATGATGCCCCAGTGACTGTGAAGACCCCTGTCCCAACTTTGCAGTTAATTTCTGGGGCGTCAAATGAAGCACATGTCTGTCTCAAGTGCTTTTGCAGCACATCTGCGTGAGCCAGTCATGCAGGAGGAACTGGAGGAAAACTGAGGACGCCGGACCCGAGGACATGACACTGTGCACAAAGTACATTGCCCACCGTCGTTGGCACCATGTCGTCGGCCTCTCGATGATTCACTCGGGCCTGACTGATCTGGCATGGCTTCACAGCACAACAACATGCATTGGAGATTCCAACCGGAGGCGTGCATTCCAGGGAAGGCATTTGCATTGGTAAGCCTTCCCCACATCTGGTTTGGTCAGCCCTTTCCCTGGTAAGTATAACCAAAAATCCCCGTTCTGCACACAAGTTCAGATTCTCAGTAGTATCAGCTGGACGATAAGTCTAACCCTAAATCAGGAGGGCCCACACTTGCTGTCCTTGATGCAGTTTGTAGTCAAACCCCTGTTTGCTGACATTGCAAGTGCCGAATGGTCTCTACCAGGTCCCCAATGTTGGCTGAGAAGTGTCCATGCAGAATCTCACATATAGAGGGCCAATGTCTTCAGCAATCCATAAATAACACAGGACAACTCATGTGGTGCAGTGCATCTCACTTGTTCTGTGGTTCTTGTCCCGATGAAGTCTTATTTGCTGATTTCCTCATGCCTCTTATTTAAAAAAAACCGCTTGTCAAAGCTTTGTTTCTTAGATACTGTAGCCATTGTCAATGCAACGTCCCAGGACAGTTATCGATTCAAGCTTGAGTTGTTCTCAAGTTTTGCTGAAAACAGTGGGCGGTGCAGTTGTTTGTAAGTAGGAACCGTGAGTGTGGGGCTGCGGGTGACTGCGTGATGGTTCAGTAGGCATGCAGCTGTGAGGATGGTGTGGCTGAGCAGGTGCCTCAGCGGCTAAAGATGTGTAACTCAATAGTACCTGTATACTTTGCTTTGCTTTGCTAAAAACAACATAGGGTCCCACGCTTTGTCACCCTATCAAAGGCCCATGGGCGGCTGTGTCTGTGCTGCGCTTCATTCGTCAGTCATGACATCCTACATTCCCCCAAAACATACCTGATTAGATTTTTACATTCATTCAACAGAACCTTCTGTCCAATGTGACATATAAGTCAGGCAGATAGTATCTGTGTGCCACAAGTAGAAGGAGGGTTCCAGTCCCTTCTTTGTCGACTGGGGTTTGAGTTCCCCAGAGGACACTGGGTTTGAGTCCCAGTGCGACAGGGGTTTGTGTCCTCTTGCGCGGGAACCAGTGAGGGGGGTCTAAAGTCCTCTACCGAGAACGTGGGTGCTTAAAGTCCCATGTTTTTTGTGGTATATTATTATTATTATTATTCATGTATTATTTTTGTGCTAATTTCTGTGCTAATTGTTATACCTATTTCTTTTAGATGTGGTTATAACTGTGCTATATGAATAAATAAAATAAAGATTGACAAGCATACAGCGGTCAAGGAGCCAACTTAGGTGCAAGTGCCGCTAGGTTGAGCTAACAATGATTGACCAGTAAGAAGTGCAAGACAAACGGGAAGGAGAGATATATAAAATTAAACCCCCCAAGCTGTACTCAGAAATGCGCTAAACTTGTCATACGTTGGGCAAAAAAATACAACATAGAATCAAGTTGGAGCACTCAGTATGTCAAAGGCAGAGACAGTAGACATGTTGTACCTGAAGATAGAGCAGGCTGCGTGATCCTCAGGGCACTGCTGACTCGATCCTCAGGGCACTGCTGACTCGATCCTCAGGGCACTGTTGACTCGATCCTCAGCTTTTGTGGCCTCACCTTTGACCTCAGCTCTTCGATCGAGGGGGATTTGCATGTTTTCACTGTGATGGCGGTGGGTTCTTTCCAGACACTCAGGTTTTCTCCCATAGACCTAAAGCATACTCTTCAGGTGGCACTACACTGTCTTTAGTGTGCAACACCTTAGGATAGACTTGTGAGTGCTGCTTTCTGCTCTGGCGAATGTGTGTCTCAGCTGAAGGTCTCTCTCAAGCTATGAGCAGCTCATAAAAATCCCCAGGCTTGAAGCTCCTTTGCATCTGCCCACTGAATGCGCCCAGGCTTTGTAGAGCCTCGGCACACGACGAGAGATTTGGCGAGAAGCACGACCACTGTGGCCCGAGGACTCCATGACGATGGTGAGGACTCGCCCACAACCGCAGCACAAAGTAGCAATGCTTCTCCGGAGCAAGTTATGTTTCTCTATCGGCAAAATATTCTTTTGACTCTGGGCCACAAGTGAAGTCATGAATTATGTTTTGATTTAGATATGAGCCACATAGGATACTGCTTTATGTGCTATATTATGGCTCTTAATTTTGCATGCATGTCTATACTTACTAAATCGGTAGGCTTTGCGAATTTAAGGGAATGCAGTTAACATCAGAGTAAGAGAAAAAGAGACATCGGTGAGTTTGTGTGACAGGAGTCAGTCCAAGGAAACCCAAATAGGCAAAGACTAGTAGGCGGGGGAGTGGAGGTTGTGTGCCACGGGAACTTTACTTTTGCTTAAATATCCTTTCAGTGGAAACTCAGTTTTAAGAAACAACATTTTAAGTCAGCAGTAAGAATGCGGGAAATGCTGTCTTCAAAAACAAGCTTTTCAAACACATGCGCGGCCTTAGTGTCAGCGACCTAAGTACCCGTGGTGATCGATGAACCTTGCACACAGGTGTTTCCGCTCCAACACTGATAGAGCGACTGCTTCGGCTTTCGGCCGCTGTCTAAAATAATCTTTGCAGAATCAGGGAAGCCAAACTCCAGATTTCTGAAATGACGCCTCATGGCTGTCTGGTCTAATGGGCCAATGTGTTTCCGTTCATGTAACTATCCGCCTGTAGGGATTAAAAATAAATGAAGAAACCTTTTATTTTTTAAATTTACCCCCTTCATTGCTTTGGGTATGTGTCCAAGGAAGCCGAGTACAGGCTGTAATTGGCAGGCTTTTCAGAGGCGTCACAAGGTGACAAAATATTATTATAAATAGTCACACACCAAACAACTGATCTTTGGGGAACTGAGTTTAAACACCGTGTATTAGTTTACTTAGGAGCTTCATGATATTGTGAATGGGGGTGTTGATTTAAGGCTGCCTGGGATTCATTGAAGTGCATCTTTGATGAATTACTTAACTTTCACTTCAGTTGAAACGTTTCGTGAGGCAGATTTTTATGCTGAAATATCCCTTATTTTTGCCCATTTTCTTCTTGCTGAGGTCATAAAATATTCTTACAGCCTCCCTTCAGAAAATGCAAGCTGGGGTGGAGCCCCCCCCCCCAAAAGTCACATATCACTTCTCTGTGGTTGGTAGATTAGTCATTTTGGCAATAACGTATTCAGAAAGCAATGGAGAGCATATGGAGGGTTACCAGGCCACACAGCGTGGAGAAAAGATCACTGCAGGAAAATAAACATTGTATTTATTAACCATAGGTGAACTGGAAAAGAGTGATGAAAGGCATGGCAGCGGATGGTCATTGCTACATTTAGCCTTTTCTAATTTATTCAATTAAAAATTTTAATTATTTAAAAAAACATTCTTTTTCACAAGTTAGTAATGAATTTGTGATTTATTACTGGAGTAAATCTGAATACTTTGATCTGACTGACCAATCATCTGCAAGATTTGTCATCAGTCATAAGAATTGCCTTTTCCAGAATTGTTAAAATTCTGTGATGTTCTATTTTGAAGTTCTATTCTATTGCCAATCTGTGGTCGCCCCATAGCACCAGTGTGGGTCTGGGTCTTTGTGCTGGTGAGTGGGTGTGTGACACCATCCTCTTCTGTCTTGGTGTTCAGGCTCTAATCATCAGGGGAACACAGCTGTGGTTGGAATACAGTGACATCACTTGAGGTTTCATCTTTGGCACATAAAAAGCAGCCGACAGAATCGCTCATCGAGAATATTCACCTTGCAGTCACAGCCTATATGTGATTATTCCTGCAGGGCGTTAATAAGACACTGAGCCACCAGGAGCAGAATATGCACTGGGAAAAATGTAAGTACATGATTATTTTGAAGCTACTGATTCTTGAACTGACAGATGCTGTCTGAGGCTTCAATCAGGAGAATAAAGGTTCTCTTCGAAGGTTGGAGAAGTTCCTTCTGGAGAAGTTACACAGTGCTGTTAAACGCACAAGAAAAATTCTAAGGCAGAAGATATTTAATCCAAATAAAAATACAAAAATGATTATGTGAAGTAGTCACATTTTAATGACCCATTTTATACTGAACTCAGTGTGCAGTAATTGTAATTTCCTACTGCAATATTCTACATCTATATGCCCTTGGGAGGGGAGGGGGGGGGGTTTTAGCGTTTTGGACGTTATATTTGTGGGAGTTCGCTGCTGAGGGGTTAGGACGAAGATTAGCCATTTCCACCTGTTGAAAAGCATGCAGCCATGCTGACAGCGTGAGATCGAGTGTACTGGGGTGTCAGCTGCCTTTTTCTTAGCTACACTCAACGGAGACATTTTTTTTCTTTGTAAACCTTTTGGTGACTCATTTGTTCATTATTTTGTTGTGCAGCAGATGAATTGAACAGAATTGAATCAATACATTTTTTCCATAGTTGTTTCATCCTCCAGACAATGAGTCATACATGAGATGTAATTAACATATTTATCTTTTTATTGTTTTATGATCAACTTTAAATGGGTCACCAAAACTTTTAAGGGTTAGGGTTAAAATAATCTCAATAATGTTTGTATATTTTATAATGAAACAAATGATACTGGGATTGGAGCAAAGGTGATGTGCTGCGGGAAAGTTGGACTTTTTCATATTCTTTTTATTTTTCAATCTCATATTCATTAAAGAGGTTACAAATCCAATTTTTGGAGGGAATTTTGTATCACTCAAGTTGTACCTGACTGACGGTGGAGTCATTTGCAAGGGTGGTATGTTAAATACTAGACAGATTCACGCATCCAGATCAATCGTTAAAGACCACGGCTGAAATGTATAACATTTCTCTGAAAAGAAAAAGGTCAATTTATATAAAACAAATGTAATAAAGAAACACTGTTTTTTTGTCATGCAGTATAATGAAATTAGATATTGAAACAAAATGTTTGTTCCTTGAAGACGACATTGCATTCTTTTGTCTGTGATAAGCATATGGTTATGCACAACTCAAGCCGGACGGAATCTACATTTCTCCGCAGTGTAATCTGCACTGAAAAAACATTAAGTGGGCATCCACACCATGGTACAACTCTCTCAATGTCAAAGAGTAGAATCAATCATCTATTTAATAGGCAGATTTTGGCTGGACTGGGAAGTGGCATATCGATAAGCAAACAAGACTTTTCCACTCTGCTGACTACTTGATGGTTCGTAGGTGAGGGTTGTGATGATCGACGTGGTAAGAGTGAGGCGGGATGCTCTCCACAGAGTGGCATCTCTCACGTTGCTAGGCGACAGCTACCTGTGCCTGTTCTCTCATCTGTGGCTCTGAAAAGCCACCTGTAGCTCCTCGCTGCCGCTGGAAAGGAGGAGAAGTTAGCAGCCGAGAAACGTGTGGTTTTGAGATTTTCCTGAGAGAACCATACCACACATGAGAAACGCTTTAATGTTTGGTGAAAGGTATTTGCAGGAAGTGTGCTTTCTTATGTAAATATCCCAATGCTAACCATTTCACAGGCTATAGCAAGTAAACACTGAAACCAGCCTGTCTAATTCTTAGCTTATTGCTGTTTTAGTGCCTGGAGCCAAGTATAACTAAACCAACGAGCTAAGATGAATCTAAGTTGATACCAAAAATGTCCAATAAGGAGGTTCTGCCAATTAAGTATCTTAGTGACCGATAGGACCAAGATACCATCAGGGCAGTTTTTTTGGTTGGTCCTTTATGGCAGCATATTAATTTTGATATGCAAAGCTGAGCAACGGCTACTGAGGCCTGTCGCCCATCGCAGCTGTGTGCCTGTTTCTGCCCCCTGACCTTCCTCTTTTTTTTGAAGCTCTGCAAGAATGTGTGTGTGTGTGTGTGTGTGTGTGTGTGTGTATGTCTGCGTGTGTGTGTGTATGTCTGCGTGTGTGTGAGTGTGTGTGTGTATGTCTGCGTGTGTATGTCTGCGTGTGTATGAGTGTGTGTGTGTGTATGGGTGTGTATGTCTGCGTGTGTGTGAGTGTGTGTGTGTATGGGTGTGTATGTCTGCGTGTGTGTGTGTATGTCTGCGTGTGTGAGTGTGTGTATGTCTGCGTGTGTGTGTGTATGTCTGCGTGTGTGTGAGTGTGTGTATGGGTGTGTATGTCTGCATGTGTGTGCGTGGCGTGTGTGTGTATGGGTGTGTATGTCTGCATGTGTGTGCGTGGCGTGTGTGTGAGTGGGTGTGTATGGGTGTGTATGTCTGCGTGTGCGCGTGGTGTGTGTGCGTGGCGTGGTGTGTGTGTGAGTGTGTGTTGGTAGTGTGTGTGTGTTGGTAATGTGTGTGCGTGGCATGTGTGTGTGTGTGTGTGTTGGTGGTGTGTGTGTGTGCGTGGCGTGTGTGTTGGTAGTGTGTGTGGGTTACTTATATATACAGGGATGGACATAACTGGTACACAAGTACGCATTCACCTTTAAAAATGATATGTACGACAATGCATTGTTTTATGTATTATCTTATGTGCATTTGCGCTGCTATGGCAAGAAAATACCTTGCATTTTAACCTGTATACCGCAAATGAAGTAGAGTTAGCATATAAAGATTAAAATGCATTATATTTTGTTTTCATATCAGCGCAAATGCACATAAAATAAGTTCACATTAACACTGTTACCACAATCGATTGTCACAGGTGTCGTTGTTAAAGGTGAATGCGTACTTGCCTACCAGTTATGTCCATCCCTCTATATATAGTGCATTGTGCAGATCAAATATCCCCACAATGTGATAAAAACCTGTTATTTTGACGTTGTGTCAGTACCCACAAGGTGAAACTCAATTATTTAAGAATCTTTGGCTATAATCATTAAATTTAGAAAATGCCAAAAATCTTGCATTTTGTTTGGTTACTTATGGTTGAGGTTATGACTGGGTAGGGGTTAAGGGTGTCAACACATAATTATATAGTACAGGAGACAAATATACAGAATCTATATCAATGTGTTCCAGATATGAGAAAATGAAATTCCTGAAGTAGAGGCAGATAAGTTGGTCTTCACTGAGAAGGTCTTCAGTAGATGTTCTGAAGACCTACTTGATGGCCATCAAGAACATTGTCTTTTTATTCCATGTCAGCTGAAAGATTATGCTTTGCTCACAGGTATAACTACAGTGTCTATCCTGCACTTAAAGCCACACTGTGCTGGCACTTGCTGATTGAGGATGTTAGCAGGAGAATTTGGCCACTGGTAAACAAACAGTGATGACCTCTTTGCAATAGTGGCTCTGCCTCTCCTCTGTCATTCATAATGGGAGCCTTTAAACCGTTAGATGAATTTTTGATAACAATCAGCCAGTACCTACTTTCATTTCACATTTTGTCCTGTTTGTCAACGCTAGTTTTTCAGGCCTCTGCAAGTTTCGTATGCAGGGGGGGGAGGAACATGTCACACTCAATTAAACTTTCACTCAGTACTCCTCTTAGGATTGTGGGAGCTCCAGTTTCCACTTCGGCCTCCCTAGGCTCACACACGCAGAAGACCCCAGACCTTTCTGACAGGCTTATTCCATGAGTTCAGCAACACAAACCCTGTTGGTTGAGTAATGCAGAACGCACCCCCCCCCCCACACACTCTGTCACAGATGGCTTTGCCATGGATGTGGTTAAAGGTTCTCAGAAATTGAGGGTTGGTGTATCCATCTAAAGCATGAGTATTTAGCCGGTGTCTGAATGCTGTATGGCTGGGCACAGGAAGAAAGGGACAAAGAGCAAATAATATAATACAGAATTCAGGACCATAAGAATTAGACTAGATATGCGTTTATAATACATTTCTAGCATGTAGAAAATGCTGTCATACTGACACAAAACCAAAAGCTACTCGAAAAACATAACAGGACATGTCTTTACTACATATGACAAACTCTACCACACCATTAGTGCTGATAACTTTATACATGAGGGGTTTTATAAACATGGAAGAGTGGCCGTGAGGGCTTGTATCAGTGAGTGTATGTTGAGACCTCTTGCCCGTCTCACAGCGTGGTCTGATGTTCAGGGTTTAAAAAGATTGTATTACAGGAAGAGGCTTCGCTGTTAGAGTCTTCATCAGTTTGAGATGTGAACTTGGGGCTGGTTTGGTGGGTTTAACAAGCGTTACTTTCGTTTAAAAAAAAAAAAAAACACGAAAGGGGGTTTTCCTAAGCTCTTGGGTGATTGGCCCAGACAAAAAATGGCTTGTAGAATCAAACATGGAAGTGCATGTTAGTGCAACCATTTTAGAGCCCTGAGCTAACAAAGCACAGCAAATGCAGATGTTACTGAATAGTTTGTGGGAATCCTTACTGTGTTTTCTCTGGAATAGTCTGTAATTGCACTCCCAGCCTGTCTGTGTTATCTTAGTCCTGAATTGGGGCATCTCTGAACATGTGTCATGTAATTCCTTTGCATCCTTACATTAATATACTCTTGTTTTGGGGCTCCTGAGTATTAAAACAGTTGGGACAATAAATGAATAATCTATGAGTTTCAAATTTTATTCTCCTATTACTTTCATTATTACATACTTTTGGAAGTCAACTTACTGTACAACAGGGGTGTCAAACTCCAGTCCTGGGGGGCTAGAGTCCTGCACATTTTTAGGTTTCCCTTCATTTAACACACCTTATTCAGGTCCTTGCACCTCCTTGTGCTAAATACCACACAGCATTTGAGCGGATTAATTTGTGGTGGAACTGGGAACGAGCTAAGCTACACAGGGCTCCGGCCCCCCAGGACTGGAGTTCGACACCCCTGCTCTACAAAGAGTGAGATGAGGGAGGCGTAAAGACAATTTCCTCATGGGGATCAATAAAGTATCTATTATTATTATTATTATTATTATTATTATTTATTATTAAGTAACCTCAGTGATTTTCTTTGACAAAAGTCCCTGACTGTTGCTCTTTCATTAGTCCATGACATGTGAATTCAGGAACTTATAATGTCTCTAAAGTCAATGGTGACATTTCTTTTGTAATTCTTGTAACTACATAGGGGTAGAAATGTCTTTTGGAAGCTGCTACTGCTTGGGGTAACACTTTACATGAGGGGGCACAGACAGTATAGTAACAGGCCATTACTTATGTATTAATTATGCACAAATTAAATCAGGTACATACTGATCTCAGGTTCATTCATCATTAATGAATCATGATGCATCTTTTATCTGAAGTATCTACTGCAATTGTTCATGATTTGTTCTTCAGTAGCAACAGAGTAGCAACTGTATTTGTGCCACTCAAGTAAAGTGTGACATGCTGAATGTACCGTGTCATTCTAAAAGTCTTATACAGTGTAAACCATGCTGAATGTACCGTGTCATTCTAAAAGTCTTATACAGTGTAAATCAATTCTCAGCAAATTACTTCTAAAAGAGGTCTATTTAAAATATTATTACATTTACCAATTGACATTTTTTCTTCTACTGTAATCTAAAATCTCATGTTTCTACCAGGGTATTGCATGCTAAGGAATCACATGACCTGCTCTAGAACACGTCAACATTGGTGTGGCCATGACTGCGGTCATAAGTGAACATTGTTTTGATGGTTTGATGAAAATGTGAAGTGGTTGTGTCCTCATCATGTGTGTAATGGATACCTCTCTAATTTGTGTCTCTTGTTTTTGTTTCAGTCATTCATAGTAACATTATCTGCAAACTAAGAGTGAAATAATCTTTTGAAGTAAGTTCATAGAATGAAAGGCCTGTAATCCCAACTCCTGTGCACCTCACAGCCAAACCTTTAACAAAAGGGGGTAACACTTTACTTGAGACAGAACAAGTAATGTAGTAGCAGTACATCACTCTTACTCAGTGAATTAATGAACCAGTAAGTATTAGTTACGTACTAATTCCATGTTAGTTCATCATTAATAAGATATGATGGTTCATGTATCTCTTGCAGTAACTACATTAATGCATGATATGTTGTTGAGTGTCTTAGTGTACTTATTTGTGTCTTAGTTAAAGTGTAAACTGTCACCCAAAATGGTTAAAAAGAGAGATAAACACCATCTAGGCTGATAAGACTTAATCTACATTTATTGCGCTTGAGTTGCTTTCAATTCTGCAACAGAATTGGAAACTTAACTGATGTAAAATGTACAGAAACTAATTCACCATATAACAAGAAAGCAAAAGGTTTTATGAAGTGTTCATAATGCACAAATTCGTCATGGTTTAACAGCTTTTGGGTCAAAGCAAACACACCTGTGTGTACTAACAGTGCTGTCGCCCTAGATTGCCTGTTTCATTTATGGGCAGATGTGCCTCAGTAGTGTCTCCAATCTATGTGTTGCCTTGATTTTGTGCCAGCCTGCTGAATGTAAATACCCCATTGCTGTTAGGCATTTCCCAAAATCTTAAAAACTGCACCTCTGTTGAAAATCGATTCCTCCCTTCTGAACAATTACAGACCTATTTCAAATCTTCCTTTTATTGGCAAGAGTGCTGAAAGAGCTGCTTACAGTTAGCTTAGTTACTTTTTAAAAGTAAGATTTCGAGCATATCATACCACTGAAACTGGTTGGACCTGAATGACATTCGCATAAATACCAATTGAGGAAAAGTATCCATTCTTGTTCTTTTAGATCTCACTGCAGCGTTTGATATTATTGATCATGAAAGTTTATTAGACAGAGTGCCAAAATCTGGAGTATCTGGAACTGTCCTTAGCATGAGTGTGAGTCCTATTTGGATGGCAGTGCCTGTTTGGTTGCGGTGGATAATTATGAATCAGAAAGGAGGGGTATTTACTGTGAGGTCCCACATGGACCAACTTCTATTAACCTTCTTGGAGTCCCAGTTCCATTGTCATGTACTTCCCTCCATTTTGGCATCATAACTGATATTCAAACTGTGCTGTTGTTGGCTATCACAGGCACCAGCTGGTCAAACTGAATCCTTCTGCTAATGTTGTGTATGAACATTCCCACCTAATTGGCTGTGCACAAACATTTGAACGCAGTCTTAGGGAAATTAAAAGTTTGGTGAAGTTCCACTGTGATTGTACCTATAAGACACTTGTGCATTTTACATTGTTCTCTTTACAGATGCAGGCATGCAACACGTTTGGTTTCTGCATGCATTAGAGGTTACTGTGATTTGAATTATACCAGTGAAACTGGGAGCTGTACTATAGGCTAGAGGCAGTGGTCACTCTCTGCATGTGTATGTGAGCAGTTTGCCACATGTCCTGCATGTGATGAAGCCTTTGGCCTCAGCAGTGTGCTCTTCTGTCACATGTCGTGCAGCGCCATCGGCTGAACGGACGAGTTCCAAACCCTACCAGGGGGTGAGGGTCAAAGATCCCGTCAAAGAGCTTCTGAGAAGGAAAAGAGGAAATGACCTGAACAGTGCCAAGCCTGCACCTGCGACAGCGGTGAGGACATGCAAAGAGCCCTGACACTTCACTCACACCTTCTAGAAGCTTCCTTGCCACTCATTCCTTTTGGAATCAAAATGGAAAACAAATGAAGTTTTTTTAAAAGCTATGTGAGGAAGAAACCCAGGATGTCGGGGTGACTGGTCATTCCGGATACCACTAGCAGTTCCACATCTGGATGGCGTGTCTGTGGATTATGTCAAACCAATGAGCACGTGCGATGTGAGTCAGTGACACCAAAGTGGGGAGAAAAGCTTGGCTGATTGGTTGATTTGTACTAGAGGACCGTAGGAGAGTTCTGCGGGACAGCTCGTAATTAGGCCAGTCCTCAAATGATGCGTTGTCTGAGAGAGCTGCACGTTCACACCCTAACAAACCACAGAGTGTTGGCAGGGGGGATTGGGGGAGGGGGGTTATCCTTATATAGTCCAGGTGTTTTTCCATGTCAGTTTAAACCTTTCCCTCATGTTGCTGCAGGGCTGGGCACAGAGCCAATGCAAATCATGCCATTACCCTGCCAAAGCCCATTGCTGCTAACTCCCCGATATCCTCGGGTAGGCACCACCAGACACCCAAGCTGCCCAGATCCACAGACCCAAAGAGGCCAAAATATTTTATGGACATCTCATTAAAGCGGGTAGCCTGGGGAAGCTTAGGAGCATGTGGAGGACGTGGTCGTGCTTCGATATACCAGCATGGAGCATTTCCTGACACAAACTACTTGGTCGGCTGCATTGAGTTTGGGTTCTTGCAGTCCTTCAGTTATCGCTCATAAACAATGTCACATGACCATCATGACAGGTCACCTTCTAAAGTTGCATTCCAGTTTAGAGTTTCCAGTGTAGAGATCTGAAAATAGTAGGTGGCAACAAGGCCTTAATATTTCCATATTTCATACCCTCATATATAAGCCCTTAAAATGTTTCTTAAATCCTCGAATGTCCAGTTCCAGAGTAGCAGACAGATCTGTCAATAACCTGTAATTAATCAAAAATTGCTTAAACCGACTATTGATTAAAGGCAAACTTGTTCTGACACTCAGTCTCAGACACTGATGGTAGCGATACTCTTCACACTGATGATTATTATTTTTGAACAAACAATTTTCACTGTTTGCTGGCAGGTGAAACTCAAGAACTTAATTTTTTTTATTTTCCTGCACAGCACTAAAACACAACTGGGCGCACATTTGATATTCTCAGTAAACACATGCACTGTATCATGTGACTAAGTATGTATTGTGTTCTTTAAATGAAAAGATAATAAGTCCTTAACTCTTTCTGCTGATCCAAGGAAAATTTGCCACAAGCTTAAGTCAGTCTCTGATTCTAGGTGGTTGTGCCAAACACTGTACTGTCATCATATCCTCAAATCGGTGAGTTTCCCAGTGTTTCTGATTCTTGTTCCTGATACTGGTTCACACTGCAGTCTTATTTGATGTTTTCCACACATTTACATATAAAGCTCATTTGAATTTGCAAGCATCTGTTCATGTTGAACACAGACTATTTATAAGGGGCCGGCTAAGCGCTTTGCACTGGTATCCTTTCCATCAGCACCACTGGCTCTTTCTGAGGCTGGTTCCACCATCCCTGATTCCCTGGCAGCGGAGGAGGGGACCGCTTGCTCAGGCTGGATCGCACAGCCTGCCCCCACGACACTGCAGTCCGTGGCTCCCTGGCCATGCGCGGAGTACCTGCCCACTGAGCACAGTGGGTCGGCCTATGCCAGTGACATGTACGTGCAGCCCATGTGCCCCAGCTACACCGTGGTGGGTCACATGGGCTGCACGTACACGCACACGCCTCTGTTCACCAACTTCGCTGTGAGTATCGCTGCCATTTCCATGGTCCTTATCAGAACATTCCAGAATGGGTCATTGCTGCTGTCTCTATGAGAAAAAATAAAATAAATATGAAATGGCACTTTGATGAAAGTGCACTATGGATATTTCCGGTTGATTATATTCACTACACTGAAGTTAACTGGTAGTGTAAACTCTGAACAGACCTTATTAATCCTTTTGCTTGTCACCACAGAGCAGACCCCCCCCATCCTCGGCCTTGCCTCAGCTGGATCTCCCTGACTCCTCAGTGACCTACCTACCATGGGCTCAGCCCTTGGCTGCCTTCTCTACGGCGGCCGCCCAGTGCCCCCCCTGCACAGCCCCCTTCTTGGCCCCGCCCACCACGGCTGTCACGGTGCCGGAGCCGGAGCTGCAGCGGCGGGAGCAGGCAGGGAACACGGTAGCCAGTCTGCCCCTGGAGAAGCTGCTGGAGGAGGATGATGACAAGGACACGTATATGGGTGCTCCTTTGCTCTTTATCGAGGACGTCTGAAGGTCCCTGGCGAAGTGTGTGTGTGTGTGTGTGTGTGCGTGCAATCAAAAAACTAAAAATGCCTAAAGTCTTGTATTTTGTTTAGTTACTTATGGTAAAGTTAGGGGTTAAGGTTGTCATAGTTAGGATTAGGGTTATCCCCCTAGAAATGAATGGAGAGTCCCCACAAAGATATGAGTACTGGTCTGTGTGGAAGTGTGTGTGTGTGTGTGGGGGGGGGGGTTCTGATATTTTATACCAACAAAGTTTGGAATGTAGTATGCAGTATATGATTGTCAAACCCACCATGTCTTTTCAGCTATATATTTTGTATTTTCAGTTTTATTCTAGTATTTTCTAAGACTGCTAATGATGTGCAGCATGTGTAAGTTTATTGACAAGTGC
Source organism: Cryptomyrus ogoouensis (assembly GCA_025773925.1). Lineage (NCBI taxonomy): Eukaryota > Metazoa > Chordata > Actinopteri > Osteoglossiformes > Mormyridae > Cryptomyrus > Cryptomyrus ogoouensis. The sequence continues at coordinate 4,040,910 of JAOYFF010000038.1, read as the reverse complement.
TCTGACAAAAACATACAACCTGATGGAGATAAAGAGAAATGCAAAGGGTCTGATGTAAAATTTCTTTAACAGTATTCAGGTAGAAATATTGTGCTAAAATCTCCACTTGTGTGCTTCTTAAGGATTCGCATTATGATTCAATATATATTTTATTGTCCTTAATTTTTTTTTGTTTTCTCTGCATTTTTCTGCCTTAAAACCCAACCTACATCTTTGGCACAACATTACAATATTTATTACATGCAATTTATCAAAGCTTATACAAAACTGTGTGATTATATTCGGATCATGGTATTTTATAGTTTCACCATAGACCAAAGTTATTAAAACAGGGTAGTCTTGCAGAAAAACGCCAGTTAAATGTTTTTCTTCCGGGTTGTTCTGCAAAAACATAGATTTCAAAATAAATAAAGAATCTGATGCAACATGAGTGTTTGATTTCATTTATGAAACTTAATTTCTTTTGTCTTTACCCTTCTTTGCTTGTAGCGCATTCCGGCCCCGTCACTATTGTTGCAACCTTATGTTAAAAATCAAAAATTATTTTTTTCCTCATGATACACTCAATACCATATAACCACAAAGCAAAAACAGCCTTTTTCCTATGACACTTGTAAATTAGCACAGGTTCATCTTGTTTTTATTGATCATTAAATTAAACCTACGGTTAATTTAATTGATTTGTGATGATTTGGAAAGACACACAGCTGTCTTTAGAATGGTCACACAGTTCACAATTAATATCAGACCAAGCCATGGGGTCAAAGCAATTGCCTGCAGACCTGAGATACAGGACTGTGTTGAGGCACAGATCTGGGAAAGGCTACAAAAACGTATTGGAGCTTTGAAGGTTCCCACAAACACAGTGAAGCTCCATAATTCTTAAATGGAAGAAGCCAAACTGAGCAGCTTCCTAGGGCAGACCCCCCCCAGCCAAACTGAACAGCTTCCTAGGGCAGCAGATTGCATGCCCCAGAACATGAACCTGTACAGCCGTTTTAGACTTTCAGAAGACCGGCACTCCTCGTCAGTCAGCACAGTGCCTGGTAGGTAAGACCTTCGCCTCGACCCCAAAGGTGGCGGCTCCTAATCTGACTCTTGATCTCAATATCTCTCTGGAGATACACCTGTGTTTCTCCATGAATGAAAGATGCTGCTACTGTTAGTGTTCCAATTCATGTGCATATACTGCATTACATCATATAAACATTTTTATCATAGTAGTTAAGACCCTATTTGCATGTAGATTTGCAGCCAAAATAATATTTTCACCAGTAATTAGTGTCATAGCCACAAGGTTCAAAGGAATGAAAATAACTTGCAAATAGCTACCTTGAGTATACAAATCTTATATTATTATCTAGTAAAAAATTAAAGGCTATATTTAAGTAGTTGCTCTACTTCTAAACTGTAGATTCTCTAGAATGTGTGTAATCGTCACTGTACATTGTATTTGAAATCATCATTAATGTGGAGCATCAGTTATGGCACTATGGCCATGTGGCGCGTTTCCCTGAGGGTGATCCGGCTCGCAGGATCTTCATCGCTGAGGACTCGAGCGGCTGGACCAGGCCGAGGGGATGCCCACGTAACACCTGGCTGCGGCAGACAGACGGCCATTTCAGGAGGGTGGGACTGGACCACATGTTGGCCTGAGGGGTCGCCAACCAGGATCCCAGTGTTTCGCCATGTGGTGGGCGCAGTAATGCACTGTACCAGTGCATGCTCTCAAGCTGACCTTAATGCGGTGAAGAGCAATCAAAATTATGCTTGGGGAGATTCACCAATAAAAGCAGTGGTGTCCATTTTTGCACAGTTTCTGCTGCTATTTTGGACAGAAGAAAACATCTGGACTGAACATGTGTTCTTGTATATAAACAACCCATCCATAAGTAAAGGGCTTTAATCAGGTGAGAATTAGCAGGGTTCTGTGATCTTGGATGCAGCAAAAATCCCAAGTGGTCTCAGTTCACAGAGTGAGGCAACAACAGAGCCAGAAATCATAGTGAGGGTAGGCTGGCAGACAATCAGGTTGGCCAGAGCCATAACAATTCACCTGGTGACAAAAACAATAATTTTTTTAATGAACTGCAGGATTACTAAGACCTAAACAAAGAGAAAGATAAATCTATTTGCCTCTCAACAGCATTTTTCCTCCAATTAATCTGACCATGCACACACATGTCAGATACAATCGTTTTATCGCACTGTACTGCTAGCTGTAAACACTGAATTGAGGGGGGGGGGCGGTCTGACTTCCAAACAGTCTTCTGGCCAGAACTACAACAAAAGGCAGTTGGATCAAACTTTGGGCTTCTGGCTTAATTTTCATTCCCCCAGCTTCTACAAGCCCATTAATACAGTCCCACACAATCATTAATGGTCAGCCATAAAACACACGATTTTGATTCTGCTGAAACAGATTTGCATTTTCGTTTAGTCAAATTTCTGTGTAATGTGTTTAATTAAATCACCTCTTTAACAGGAAGGGGAGCCACTTTCTGCTCAGCAATCCAAACCAGTCCCTCTCTACATGTGACGATTTAGGGGTTACCAAACCTTTTCTTATGAAGATCAGATTCAGTCAGAAATCCAGTGTTTACCAGCGCCTGGCAAATGCACAACAGAGCATTTTGAAACACTTATTCAGCTCTCTGCCATTTATGTATTCACCTGTCTTGGTCTCAACTATTTACATTGAGTGAATTAAACATATTTACTTGAAGTCTCTTTGTAACTTAGCACATGCGTAGTACAATGGATTAGAAAAGGTCAGACAGCATTGTGTTCATGACAGAATCCTATGTATCATCCTGTCATTGGTTCCAGGTAATCTTGAGAAAATGTAACATTTATCAGGTCTGCAGTATAACGCCATAATAGAAAGGGACTCCTTGCCTAGAACTGTCTGGTTTTGTCTTTCTGTTAAGTCGAATATTTACTAAAATACAATTGCTTAAGACCCAAAGAAACCAGTCTGCACTGCAGCACGGAGGGAAAGGCTCCCAGAACTTTCAGCATGTCTCCTCTCGCCTTTACACCACCAAAGAGATATGGGAACACGTCCATGTAGCTGCGGAGAGACTCGAGGGGCTGTTTGGCATGGATGCCAAGGAGCATCATGGAAAGGTAGGGCCTAGAGGCAGTGTGGGGGGAGGGGAAGTGTAGGGGCTCCCCGAGAAATACGTGGCACATTCCAGCTGCTCTACGATGTATTGATACGCGCCGCCCTGCTTATCTGAGCGCCGATATCCCATTTATTGTAGGGGGATAATTTGATGTAGCCGACTTGAAGAGGGCGGAGTTCACCTGAGTCCCAAAGGTGTGATTCATCAAGATGAATGAGTACCTGTCTTCCAGTATCATACAGGCTATTTGTTTAGCTTTGTCATATCTTACACACTGTTGCCACATTCCCATGGAGTTTTATTTTATTTTTGTTTTGATGCCAAGAGTGAAGCATCAGTCTAGTAAATATTGGTGCCGTTTTAAAACGGCGCCGCTCTACTATTGCACGGATGAATAGATGAGTATGACGTTGTTCAAATTACTCTGTTGGTACAAAGGTTGTTATCACGGCTCCTGGAGACTCAGCCCGAAACAAGTATGGCAAGACTGAGTTGTTAATTAAATAAAACCAGAACTTTTGTGTTGCTGGATGACATATCAGAAATATAACGGGAGTAAATACATGCAGCTCATTGTCTCAAATACCATTGTCCGTTTGAGAAATGCATCTTCCATTAATTAATGGAATGTTCTTAACCACCTATTATTTTAAATCATATGAACAACTGAGATTATATCTTCTCATTTTTTTGTTTTCTTTTGTCTCTGTTTTTATCATGAAAACTGTATTTTCATCATCGATATACCACATTCATTTTTTCATACTTTTCACAATTATTATTTTTGATTAACGTCCATTATGAGTCCAATGACTTCTATACTGTCTGTACTGTTGACAAGAATCTGTTTTAAAGCACTTAGTACTAAGTTGTCAGCTTTTCATTTTCTCCTTAAAGAATGATCACTGTGGGCGACACTCAGCTACCCTGTTGGGGGTTTCATTAAGTTTTCATTAAGAACAGCTTCCAAAGTACTGAAACCAAGGGTAACTCCTGCTGTCATATAAGTCGAAAAATACCCTGGGCTACAATGTGAAATTAAATGCATATGGCTGACATGTCTGTGAACCACATGATCGCCAACCTTTTTTATAGTGTGAGCTACTTTTACAAAGAAAAAAGTCTGAGGAGCTATGAGTTGCGACTGGGGGGGGAGGGGGCTCCCTTTGGTCGATTAGCCTATGTGGATGGGGAGGTCGTGCATCTTGATCGAATGGAAATGTCTTGCTGATTGACTAGTTACTGCTGCTGTGGATGAACGGAGGCTGTGTAGACCCCGTGTAGACCCTGTGTAGTAGACTCACAGTTTGCTCGAAAACACTTGTGGCCCCATGCAATGCTTTTGCCACTGGTTCCTTCCTATGATGGAATGCTTACCTTTCCAGAGCCCACTGCTGGTTGTGGTGATCGTTTGTAACCTCATCAGGCTTCATGTGAACACAGCCAACGACTGAGGCTGTTCCACCGTTCACCTGGCCGTGACGTCATTCAGGTATGGGGACACCATTGTAGTCCATATGACACCTGTCAAATAACAATCCATACTCATAACCTGATAAAGTGGACTTTGAATTAAAGGAGATACCAACTTTAATAAAACTTGGCCTTTTATACACATGGGCTTATTGTATTGGATATAAGAACCATGATATTTTATATGTAAACCTTTAATGAAGTTGCCTCCTAAGCAAATTTTACAAAAATTATGTAAGCAAAACAGGCACTGCGGTGAGAATTTGAAGAACACCTTAAACAACTTGCCTTCCAGAATCCGATAGTCAGACAGGAGTCTATTTCCTAGATTCACTTTTAAAGCAGTTATAGCATTTCTTCTTGATGCATATCATAGGCTGAGTCATGGATCATGTGTGCAAATAAGACTTCACGGTCCTTCCCAGGATGGTAGGTTGCTATGGCGATGACAGCAGCCAGCCCATAAGTGCTTTTGGTACTTGGGTATCTGACGGTTCTCCAGGTGTCCAGCATGTTCCTCACTCCTTAAATCCTCCTGTTTCCCACAGTCATTGCCAGTCACACGGTGCAGTGGGTGTGCTGGTGGACATGGTTCATGGAGATTTCATCTGACAGGTCTCTGCCTTTGTTTGTGTTTAGTTTTGTTACTTCTGTGTTCCATCATTCCAGGAGGAGTCAGGTCGAGGATATAGCTGTGAAAACACTCTTCGTAATCTTAGCTCTTTGTCATTTTGATGAAGTCCAGTTGGACTCGTCTGAAAAGTTTGTGTAGAAGTATAACGGGCAAATGGAGTTTTGGGGCTGAGTGTGTGTGCGTGTATGTGTGTGAGTGTCTTCATGTGTGTGTGTCTGTGTGTGTCTTCGTGTGTGTGTGTCTGTGTGTAAGTGTCTTCTTGTGTGTGTGTGTCTGTGTGTGTGTGTCTTCATGTGTGTGTATGTGTGTGAGTGTCCTTGTGTCTATGAGTGTGTGTATGTGTGTCCGCGTGGGGGGGCTCAGGGGCTTTCCAAGGTCTTTTCGCGTTTTTCAAGTTATTGAGCACTGTACTGTGAAGTCAGAAGTGTTTTTCACCTGCTAGATTTTATCACGCATCATAAAATCATAGTGCATGTAAATACATACTGAAGATGGCTGAATTTCATAGGTAGTATTTTGCTGTGTACTGTCCAGTGGTTCATCAGAATGTGGTGTATGTGTAGAATAATCAGCAAAAACATGTTCAAACTTCGTTCTGTTCAGGCACATATGGTTGTTATCTTCATAGAGATTCCTGCTCTAATCTGGGGATGTAGATGAGCAATTTTAGTAGCTGGCATTTTTATTTTCATACAAATTGGAAGACTCAGCCTAATTGCACCCACACCTAGCTGGCTCCTTGACTAGCTGCATCCATACCTAGTTGGTTCCTTAACTAGCTACATCCATGCCTAGTTGGTTCCTTGACTAGCTACATCCATGCCTAGTTGGTTCCTTGACTAGCTGCAGTATGGTATCAGGCTTGAGAGACCTTGAACATTTTCAGAAGAGAAGGACAAGAGCAGAGCTTCTGGGGTACAGAGTGCACAGGCAGGTCCAGACGAATATGTCCTAGAAAAGTATTTGTGAGAACGTTGATATCAACACATTAGCATGAGTAATGCAATAGCTGTGAGCGAAGAACAGGCCTGAACGGGCCTGAATGGGCCTGCTGTCTCTGCCTAGGAATCTCAGAGAGGCTGTCAAACACCAGGAACCCCCAGCCGCTCAGATGTCAGGTGCCCTGAGGATAAAATCTACCACATTTTCATTTGATCAGGTTTGCACCACCTATAGAGTTAACCACGTTATTCTCTCCTTTCTGGTACAGTGTCAGAGCCTTTTAATTCTTATCAAGCAGGTATTAAAAATAGGCATGACTGGGGGATGGTCCCAGTGGAAAACCAAGGAATGGTCCCAGTGGAAAACCAAGGAATGGTCCCAGTGGAAAAAGGAGGGAATGGTCCCAGTGGAAAAGCAGGGAATGGTCCCAGTGGAAAAGCAGTGACTGGTCCCAGTGGAAAATCAAGGAATAGTCCCAGTGGAAAAGCAGGGAATGGTCCCAGGGGAAAAGGAGAGAATGGTCCCAGGGGAAAAGAAGGGAATGGTCCCAGTGGAAAAGCAGGGAATGGTCCCAGTGGAAAAGCAGTGACTGGTCCTAGGGGAAAAGGATGGAATGGTCCCAGGGGAAAAGGATGGAATGGTCCCAGTGGAAAAGCAGGCAGTCGTCCCAGGGGGAAAAGAGGGAATGGTTCCAGGGGAAAAGCAGTGACTGGTCCCAGTGGAAAAGCAGGGAATGGTCCCAGTGGAAAAGCAGGGAATGGTCCCAGGGGAAATGCAGGGAATGGTCCCAGTGCAAAAGTAGGGAATGGTCCCAGTGGAAAATCAAGGAATGGTCCCAGTGGAAAAGAAGGGAATGGTCCCAGTAAAAAAGCAGGGAATGGTCCCAGTGGAAAAGCAGGGAATGGTCCCAGGGGAGAAGCAGTGACTGGTCCCAGGGGAAAAGAAGAGAATGGTCCCAGGGGAAAAGAAGGGAATGGTCCCAGTGGAAAAGCAGGGAATGGTCCCAGTGGAAAAGCAGGGAATGGTCCCAGGGGAGAAGCAGTGACTGGTCCCAGGGGAGAAGCAGTGACTGGTCCCAGGGGAGAAGGATGGAAGAATGGCCCCCAGCAGCCAGCTTCCTATGTTTGCTGCCATGATTTCCCACATTTTTTTAATGCAATTTTTCTTTTTCAGTCTGTGAATCTTGTCAAGGATAACTCAGCATTCTTTGCAAAGATACATGATTTATTTCTGCTTTTATTTCTGCCTGAGATAGAGAGCAGTACCTTTAGTGAGGTGGTGAAATTTAGACAGGCGTGTTTTGTTGCTGGGCATGTTTAACACATAGAAGGAGATAGAGTAACCTCCAGCCATTCTCGCGGCGTTTGTCCTGACATGCTTGCAAGTCCAAACCTGGTGTGACAATAACCTTTTAATTTTAAAGAGCAGGAGCTGAGACGATGGAGATGTCAGTTTTGCTGAGAAAATGGCAGATGTGTGATTGCACTTTGTTTGTCAGTGCTAAGGTTGCAGAGAAGTGTGAATGAAGCTTAATGTGTGAAAGATCCTCCTGTTTTCCCCACATTGTTTCCCATTCAGGGTATCGGTTTTTGGGAACCAAGGCAAATGAGCAATTTGGGTGGGATATGGCTCTCTCTGGGCTGCCTCCTATTCACCTAAATGCACAGTTTTACACTGCAGGAGAAAATCGGCATAGCCCGAAGAATCACACATGCTGTACACACACCAAGCTGGGAACTGAGCACATGATATTAGCGATCTGAGCTCGCAGCACTAACCATAAAGCCATGATGAACTTCCAGCTCTAGTTACTTATTTAGAAGTACTTGCCATCTATTCTGAATTAAGGCTGATAAATAATGGCAATAAATACAGCAATTTTGCTGTGCACATAGTATAAGAGGATCTTCAATATGGTATGGCTTAGGGGCTAAAATTTGCCTACAAATTTTTTCACTGCACAATAGCCAGCAGTGAGCAGGGATTGCGAAACGTGCTGTGATATCTATCTTTTACGAGCGTGTTGCATTAAGATTTTTATTTGGCGCCTTCCAGGTTACAGTCTCCCTTTAAACAAGCCGTCTCCACTCGAGCAAGTAAAGACTTGATATGCACATAATCTTTTTTTGCCAGAAGATAAACTGTGCCAAGTCTGTAAACATATCACCACCCTTGGTAAATGAGTTTGTGCTGGGAATTGTCGGGAATGTACATTCCAAAAGTGTGTATGGCATGGCGTAGCAAGGAAAAGAGCAAAGTCTCTCTTTCTCTCTCTCTCTCTCTCTCTGAACAATGGAACTTTACAAGTCCTTCACATCCCTGGCATTTCACTTTCAGATGCATTAAAACTTGTGTAAAAGTGCCTGTTGATGCTCACTGCTAATCTTACGCACTTTGTCTTTCAGCCTTAAATAAAGTCCTTTGATGATTCATTTCGGACCATTTTCTTTATCTGTTCCAGTGATGGACCTCAGCCGACACTCACGCTTCCCCAAGCCTTTGGAGAGAGACTGTCTCCTCAAAATGGCATTCCTTCTGCATCATTGGCTCCGAAGGACATCGTCTGATTTGTCTTTCCCAGTTGCTTCATGGAACATTCCGGCTCAAGCCTTTTCCTTAAGCAGGTTTGCCTCAGGCCCCTTTCACTTACCATGATCCATCATGCCGACTCTGCTTTCCACCCTAATGGATCATCTCTATGCTTCATTCGCTGCCAGAAATGGTGGCGGTTTGGCCTCCCTGTTCAGCTTGTCCATCTTTTTGCACGCATCTGTGTAAATCCTTCAGCGGCATGCTAATTGGAACACCACTTCACCTTTGCATTAAATCATTCACGTTTCCCGTGTAATGTGCGCCTCCCTTGCTTTGGGCTCGGGGATAGGGGGGTCACTGGGCCATCACTGTTGACAGCCAAGTGCTGGAGATCCATCAGCAGCACCGCAGGCATGAGCCTTTCGGCTGCCTCCTAACTGCTGCTGGGCCTGGGGTACTCTGCTTCCCCTTTTGGTGACAAAATCAGATATGTGACACAGTAATTAGCTAGGACAGTGGTTAAAGTGATAGTTAAGGATATTAACTTCCATGGATGACCCGAAGGTTGCCAGGTCAAGTGTCAGAAACAATCCTACAACAATGTCCTTGAGCAAAACCACTTAACCCCAATTGCTCCGGTTATACATCAATGTGTGTAAATTGTAGTTTACTAATGTAATAATAATACTACCTTGTCTAAGCTTTGGCAAAGGTTTATTTTATGGGGCTAGATAATGTAGATATGTTCCCTCTGTGCCTGTCAGTTGCCAGTAGGTTCTGACTTGGTGTTTTGGGTGGCTAGGGGGTCACGGTCCTTGTTGACCGGCATCTTTTTTTTTTTTTTTTTAAACACTGCGGTCTCCATGGAGATGCCAGAGATGCTGGAGGAGAAGCCATCCAAAGTAATGGGTTGCATTCATTTGCCAGGATAAGCCGGAGCTCCTGTGTCTACCCAAGCAGGTGCCGCCCACAGGTGTGCACGGAAAATTGTGCTTTTCCACATACTACTGTTGTATCACTGTGTTTCTTCATAGTAGTTCATTACATATAGATTCTTGCTGGATGGCCTCTATTTCCAGGACATGGAGAGCTGGAGGTCGGTGCTGCATTTGGCTGCACAGGAGGGAAATTCCTGCTTGCTCAAGTTTTTCTTGGAAGCAAGAAACTGCTCTGTTCCAGCCCTTGTGAATATGAGGGTACAGTTCAGTGCTCATGGTTCACCGGAACAATGCTGTCTCATTAAAATGTTTACTCTGCCCTGAATAAATGTGATAGAATGGGCTGGTTGAAAGTTGGGTAGATTAAGTTGCAGCTCACGTTGGTGCCGCTCCTTGTGTGGCTCTGGGGATTTCCACACCTCAAAGTTCACCAGTGGTTGGGCAGGCGGGAGAGGCGCCATGTCCCATGTTCCCCTGCTGCAGCCGGTGGGGGGATTCCCAAAGCGCACGAGCCACGTGTCGCACCTCAAAGGTGCCAAAAAGCCACAAAGAAGCTGAGGAGCCACAGGAGGAATCGAGGAGCCCCAAAGGGGCAGAGGAGCCACAAGAGGAGCCGAGGAGCTGTAAGAGGAGTCGAGGAGCCACTAAGGGACAGAGGAGCCACAAAAGGAGCCAAGGAGCCACAAAGGGGCTGAGGAGCCACAAGAGGAGCAGAGGAGCTGCAAAGGGGAAGAGGAGCCGAGGAGCCGCAAAGGGGCAGAGGAGCCGCAAAGGGCCCGGGGAACCACATGGCACGTGTTCTAAGCCACAAAAGGAAGGAGCCACATGGCCCGTGAGTTGTGGCACAAAGGGGCTGAGGCGCTGCATAGGGGCCAAAGAACCAGATAGGGGCCCAGGAGCCACACACTCGCACACACACACACTCACAGACACAGACACACACACAGACACACAAACACATACATACAGGCACACACTTACACACACGCACACACACCCAGGCTACTTTTGCTTACAGCACTGCTCTGTGTTTGCTGTGGCAAGTGGACGTGTTTGACCAAGACAGTGGCGGGCCACAGACACAGGTGTGGCTCTCCATTTACAGCCCAGGGCCTGGAATATTCTGAAATGGGCAAATATTGGGGGAAAACATTTCTGATAAGAAAAAAAGGCACAGTGTTGTTCAAATATGAACACTTTCTCCAATAATCAGGCAGCACACTCAGACACTCAAAGGCAGTATACTCAGACACTCACACAGGTGAGGAGGCTGCTTGCTGCGCTGTGGTTCCCTGCTGCGTGTGATCTGGTATTACGTTTAGCATAGACAGGCAGTGCACTCAGACACTCAGAGGCAGTGCACTCAGACACTCAGAGGCAGTGCACTCAGACACTCAGAGGCAGCACACTCAGACACTCAGAGACTCATACAGGTGAGGAGGCTGCTTGCTGTGCTGTGGTTCCCTGCTGCGTACGATCTGGTATTACGTTTAGCATAGACAGGCAGTGCACTCAGACTCTCAGAGGCAGTATACTCAGACACTCCGAGGCAGTATACTCAGACACTCAGAGGCAGTATACTCAGACACTCAGAGGCAGTGCACTCAGACACTCACACAGGTGAGGAGGCTGCTTGCTGCTCTGAGGTTCCCTGCTGCATATGATCTGGTATTACGTTTAGCATAGACAGGCAGTGCACTCAGACACTCAGAGGTACTATACTCAGACACTCAGAGGTAGCACACTCAGACACTCAGAGGCAGTGCACTCAGACACTCAGAGGCAGTATACTCAGACACTCAGAGGTAGCACACTCAGACACTCAGAGGCAGTGCACTCATACACTCAGAGGCAGTGTACTCAGACACTCAGAGGCAGTATACTCAGACACTCAGAGGTAGCACACTCAGACACTCAGAGGCAGTATACTCAGACACTCAGAGGCAGTGCACTCAGACACTCAGAGGCAGTGCACTCAGACACTCACACAGGTGAGGAGGCTGCTTGCTGCGCTGTGGTTCCCTGCTGTGTATGATCTGGTATTACGTTTAGCATAGACAGGCAGTGCATTCTCTAAAATTCCAGCAATATTAAACTTTATGTGACATTTTAAAAGGTAGCTTAAGGTGCAGTAATTAAAACTGCAAAATAAAAAATTTAATGCTCTGTTGCCTCAGTACAATGCACATTTTGTCAGGCGGTTGCTTCAGTGACTATAATCATTATAAGGAGAACAGCAGTTAGCCATTAACTTAGTTGTGTATAAGGGTGCAAACCATCTCATCTCATGAAGGAGTATGTGGTTGAGTTAAGAGGCTGTACTGCTTCAGACATGCTCCTGTTATAGAACTAGCTGGCTGCGAAATTAAAAAATAAAATAATAATAATAAAAATCCATTGACCTCCCACTTATACTTGGCAGCTTCACAGGGTAATGTACATAAATAAAATAATAATAAAATAAAAAAATGTCCCTTACTGCTGCTACTGTACAGTGTTTCAGGACAGACAATTGTAACTCTACCGTAAAACTTCGTAAATCATTACCTTAACATAGCTGCACATGGCTGCAGTGCTGCACCCCAACATCAGCCACCAGGAGCTGATTATCCCCCTGCTGCCGTAACCATGACAACAACCAGCCAATACACCTGGGTGAATCTCAATACTATCAATGCAAAGACCATACTTGTGGTCTTGCCAAGAGCAGTCTTGCGAACTTGCCTTCCAAGGATGAACTTGAGTTGCAATTAATCATGAGATGCAACTGATGTATCCTTGATATTTGCAACATCGCAGGATTTTTACTGTCCTCGTGTACTTGCCTTTATTTGTATTGTAACTGGTCTTAAGCAATGGAAGATGACGTAAAACGAGTACATGAGGATACAAGTATGGTCAATTACACATATTGAGATTCACCCCTGGTCTAGTTGTTCTAGATGTTTTGGTCATTTTACTTTTTGTCATTGTAGGAAACCTTGTGCTGCCACTAAGATTACGCAAAGGTACTGAGATGTTAAGCCTAATTTATCTGTGTACCTGTCAGAGGTGGATAATGTTAAAAAGATTCACCTGCCTGTTACAGGTGGACGGCTGTTGAGCAGAGGCATGTGAATATTACGTGGCCTCAGCTGAAAAGGGGGAAAATGATGACTTGCTGTGAATATCAGTCATGTACATTATAAACTGGGTATAAAATGTGTTCTGACAGGTTCTCTTTGACCCATAAGTCATATGTTCCAGCAAACACAATGTGGAGCCCTTAAACATTATCCGAAGAGAATTTAAATATTATAGAAAGCCAAGGAAGGACACTGAAGATACAGGATGTAACAAGTGAGTCAGAATTCCAAGGAAATAACAATAAATTCTTTTCTGATGAAGGTGAGGAACTCCAAGTAAAGTTTTAAAAAATGGAACTGAAATGTTCTCTGAAAGCATAACGGCAGGTCACGCAAATGACTTCCTATTAAGGAAAAAGGACAAACAATGTTGTGACTTCAGTCCTTAGTTGACGTTTTCTGCTTTAACTTAACTAAACGACAGTTATTAGCACCCCAGGTTGCTATTACATTTTAACTAATGAACGCGGTCGCTGCTCTCCGATTGTCTGGCCAAAGGCAGAATGATCTGCGTTAACAGAACTTTGATGCGCAACTAGCTGCAACATTTTATGCCCTGGGCCCAACTAGGGACAAAGAGCTAAGATAAGGATCAACAAGCACATTGATCTGCCCGTGATCAGATCGCTTGAAACTTTGAAAGAATGATTGGGGATCACTTACTGCTTGTAGTTTGGATTACGAAAATAGAAAAGAGAAATAGCAAGTTTTCAAATCCTATACAAGATTTAAACAGCTCTTTTCATTTATATCGTATTAAGTACAGAAATACCAATGATTGTATTGTTGTTTTTTATGCCTCATAGACTGACAAAAACACAGGGAATTAATATTCTATGCTATTTTTCCTGCATCAACAAAACTTTGTCACCGAATTACTTTCGCAGCATAACAAACTTGTTTATTGTCTACTGAAGGCGATTTTAGTTTATTTTCAGTTGATCAGCTTTCTTGCATCATGTTCTTGCACGTGGAAAATCCTTTAACAGAAGGCTGGTATATTTTTTTTAATTTATATCTACGTGTGTGACTAAAGTGTTTGCTGGAGTGTCGCCTACTATTCCATCAATGCAATAACTGCAGGAAATTTCGCGCGCATTTAGAAAAGAGCGCTTGTTATCAGTTTTTAAGTGGACTTTAAATGTTAATTTCTTTCATTTAAAACGCTTCAACTAAGTGTTTTTGACTATATGTCATTTGGGAATCAATAGCTTACTTTTAAAAACCAAAACATATTAGTGAAAATTTAAGAAAACACTACATCATTAAGAAATATATACATCTTTATTGTTTACGTAACTGTAATTTGTTCGTAACTGGAAGCATAGGAATTGATTTTTTTCCCGTTACTGCTCAGCAACACGCACCAATACAACAAAACACAACACACATGCGCTTCAATCGCACGTCCATTCGCTGGTTCAGTTTAGTGACAGGTTAAAAGCGTAGAAGTGGTTTGGAACATTAGGGCCTCAAAGACTGAAAAAAGCCGACGTAAAGACACACGTGATGCTGGTAACAGACAGTAAGTTGTAGCGAGCTAGTTGCATAAAACCAGCTTGCTCTGAAATTTAACTGGAGATTGCATTTTAAAGGTAGCACATTTCTGAGCTGCACACATCCCTTCTGAAGTAGCTCTGATCCATTGGTGTGTACAAGCAGTCCGAGGCGTACTCCGCGTTCATCGGGCTGTCTTGGGGACCCGACCAATGAGACAAGCAATAGCCGCGCTGGAAGCTGCAGTGTTGGTAATGGTAATTCTCTGCAACGAAACCATAATTCGAGTCCACCCGAGAAGGAGAGCTGTAGCACGAGGAAGAGGAGGAGTAGGAATCGGGGGGTGAGAAACTGTTGTAATCTGGGCTGGGAAGATTGAGCGACAGTGAGTCGGGAAAAGCGCTTGGAACCTAGAAGAGTAAAATGAAAGTGGGTCACAACAAAAATAAAGCATTAAAGAGTACAGATACATATTCGTGCAGCGCAGTTTGCTCCCTGTAACTGAGTACAATATATCAAGAAGAGAGCTAACTGCATCACATTTCTTTTTTATGTGCATTTCACATATATATCTGCTTCTCACATGTCAAACTGCCGATTAACTAGCAAAGAGATCGCACTGTACGTTACGACAAAAACATACAGATAACACAAGCAGGTCAGCACGCGAGATTGTGTTCAAGGATACAAAATCCGAGCTTTCTCCTACGATCTCTTTGCAGTAATTAGTATTTAAAGCTGACAGATCACATAGAGAAAAAAGCTGTACTGCAGCAGCGTACCATTCCATTGATGTGATAGTCAGAAGTCGACAAAAAATGTCCATGAGCCCAGTGCTGCACGGAAGAGTCTGCAGGCAGAATGCTGCTGAAATTGTCTTGCGGAAACATGACGTTAGGATACTGATTGTCAAATGCTGAAGTCTCCATAGGGCTGTCGCAAAAGTTGTCGATGTAAGGGGACGTCTGGTAACTGGCATCCGGAATAGAGTTCCCCGAACACACGTCAAAATGATGGGCTGGGAAAGTGAATAAGGTATATGAAGTGAGTGAATAAGCAGAAGACATTTAAATTAGTAAATGCTTCAGAAGTGATGTCATGGGAGCCCTAGCCAACAGTTAAATCACATTTAAATGCAAGTTTATAAAAGGGGCAGAATACACTGCGCGAATGGGGACCCGAGTATTTCAATTGTTTCTGTAATCCGAGTATTCTGCGTGAAGGTCGTTGGCACTCAATGTAAGTTTTAGTTTGGACATAACTTCTATGAAACCGATTTTATAACGGTCTAAATCTATCTGTGTTTATTTGTTAAAGCCTACTGTTATGTTAGTGTGGCATTGTTAGGCGATTTGCATAGATAGTGTTTTGCACTCCGCCCTTTGGGGGACTTAAGTAGTAGCCAGATTGGCTAACCTAAGATAGTACAGTTTTGTAATACGACGTATACCTTCTCACACACTGATATGCTTTCAGCGTTTGTACAGTTGAATGGTTACAGCAATTAGTTTTTGGAGGGATTTCTTCTTGTGTAGCCTATATGCGCAGTGTAACTTTGTTTACAACAAGTAAGTGATTTGAAGGTAATGACTGAGAACACAGGCGTTCAATTGAACATTTTATTCAATCTTAAGTCTTTACAAACGCCTTGCAAAGATAAGGTGACGCCATGCTGGCGTGTTTGGCTTCTTTTGAGCTTAAGCATTTTGGCTTGTTCTTGAGTAATATAAAATAACGTTGTCAGATTATTTAAATCTTACCAGGAATAGGTGTGGCGCAGCCATCCTGGACCGTGAAGTTCTGGGATATCTAAGGAGTGAGGGAGAGAGAAAACGGAAAGGAAAGAGGCATAACAGGAGAGAGAGAGAGACTACGAATTATTAAACCTCACCTTTAAGTTTTTTCCCCCAAAATTAGGCCTATATGTTCTTTTCGCCAAGAACTGATCGTTACTCTCGACAAAGCACTTTGTAATACATTATTTTTTGATGTAGGGTACACACCATTTATTAACCTCTGTTTTTATTAACGTCACGTCGATAAGGCCTGCATGTACTAAAAGTGTGTAACGGCGAACTTTTTGCCTGTCACTCACCACGCCCCCTATTATTATTATGTTAAATATTTTCTGGAGTTTTTTAGTAGTCAGTATGATGAGATTTGTCATCCGTGTTTCAGGTAACTGGTGATGGTTAGCCTGTAGACTCAACAGCATAATTAATACATTTACATTTCTCTTTTATATGGGGATAGGGCTTAACTGTGCAGACTCTCCTTGTATGGAGACCCATAAATTCCATTGAACATGTGCTACGGAAACAGGTCGACAGCTGCTATGTTTTACAACAATAAAGAGATATAGAGTGACATGCGATGAAGGTGTCACTGAGGAAGATACGCTTTTTTGTTATTTTTATTGATTCGCCTGGGATTTTTTATTTTATTTTATTTCTTTGGGCAGTGTAAAAGCCAGATAAAGGAAATATTCTGTCAGTGGTATTTGTATAACATCAGTCCTACCGCTCCCAATACTTAGGCAAAGCCTTCTTGATTTATCGGGATGGGTCTTACCGTCGTGCTTTTAACGGCAGCCTGTAGGGCTCTCTGCTTCTGCAGCAGCTCTCTCACGGTGGCCTTCACTCGCACACCCTGGTACACCTTTGGTTTATCTGTGCCGGGAGAGTTAATCAGATGTTACCAAAGCCTGTATAAGCCCATCCACGCGGCAACACCCACGCCTTCTCATAACTGCAATATAAAAGTGATGTAACCTCCCGTTTGGTTCCTGTAGCCTGCTTGTGCTAAACATTTTGGAGTCCACGGTGGAAGTCTGAAAGGGCTGTCAATTAAAGTTAAACCGCTAGGCGGTTTCAGTAGCCTAAACATATGTGCAGGTAAGTATAGCCAGGTAACCTCTATGGGTACAAAGGTTAATCCGGCGTGTGTAATGAGCACGGAGTGGTTTTCAACCCTACAGTATAAAGCACACGAACTTAAAAGAATGGTTTATTTTCAAGTTTATTACAAATAGCCCCCCAAACGGTGGTTGTATGGGCTCCAAAGGACTGTAATTTGAGCTTGATTACTGCATCGTAATCGTTCTCCGGCGTACGGCAACGAACGGGTTAGCGTTTCGAATTACAGATGTGAATGGCGCATTACTGCTGGAACTGGGGAAAGGCGTTATCGGCCATTTTAAATGCAGGTTAAGCCGCGTAAAATACACTCATACGCGTTTTAAATTTGTAAACATTAATTTTGAGAATTAAAAAAGAGGAACGTGATCATAAGCCTACGTTTTTATCATGCATCCAAATTCCCAAAACAGATCGTAAAGTAACAAAAGAATAGGATTTTGAATACTTTGACAAAGACACCCGAAGGACGAACAGCTAAAAGACTTGTAGACGGAATATGAAAAGTTGCGTTGTAGATCATCGATCGTGCGACATTCTTCTGTGCTCTCAAGTAAGTAAAGTTTTGTGTAGAACCAATATACATGTAAAGAATAACTGAATGCAGACAGAGGTTTGCACTCTTCTCGCTAGTTGTATTTATCCTGCATGCTCCAGCAAAACGCATTTCGAGGAAAGTTGGTCTCCTTTGAGCTGAATACGGGCGCAAACGCTATCAATGAACCACAGGTCTCAGATTAGCCTACTCGAAATCCCGATTTTTTAAAATTACGAGAAACAAAACAAACTTTTTGTCTACAACCCGTACTTCTACGTATAATTCTGTGTGATATGTAGCCTATAAATATGTATATGAACGAAAATGAGATACAAAGGTAGGCTAATAAAACAACGATAAAAATCATAAAAATTTAAATTTTAAATACGGTTAATATTGGCCGAGTGAATAAAGAATGACGCAATTTTGTTTTAAAATTCACCCCCCCCCCCATGTCATCAGGCATAAACACGGCGATTCGCCATAATGTAAATAAAGGTTCTCCCGAAACCACGCCACACAATGGTTAAACCGATTAAGACACCTACGTGCCCCTTAGACAGTTACACTGCCGGCAAAGTGGTTTTAAAGGCGATACGTTGCCAACAAAAGCTTCCGAGGTGTACTGATTAAGCGAAAACTTCTAGACCCGTCCTTGATAAATATTCATATATTAAGATTCCGGTATATTTTTGCCTTTAAATGTGGCAAATAGTAAAGCTACAGGAAAGAAATACGATACGCCCCATTCGAACTGCCGCTTTAAAAATTGCCTACATGCGTGCATGCTTTACTTTTCTTTCTTATGTTTTAAAATAACGATTGTACATTTACTTTACCAATATCCGATGCCTGCATAAAACAGTGATAACACCAATAAACTGTAAACTCATTACTATAGGCTACGTATAGCGAAAATTAATGGTAGCAGTCACTACTCTGCTTTTGCATTTGAAATAAGCAAATAAAAATGAACAGTAACATCTGCAAGTTGCAAAGTTACAATATGGCCAATAGTTTTAACAAGGTTTTTTTCTTCTTACACACTACTCGTAAAAGTAACGCACGTGATATGGTACTTGCATCCATTGAATGCATCGAACATGTCTGAAATCTCTGTACTTACATGTAAGGCTAGTTTATCGATGATAATCTGGAGTTCGCCAGCATAATCAACATTAGATTTCCCCTTTACATGGAGGTAATAGTTTTGTTCCCAGCTGTTTGTCTTACTATTTCTAATTGCAGTGCTTTTGTTCTTGATATACTTTTAATAGTGACTTGCATTTTTCTCCTTTATATTTTTCAGGTATATTTCAAATTAAAAGACTGAAAAGACGAAGAATCTCAAGGAATTAAAATGGTTATAAACTCACCAGACATGTTGGCTGAAAGAAGTGAAAATCTCTGGAACAAGTGTTGCTGTGAGCCTCTTCAGTCAGTCAGCTCTGGCTCAATTATATGGGCTAGAATGAAATAATTACAAAAGTTGCACTAACTCTCAACACAAAAGTCTTAGACCTGGTCGAGGACATACAATAATATTGAATTATAGCTAGGGATATATTAGTTTGAGTATTTCTCTCTCCATGCCTACTATTTAAAACCTCTAGAACTCAATGATTTGACAATCAATGATTGCGCGATACTTTCAATTTGAATATTCAAAGGCTTCACAAAAAGAGTGTTCTTTTAGTGATACATACTATATTAATGCTTTAAATAAGACCCCTTTTAATAGAATATGGTGATATTTTGCTGCCAGACTCAAAATAAACGGACATTTTAAACATTTTATATACCTTTTAATATCGATGTGGTTAGCCCCCAAGACAAAGCACTATTTCGCTGTCAGAATCAAAAGCTGCATCTTAATAGCTCAAAACATGACGCATAAAGTCTTTAACATGTTTTACAACTGGCAGTTATAGCAAATAATCATTTTCATAGATGTTTGCCACCATTTTTGACAATATTTAATACAACACTGAGGTTGTGGGCGTGGCATATGGCAGCAGCCATGTCATCACTGGCTGTGGCACGAGACCATTCCTGGATGTATCCAACATTATCTACCTGCACTTACGCCATATAAATATGACAATTAGAACTTGTCATTGTTGTGATTTGTGGTTAAAGTTAATGGGTAATGTACCAGTAGGATGTCTGAATATAAATAAGGACATTGGTAATTCCGGTAGAAGTATATCAATTAACTGCAAGGCCACTGAATTTAGCCAATTAAAATCCACTTAAGAGAGGCCTATATCAAGAATGGAAATGATAGATGGTAATCAGACACAAATTAAGCGCTTTGATGCAATATTGTACTTTATTTCAGTATGATTCAGTACGAGAAACATCGTCATAATCTTCAAAATGGCTTTAATTTACTTTCCCCAAAAACAAAATGCTGGTGACCATTTTAAAATAAACAAGTATCTTAAGTCACCCGAAAGATATAATTGTACTTGGTTACGTTCAGAGCATTTTGGCTTTTACATTTATAGCCGAAGTACCCTGTTTCAGTTTGCACTGTTTTGAACTTACGCACGTGTAAACGAAATTGAACACGAAACCACATTATTATTATTATTGTATAATTTAATGATGTTACATGCGGATGAAATCAACTTTTATCCGATAAAACACCCAATCTCTTTGTCTTCCTTCAAGCACTCATGCCTACACACATAGATACACTGAAAACGACGAAATCATATTTGGAATTGGTCTTCTAAGTCCTTACACTTATTTTATATAAACATTTTAGGTTATAGTAAATGACGGTACTAATGGTACCCAATTCCGGTTTTGTGATCCATCTCCAAATCATGTTTCATATAGTTTTCCACTCGTTATTATTTTTTTAAATAATTTATAACCAATCACAGTGATTCCACATTGCCACACCTATTTTTCTTCCTTTCATGTCATACGTCGATATTAATTATACAATGCCATATACATTTTTGTAATCAATGTTGTAAAGACAGAGTTGCAGTATTATTCTATTAAAATTAGTTAATTTTTGTGTAAATAGTTAAAATAATGAACAGAACAGGATAATGGAACGTAATAATAAGTAATTTTGCATGCGTTTTTGGTTTACGCAACCGTATATTCGTTTTTAAACAAAACCGAAGTTCCCAATGGTTAGTGTTATTATCGCAATATCCTAAAATCTATTGTTAGAATAACTGTTAATGCATTCATGTGTGATATATTTAACCATTTATGTAAACAAGTACTTTGCAGATAAACTCAGTTCGTAAATATAAAGATTGGACATGATATGTCATTTTTTAATATTAAGTCAAAATATGGTTAAATATAATTATTCACCAGAAGCAGGCTCTTGCATTAGACCGTATTTATACGAAAATAGACCCTATTTTCACTAAAACAAATAACTGTCTTTGGAAAGAGCGCGGTGATAATGAACTAGAAAAGTTAATATTTCTGTGTTTCACAACGTTTTCTCTGATTCGACCGTTAGCAATCGTGTGCTCCTGTTTGGCCACTTGAAATTTCACTTTTGACGCAGCTGTGTATCTGTCATTGGTGAATTATAGAGAAAATGTGCGAGGCTGACTTGAAAACTGTTGGTCCCATCAGTATCTCATGCTGATCGAACAACTTACTCTTGCTGACCGATCATCGACGTCCACGTGTCTGCCGTTTTATGATATTATTACATTATACTATAATTTATTGGTCAAAGTGTAATACTTTTTCCAGAGTCGCGACCCGTGTTGTACTTGAATTGCTGCGCCATCTAGTGTACAGCTCTTGACTTGAATCGGATCCTTAACCAAAAGTAACCACACAAAATACAAGAATTCTGGCATTTTTAGTTTTTTGATTGTATTCAAGGATCTTTATAAAATTGAGTCTTCCTATGTCGGGACAAGAAAAAAATTCCCACATGGTAAAATGCATCAGGTTTTATTATATTACACACAAACACACACACACAGAAAGTGAACTTTGGGGTCCGAACATATATCTAACACCCCTGGAGCACTTTGGTGGGTCAGGAGCCCAGCTCACGGGTCGGGCGGTTCTGCCATGGCCAGGGCTGGACCCGTCTCTGAGTGTACCGCCAAGTGTAAACAGGGTGCCCAGTTTACTTACTGCAAAGAAGGAATACAACTGATTAACGAAAACGGGTTGAATTACATAAAAATGGCTAATCTTTATTATTCATATAGCCTAAACCTAAAAGTATATGTGAATATTTCACAATGAATATTTTCTCAAGGTCATGACACCTGAATCATTTCGTGGACTGAAAATACTGTTTAAACCATGCAAACCATGTTTTTACGAGACACAAGGTACACAACCATTCTGCCTTTCCCCCTCTGTAGTTGCATCCTTTACCCTTGTGTGTTTTGGTTTTTTATAGTTTGGTTTTTGGTTTTCCTAGTGTTTATTTTCTGTCGTAGTCCTCCCATCCATAGCCCACACTCCTTTGTTAGCTTCTGGTTTTGTTTTGCACTTCTTGTACTCTGTATTAGCCTTGTATTCCAGTGGCCTGTACTACAAAGCTGGGTTACTGGCTTATCGGGGTAACTTGTCGGATTTAAGGTAGTCTGGGCAAAATGTAAGTGAACGAATATGA
>JAOYFF010000038.1:3993451-4017393 GCA_025773925.1 Cryptomyrus ogoouensis | reverse complement strand
TAAGTGAACGAATATGAAGTCCATTTAAACTGTGGTACCTTAAATCCGACAAGTTACCCCGATAAGCCAGTAACCCACTTCGTAGTACAGGCCACAGGCCACTAGTATTAGAATATTGTTTTTTAGTTGTCTGTTACGTTCCCTACTCCTGTGATTACCTCTTCATTAGTTCCATCTGTTGCCTGTTACCTAGTGTTCCCTGTGATTGGGTGTCTGGTTAATGCTTCTGGCCTGTGTCCTCGTTAGCTCAGGTTTGTTTGTGTATTTAAGTTCCTGCTTTAGTTCATTTCCCCGGTTGGTCATTGTATGAGAGTTTGTGTGATGTTACTGTGTGTGGCTAAGCTAGTGAGCTGAGTTCTGTTGTCCTGCTTCTCACTTGTCGGTAGTTTTCCCAGTTTGCTTTTGACTCCTCTCTGTCCTGTTTTGTCATAATTATGGTCAACTTTACATTGTTATGAGAAACTCTCATTTTGGATCTGAAACTTGTAAGAATGACATGTACATATTAAAGGCAGACAACAGGCTTTTTAAACATTGGATCCCGTGGACATATTACGTGCTTTATAACTTGCATGTTTTACAGCATAAATCACTTGCTTTTCATCTGCCTTAGCTACTGTTTAAGGTCTCTTAAGATGGCTGGTGTAGCACAAGGTTTCCTGCGCCCTCTGCAAGAAGCAAAGTGCTGTTTCTTCAGTTACAGCCAGCTGTATGGCAGTGACAGACCTGTCGCCTCAAGCTCTGCCGTTTACATGCAGTATCTTTTGCGATCGGATGCCCTGGAGGTTTGTTGTAAGATTCTTACTTTAACTTTTTTGTTCTTTTAATTGCTTTATTGTTTTATTGTGTTGCTATCAGATCTAAACAAAAAACATTTACATTTAATCTTTGTCCAGTACACTGTGTGATGAAATATATTTGCCTTGTGTAACACCACGTTTTCTAAAGCTCTTTTTCCCACACCGATGTTTCCATTGTCAGGAGAAGAAAAATCATGTACAGGCATGAAATTCTTTTGCATGCAATGAATTACATGTGTACTGAGGAATAATCTTTCATGACAGTGCATTTAAAACAGATTTAAATAAAACACACTAAACAGAGACTGAAATATTTAAAATAAATCCACTAGGAGCCTTGGATCCAAATAATGCATTGAAGTACCAAAATCCATAGCATTATTCTATGTTAGGCATAGGGGAGTCTGCTTTACTGCAACCGAGGGACTTAACCTGTGTTACGGCACTGACAGTGGTTTTGGGCTGGTCTGCGAGGTTGACATGGGCCAGGTTGTTAAGGCACAACCCCGTGAGCATCATCTGCGGCTGCTGCCGAGGGGACGAGACCCTGTGGGCATCTGCGGTTGCTGCCGAGGGGACGAGACCCTGTGGGCATCTGCGGCTGCTGCCGAGGGGACGAGACCCTGTGGGCATCTGCGGCTGCTGCCTGTGTGTGGGGTGGGGGGGGGCAAAAAAGGATCAGAGATGCAGTAAGAGGTTGAAAATGATTATTTGCTAAAGCTTTTCCTATATTGCTTGCATTACTCTTTGCGGCATCCTTACTGCCTATTTTGTGTTTAACTAGTGTTCTCAGACTGGGCCGTGTCTGGGTGACATGGGCCAGGGGCGGGGGTAACTGAATGGGATGCTTTTTGCGTTATTGCAATATAGATTAATGAGCCAAAACATTATGGCCATCCCCAAGTCATGTGAGTAAAACTGGCTTGTAAAAACAGCTCGTGTGTCTAGGGTATAAATGTAAGCCAACATTCTGCACTCAGTCAACATGTTGAATGTGAAGAAATCAGCTAGGGTAAAGACTTGAATGACTTTAAGGGTCAGATTGTTATGGCCAGACGACTGTGTCTGAATATGTCCGAAACGGCAAGGCTTGTGGGGTGCTCATGGTCAGCTGTGCTGAGTACCTGCTCAGCGTGGTCCGAGGAGGGAAAAACAACAAATCAGCAACAGGGAGTTTGGTCAAAGACTTCTCGATGTGAGATCAGACATAGGCTATGCCATGTGGTTCAAACCAACAGAAAGGCTACTAAGGCGTGAATCGTAGGTAATTTTAAGGATGGTTATGGGAGTGATGTGTCACGGCACACAGCCCATGGAGCCCTGTTGTGTACAAAGCTAAGTAGCCGTAGATCGGTCCAGCAGATCCCACAGATGCTCGACACGCACTCGGCCATACACATGATGCAACAGAAAATGTGACTCATCAGACCAGGCCACCTCCTTCCATTGCTCCATGGTCCAGTTCTGTTGCCTACGTGCCCATTGTAGGTGCTTTCTTCGGTGCATAGGGGTCTGCATGGACACTGACTGCTCTGTAGCTACGCAGCCCCTTACAGAGCAGGGCTTGATGGCACATTACAGCCACATCCATCTTTGAAATTATCTGCCATTTGTGCCCTTAAACTGGTTGATACCAAAGGGGTCAGCCTTCATTCCCATCTCGCACTGAGCAGTCTTGGCCAGCCCCCCCCCCCACCCGTGAAAGTGACTCTGCACTTTTCCGCTGCCCATTTCTGCGTGCGTTCACAAAGTCGACTAAGAGTACCGAATGCCAGCTAATATATCCAAGATGTTGACACATGCCATTTTTACAAGCCAGACAACATTATTAATTTCATGTGGGGGTGGTCTTCATTTTTTGGCTCATCAGTACAGTTTTGAGAAAACTTATGTGGGTTACCATTAGCGACAAAACCCAAGGGCGATGATGGAACTGCAATGTGAGGATATGAACCCCTGCAGAGAAGAGCAGGTCTTGGCAGGTTCTGTGGGGGTGGGGTGGGGGGTTGAGGATATGTACGTGAATTGGTGAATTGTCCATCTATCCCATGTCAACAACTGTGGGCAGTAATGTGGGCAGGGTGCACCCAGGAGTCAATGGTAGTCCTCCGTAGAGCAGCATTGAAAGCATGTTAAGATCATTCTCAGCATCTGGGAGACTGCAGGACATTTAAGGTGTTTCTCAGCATCTGGGAGACTGCAGGACATTTAAGGTCTTTCTCAGCATCTGGGAGACCGCAGGACCTGTCGTGCCCTAACCTAACCTCCGAAACACACCCAGGACGGCTCAGTAAAGAACTGAAAAACATTACTGCTGTTTCTTTCCCCATCTTCTCGGCCACAAGTGAGTTGTATGTTCAGGACGGAATGCATGATGAGGCAGCAGCGACCGATCAGCTGGATGAAGACTTGGCGGCGGGTCCTCCAGATACTGTAGCTCTGCTCTTCAAGCCGGCACCTGCCCCTTTCCTTGGTGGCCTCCACAGCAAACACCTTAAACAAACCCGCACCTCCCCCACCTGCATGACGTCGCTGACACTGCCGTTTTTGGACCACCAAATCATTTTTTCATTTGATCCCTTTTCAGGTCCATAGTCTGTGGTATCTGTGGCACTATTGTAGCAGAAGAGAAAGTTGAGTTTTAAATCCCAGCTGCCCCTCCAGTGTTTGCTAATCCCTGCACTCTGTTTGTTGATGAGTATAACCTTAGGAGGCCTCTTGGGAGCTGCACCTGGCATGGGGCTGTGGAGCTGGCTGTGCGTTGCTGCCCTGCGTACAGCGGCAGCTGGGTTCAAATGATTAGTGGGTGTTTCCTGGCAACGGTCTTGGCAACAGACCTTGAGCCAGGTCTGGCTTGGGTCCAGGCAAACGTCAGCTCATGTCCACCTTGTAGCTTGCTGTTACAATCTTATTTTTTTATGAAAAGCACTCAACTGGAAAAGAATTTATAAATAAAAATTACAAAATCAAATAAACGACTAAGATGGAATTTGTGTATAATTTCTGAGGAGGCATGTCAGCAACAGGAGCACTTTATACTTAAGGATACAGGAATGGAAGTGCCTGGTTAAATGTGCTAATATCAAATTATTAATTGCTATTTTGATGACCGTGCCTCACCGGCCTCCTGCTTAAGATTTGTGTAGCATATGACACTGTACGTGACGCACCTGCACCTGAGATACCAAATAATACGCAGTGGGAAAAGCAGCCTGCCCGGCTGCTCCCCCCAGCGGCTGCATTATCAGCAGCAGGGACACTTACCGCCTTGGGGTAGCGCCATGGGGGCATGGGAGGCAGCAGGGCATTCAAATGGCACAGCTGCCCCTTGCTCTCACATTGACTACAGATACAACAAAATGAACAGATTTCCCCACAATCCCTTAGTGACTCTTTGGTCATAGTGTCAATGCATGCAAACCACATGGTGTGATGATCTACAAAGTTCAGTTCTGTTTTTTTTATCTTGTTTTCTTGACTGCCATTATTACCGCAGGTCTTGCTCACGTTCCTTAGAATGTGAGGTTACTTTGAGATAATCTTTATCAGGAATTCTTTCATTGTTTATTGCTGGCTGGCAGGATCGTGGCTTCGACATGGTGGAGCCGTATTGCTGTCAGTGGAGGGAAGCTGTATGTGATTGTGGTGGAGCAGACGGCTAATAGGACGCCGAGTTTCTGACGGCTGCATTTGCATGTGATTTGCCACTTGTGAGACCTCCTCACACCTATCACAGAGGCTTCATAAGCTCCCTGCGTCCACCCGGCTGAATCACAGCACTTAATGATGATCATATTGCTGCCTGAAAATCTATTACATTTCAGATTTGATGACTGGTGAGTTAGAGATCCAGCTTCATGCAGTGTAAAACACCTTTGGGGTAGTGGGTGATTATCGCAGAGTAAGTGTGAGCCCAGTGCAGAACCTATGGTGCTGATCCACTATGCACTAGCGCTGCCACGTCTTGCCTGTTGCTACTGGCACTTATTATCAGCCCAATAACTGACCGATCAGTCCGCTTTGACCAGAAGTGTTTTCCAGGCAAATAGACAAATACATAACACATCTTCCTTTAGTCATAGCATTGAATTACGTTGCTAAATTCTGGCAGATTGTGTGTAACATATACGACTTAGAGGAATAACGCAAGTTATCGTTTCATGTTGTCTCTGGTTTCATTTTATTCCTCTTCAATTGCAGCACATTTTGCTTACAGCTATCTTCAGGAATGCCATGTTATTGCACGGTGTCAAAATAAACCCGTCGTCACGAGCAGCTGCTGTAATAGATGTTATGTAAAGGAACGGAACGTGTCAACACTCAGTGGAGAGGGTGTATGCAATTAAATTTGTTTTGACTCATTACCTGTGGTAGCAATATATACTTTATATATACAATAAATATTTTCTGTAATGGTTTGATCCCGATAATATAAATGAGATGCAACAGTATAAAAGTGCAGAGTGTAACATTTGCGATTGCTTGTTACCTTTTGTGTTTGACCAGGCTCTCATTTCTGACGGCAGTTTCCTGAAGCGTCTGTGCCGTGTCTGGGCTTGATGCGGCTGAATGTGCAGTCGGGGGGGGAGAGGGGAGGGGTTTACATTTAGCATGTCTCTTGGTGGACAAAAGACAGCGAAACCTCACCAAGGGCATTTTCCTTGTGAGGGGGGGTGGGTTCCCAGTTAAAGTAAAG
The DNA here is from genome assembly GCA_025773925.1 of Cryptomyrus ogoouensis. Classification (NCBI taxonomy): domain Eukaryota; kingdom Metazoa; phylum Chordata; class Actinopteri; order Osteoglossiformes; family Mormyridae; genus Cryptomyrus; species Cryptomyrus ogoouensis. The sequence continues at coordinate 4,011,897 of JAOYFF010000038.1, read as the reverse complement.
GGCTGTTTATTTAGACGGAGCCTAGTATGGCCTTTGTGTACGTCCCATTCAGGTTTACGCCTGCCAGCCTCAGTTCTCCACACTGTTTACACAAGCACATCTACATTCCCACATACAATCCACCGTGTCCTTTTCCAGTTTCCAGGCTCATTAATAAAATCGGAATAGTTATATCATTTATGTTATATTTTTGTGATGATGATATAATGTTACTGTTGGTCTGAGTTTTTAATATGACACCAACCTGTATGCCCCTGTAGTTTGGTCACATCATTTTAACTAATTAGGTGTTTTAACTGTGTACAGAGTTAACATGAGAGCGAACAGGTAAAATGAGGTGAAAAGTGACCCATGTCAAAGAACCTATTAAGTACGATCCTGTACGAATGTATCAGTGACATTCATCCTTCACAGTTCAAGACCCGATAAGCCCATTGTTTGTTTTCCGTTGATATTTTTTGAAAAGTGGATATGAATATTGGTTAAATATTATTTCAATGGAATAAAAGGTACCTTTTCAACCATGACACACAAACACACAACATAGAGGTTGAGCGATAACATGAAGCTCAAACACAAATGTAACATATTATTCAAAATGATCGACAGGCTAACTGAAAGCCAGCCCTGTCTAAGCACACTTTTAGTAATTGCTTTGGATTATTTTAATGAGTTTCTACCCGATATTAATCAGAATGCTTGATGGTGGGCTTGTTAGTCATTTTGACGTTTTCTTTCAAAGGTATTTGCTGGCCTTGTCACTCCTCATAAGATCCATCCATCCATCTATCCATCATTCAGCCCTGTATCCAGCACTGGGTCATGGAATCCTCATGGCATTTTAAACATAATATAATGCTGACCTGTGCTGGACAGATACGGGCCTGTCGCTCCAGCAGTGATTGCTGTTTGCCTGGCATGTCTACTTCTGGAATCTCAAATGGAAGTGTCACCCCTCGCCTGCCTTGCGCTGGCACCCGTGTTTGCGCAGGACCGACAGCTGGTGGGCTGAATCGGGCCCTTGTTTATGCAGGTTGGGGAGGGGGGCTGAATAACAGGTTTCTGATACATCTGAGCGGACAATGGTGCATTTGTCTGGCTCCCCGCAGGCCGCCCGGGCAGGTGAGCTCCCTGCTGTCTTTGCATAGCCCAGACCAGACGGGTGACGGGTGAGTGTGCCCACCGCAAAGCCATTCCTGGGCACGGCGATTGTTCCCCTTTGCACTGTGAGTTAATTCACAGGCTTCTTTCCTCTGCTTTAGCCTGGCCCTACCTGTGCTCTGATGTTTACCTTGACTCTTTATTTCCTGCCGTGGACATGCACAAAAGGAAAGCATAACCTCACATGGACTGTTTTTTTGCTTTTGGATTAAGTGGCTCATGAATCATTAGAATAAAAAGTTAAAATGTAAATACATGGCTGGTTCGGAAGCAACAGACTGCAACTGACAGACCGCAAATGATGTTCTGGTCATGTCTGCATTCTGAAAGAAAAAATATAAAAGGCAGAATGAATGAAAGGAGGGGAAAAAGAGAAAGAAATAAATGGGGAAAAGAACAGGTGACAGGTGAGCTAAGAGAGCCCTGAGTGAAGGAACACGCTGAGACTGAGGCGTGTAATAAAAGTGCCTTCACTCAAACTCAACGTCCGCTACGAATACAGCGATAATTATCCGGAACATACTAACACTTCGTCTTCAACTTACCAACTGGCATCATAATAAAAAAGACTGACAAGCAGAGTTCATAATAAAGTGCAAGGATATTCAAGGGTATTCAATGGTATTCAAGGGTATTCAAGGGTATTCTGGGCTAATTACACTATAAACTGTGCAAAGAAAATAATTAAAATATCTTTTACATATTTGGAGAAAATACCATCCACCGAAAATCTTTAAACTGATCTTTGCTGTATGTTTGTGGATTACTGTTAGAAACTGCACCTAAAAATCACGACAGAAAGCATTACAACAGTCTTACAATAGTTAGAGGAGCAGATTAAGTTTTTTCCTGCCTCCCAATGACACAAACTGAAAACTTCAAAATGACGGTAACACCCAGCCTGCATTTCCATCTGAGGGCTCAGCGCTGTCTCTCGTATGTACATATTGACATGTTAAACCAAATGATTTCAAATAAAACCTCATTTACAAATCTGGAGAATACATTTACTTAGTCAAAATATTACAAAGGAAGATTCATTAAGTAGCATCAATCACCAGACCAGCGCCAGCAGTATTAGGGGCAGAAAAAACTTTTATTTTGTTATTTTACTGGCTGTTGTTTTCCTTAAATTTTTATTCACTTTTAGTTTATTATCCAAAGGTAAATTTATTTGTGGGTCCATTTGATTAGCAGGCATTGGATAATGTCCATTACCTGTGTAAATAATTATCATCATTCACCAAACACAGATACCTATAATGGCTCCATTTAGTAGATGTTAAAACACAGGACCGTGCCATCATGTTAGTGTATTATTTTAGTTTTTCATTGTGAATGCTGTAGTTTCCCTCTAGGATCAATAAAGTTAATCTAATCTAATCTAATCTAATCTAATCTAATTACTTAAAAGTGAATTAAAACATTTTGCTTGTGTCCAAGATTTTTAACAGTAATTGAAAGAGTAGTGTTCAAACAACATAAATGTATTTTATGAATTTAGATGGAAATTATTGTTCAGGAAGCAATTTTTGCATGTGGTGTTTTATAGTGTGGAACCAATGTGACACAGTTGTGTCACAAATAAAGATGTCTGGACAGTTTCTCAGTCATAGGTGCAGAGTGAGAAAACATCTCACAGCACGTCTGGGGTGAGCAAGAGTGATGCCTCCCCCCAGAACATTTGGGATGAGAAAGACAGACGACTCCCCCAGCACACTCAGAGTGAGAGTGACACCTCCCCCCGGCATGTCCGGAGTGAGAAAGAGTGACACATCCCCCCAGCACACTCAGAGTGAGAGTGACACCTCCCCCTGGCATGTCCGGAGTGAGAAAGAGTGACACATCCCCCCGGCAAGCACAGATTGAGATAGACACCCCACTAGCACTCCCAGTGCGAGAAAGAGAGACACCTCTCCCTGGCATGTCCAGAGTGAGAGGGACACTTCCCCCGGCATGGCTGGAGTGAGTGAGAGAGATACTTCCCCCGGCATGGCTGGAGTGAGAGAGAGAGACACCTCCCCTTGGTACACCTGGGGTGAGAAAGAAAGACTGCTTCCCCGGGCACACCAACAGAGTGAGAGAGACACCTCCCACCCACAATGCACGGAGTGAGAGAGACACCTCTCCCTAGCACGCCCAGGGTAAGAAAGAGAGACACCTCCCACTAGCTCGCCCGGAGAAGCACCATCGTGATCATAGTGTGTCATGGGTTACCAGTCAATCTTAGAGCACACACATGAAATTATACTTTGTGGGCAATTTAGAGATGCCAATAAACAGTGAAAATGTGTAAGCTCCACATATACACATACACGGACACACATATACACATACACACACTCACACACACATACACACACACACAAACACACAGAGACACTCACAGACAGACAGACACACACAGACACACACACACAGATACACACAGACACACACACACAGACACTCACACACAGATACTCACACACACACACAGATACTCACAAACAGATACTCACACGCACAGACACACACACACAGACACACTCACACGCAGATACTCACACACAGATACTCGCACACACAGACTTAAGTAGCAGTGCTCCCCGTCAGTAATCTCATATCTGCCTTATAGGCGGCTGTTTGGCCAAGTTTTCAGTTAAATCACAGTGACACAGCACCTAGTATTTCCATAAATGAAGATCTTCAGGGTCTGTGGAAAAGTAATATTGAAAATAAGGGTCAATTTTATGTTTCCCAGTGATGGGTCTTTGTGGTGTTTTAAAAAGGGGGGTTAGGGTACAGGGTTAGGGTTAGGGTTAGGGTACAGGATCTTGCAATATTCTTATGCAATTGAGTCCAGTTACCGGTGGTTCAGAAAGAAAATATGATATGGACACCATGTGTCTTTCTTCACAACCTTTTATAATAGTTTAATTACCAAATTAGTTTAACATATAATCCCCAGCACATAAACCCAGAACACAATCATATATTCTGACAATAATTAAGTCCATACAAAAAAAAAATCTTCATTTGATGAAGCAAAAAGAAATAATAATTATTCGCTGGGTACCCAAATGCTCAAAACGGCCAGCTCCTCCTTATTGTCCCTCCTGAGAAAAACCACAAGGACAAAAAATGGAAGTTGGCGCTTTTTTTTTCCGTGCCTCATTGGTGGGAATGGGAGAGTTGCTTGGTCGGTAGGTTCATCTTAGCAAGGGAGGCAGATGTTGGTAACAAGAAAGAAGAAACTTAGATGCCACTAATGTCCGTGGCACTGCTCAGCTTTTTCCCTGCTCATTCACAGTGACTTGTAAAACAATATCGCCAGTCTCCTCAGAGCGTGATGACGCAGAGCCTGGATGGCACTGAGCTGTCGTGATATTACCAAAAATCTCGCATTCACTTAAAACATAGAGCTAGTGTAATTTCCAGGTAAGTTCCAAAAAGAAAAAAAAATCATATAACTAGACAAACACCAAAATTGCTTAAATAAAATAAAAGTACATTCATAGCGTTACATGAAACTCAAGCCCAGACTCATCATTGCCTCTTGCGGAAATCAGAGTAAGTAGAACCCGTTCGGTGTCGGCACTGTCCCCCAATCCTAGATCCACAGGCAAAATCCCACATGGGAGCAGCATATCTCTGTGGAGAATTCACTCTCTACCCTCTCCTCCCTCAGGCTTGACCACATACACAGGAATGTCTTGGTCCGGCTGTTTCCGCACTACATGAACAGCAGATTCCCACCTGTCCGAAATTTTATGTTTCTTCCGAAGACCCGAGTTCCTAACAAGGACATTATCTCCAACATCTAACGGCATAGCCGTTATTTTAGAATCCCACCGTTTTTTGTTCAGATTATGTCGTTTTTCTGCATTCTTTGAGGCCAAATTATACATGTATTTAAGTCTGCTGTTAAGGTCACGCACATAGTGCAAGTGTGTTTCAGAGTCATGACCCCAAAGCATAAATCAGCTGGGAGTCGTGGTTGTCGTCCGAACATTAGAAGGAACGGCACCTCACCCCTAACATCATTATTAGGGCAATCATAGGCATGCACCAACGGCCTTACATACTTCCTCCATTCTTCTTTTTTTCTTTTCCTCCAATGTCCCTAATAAATCAAGTAGGGTCCGGTTAAACGTTTCCACTGGGTTGCCTCTGGGATGGTAAGGGGTAGTGTGTGATTTAACAATGCCTTCCAGCAATTCTGCTATCACCTCTGCCTCAAAGCACGCCCCCTGATCACTACGTAAACGACGTGGAAATCCATAATGGCAAATTAAATTCTCCCATAGTACTACAGTCACCGTTTTGGCCGTTTGATCTCGGGTTAGGCATGTTTGGGCATACTTGGTGAAATGGTCAGTTATGACTAAGACATGCCTAGTGTCTTTTGAATCAGGTTCCAAGGACAAGAAATCCATACATAGGAGACTTCTGACCTTGATATTCACAAGTTCAGCTGCCTTTTGCACTTTGCTTTTGCGTCTCACACATCGTTCACACGTCCTACACTTTGCTTCTATGTACTGCATCATTTTAGGCCAATAAAATCGGGCCCTTGCCAACTCCACAGTCCGTTCAACACCCACATGCCCCACTTTATCATTCTAAATGCTCTCTCTCTTTGGCTCTGAGGCACAACAAGCTGATGGGAATCTTCACCTAGGTGATTGTGCACCAAAGTACGTCTGGTTGCTCACATATTTTGTCCACTGTATGGGAACCCAGAGTCAAGAGCTGTACAACATGTGCCAGACTAGTGTCTTCTCCCTGCAACTTCTGCCGATCTTCACTGGAAAACCCAGGCAAGGTAGGCTGACTGGGCCATAAGACTAGCTCTTCCAAGTCTTCCGGAACCGCAATGGTGTCACAGAGCAGTGTCTGTACAGCAGGGATGAAACTCTCCGCTATTGTCTCGTCTCCGCTTTCGGACACCACAAGAGCCCTCACCATGTGACTTGCACAAACAGTGCTCACTGCATTGTTATCCAATATGTTGAACTCGTCAGGGGCTAGCTTAGTACGATCGAGCATGCTGGCTATTCTCTTATCTACCTAGTCCACCTCCTCCTTCAAAGATGGTGCATGAGGCTGCCGTGAGAGGCCATCAGCATCCCCATTTCGTGTGCCCGATTTATAGTGGACGTCAGAATTATTTGCAGACAGTGCAGCAAGCCATCTGTGACTGGTGGCGTCCAATTTGGCGCTGGTCAACACATAAGTTGACAGATTATTATCCATCAACACTTTGAAGGTGGCACCATACAAATAGTCATGGAATTTTTCACAGACCTCCCACTTGAGTGCAAGAACTTGTGAGCCGGATAATTTCTTTCTGCCTTAGAAAGTCCACGACTAGCAAACGCCACCACTCTGGTCTGGCCATCTTGGATCTGAAATAGCACTGCACCCTTATCTGTGGTGCTGGCATCAGTGTGCAGAATACAGCCGCCAGTCTGTAAGTACGGGGGCTGCTGTGAGCTTCTCAATACCAAGCTCTAATGCCTTCTGACACTCCTCAGTCCAGCATCCACCTAAAAACTGAGACTTAGAGCTGGACACATACTCACTGCCACTATGACGGGAAGTGGTCAGGTTGAATACCGTGCTCTGAAATAACATGACCAAGCTATTTTACCGAGGTTTGGAAAAATTTATATTTGGATGGAGATAATTTGAGGCCAAAATACGAGATATGTTTTAGGACTCTCATTAGCCTCTCCTCATGCTCCTCCAATGTACTCGAAAAAATTATCAAATTATCCAGAAACGCAATTACCTCCTGGAGATTTATTATTTAACTGCATTTCCGTTTTTTGGAACGTATTCAAATTATATTGTACTTTATTGGTATTTGCTTGTATTACAGTTAATAGAGTAAACACTGACCTGTGGATTTGAAAATGAAATCTGCTCACTCAGTTATTCATTTGAAAATATTTGGTATTAACAATAGATCATGGATAAACATAAATCATTATGGCATATTTATTGTTTGTTGTTTTTATACTGGATCCTACAGTGTTGCACCTGTTGCTTTTTTATTCTGGTCTGTACATAAAAACACTAGAGTGCATACTTAATGTTTTCAGATCCTCTCAAGTCCGCATTTCAAGTTTCAGACTCATTTTGAAATGGATTCAGTTAATTTTTAAAATAATTGATCTACACACAATACTCCACAATGACAAAGCAAAATCAGGCCTTTGGAGTGTTTTCTTGATTTATTTAAAATAAAATAACTGAAATATCCTATTTACATAAGTATCCAGACCCTGCACGCAGAAGGGAAGCTTTACTGATTTAACACTGAGAGGGAGAAAATAGGCAATTTAACTGCATTATATACAATTTTACTTTTTACAAAGCATATATAGTTAGTTTATTCATTATTCTCTTTCAGAATATCCCTTTCAGCTCTATGGTTAAGCTTCTATGGACGTGTGTTTTATATGATTGGGGGAGGAGTGTAAACATTGCTATTCAATGGGATTTTTTGCCATATAAGAGTTTGTCCTGTCTGCTGAAAGATATTTCCCTTGCAAATGTCCTTGGTGTTTTACCTCATGGTATGATATGGGGAGAGTCCTTTGCTCATAACCACACACAGTCTCACACAGATTCCCCCCCCCTCCCCCCGGCAGCTGGTGGGAGAAAATAGCAGGTTGTATAGCAATAAAAGAACTAGACTGCTTTATATTGGTGACACTGATGTTTTTGGTAAAATTGCCATATAGTGGAAGTACGCAGCTTAAGTAAACTATTTATCTCTATGTTTCATTTAGGTTTTATATAATATAATGCAATATATGTATATTTTAGTATTTCTTTTATCTTTTTATTAATGGCAATTTCATCGCTGCTATGCTTGTCCATTCATGTATTGAACAAATAACAATGTAGAATCTTGAATGAGAAACTTCACCCTCTGTGATTGTGCGGGAAGCTTTGGCACTAAGCAGTGAGTGGCTCAGCAGGTTAAGTCTATGTGCCTGTGATCAGAAGATTGCTGGTTTGAGTCCCAGTCTTGGTAGAATGGTCACATATCTGTAGGCCCTTGAGCAAGACTCTTAACCCTGAGTTCCAGATGTGCTGCATATTACCTAACCCTAACCCCCCCTGCCCCCCAAGGCATAGAGAGCAAGATGGGGTCAGTGAAGAAGCATTCCAATGTTCCTGTACTTGTGCAAATAAAGCATGTTTGATTGTTAGGTACTTTAGACACTAGTTGATATAACGGCAGGTGCCCTTCCGGAATTTAAAATTTTAGGTGCTTGAAAACTCTCTACATAGCATTACCTGAAAATTTTGACATTTCTCCACTCCATGCAGCACCAAATAATCTACGTCTGTATCTAGATCGAATAATGTACTGATGAATTGACGTGTCACGAGTGAAACTGAAATAGATGTTACGAGCAGCTGGCAGTTCAGGACACGAGACGCATAGCTTTAAATAAGAATTTAAAGAACCACCTCTAGCACTTGTTACCAGATAAACGGCTCTTTTGCTTCTATGCAGTTAATCTAAATCTGAGAATATTGACAATACGTAAATGGCAATACTGGCCTCTAGTGGACAAATATTAAGACTATACCTTAAATTAAAGGTTGCCTAAGGCTATAGTATACTATCCGATAAGAACCCAAAACTTTTAAGAGGACGAAAATGGATTAAGACGAAGTGTTGTGGTCAAAAACATGCTGTGATCATTGATTAAGTTAATTCATCTCTTATTATGGAGGATTCCAGTTCATTCAGTTGTGCAGCCGTTACGTTATGAATCTACAATGCAAAAGTGTGATTTATAGCAGTATCAGAAGTGCAAATGCATTATTTCCGCGAAAAATGTGATCATTGTACTTTTCGATTTCGGTGATAGTTTCATCGTGTGCACACTAGGTGGCAGCAAAACACAGGGCACACCGCATGAGAGCAGCAACGCCCGAGCAGCCAAACAAGAAGCACCTAGAGTCACTAAATACATTTTTCTAAATAAGTAAGCCTACCTACAATTAAGGAGGTTTGAAAATGCATAGGCATAAACGATTGCAAGGGCAGTAACCAAACAGAATTGTCTTCGTCAAATTAATGTATAATTTTCACGGAAATGAACAAATTATGAGATGCAGTGGACATTAAATACGTCTATTATTATGTCACATCACCTAATAGTTTGCGTCCGTCAACATTCATTAGCAGTCAATATTTTTCTGGAAATATGTCAGAATTCTTTTTTCAGCCTATATTGCCACTGTCGTGGAGCTAGGGTTAAAGGCTGTTACGCTGTACTTTTCTCTGGGACTGGCTGACATCTCCATTACTCGCCCCTGATCTTCCCGTTTCCTATCTGTCAACCGGGAACGCTTTGTGCACATTCCGCCTCTCCGTTTGCATGGGAGAAGCAGTTTGGCTGGGCTCTTCTCTTACATAAGGTAGAGAAGCCATATCCAGAGATATCCACTTTAGACGGACAAGTGTTTTTTCCGCCATAAAGGGCACGAAACGGGCGATCCCATCCTCCCACTATTGCCGGTAGTTTCATACGAAGATGTTGTTGTTATTATTAGTAGTAGTAGTATTATGTCACACTTAACGTGCTTTATATTGGTTTTGTAAATGTTATTAACCCGTTTAACGCCTGGATGCTCACGACCCGTTAGCATTTAGCTTGGTTGGAAAAAGGAGTGCTTGGCACTGCATGACAGACATTATCCAATGTTTGTCTGATTCCTCCTCCGGCAAACCGGATTTATTTAATCAAAGGCTGTATGAGAAGTTACTAGTTGCTGCTGGTGGAAGAGCAGTGTCGTCTGGGTTTTCTGGCAGCGACCGAATGGGGCGCCAGCGTCTTACCCTTTGCATGTAAGTAGGCCTACTATGGACAGTAATTAAGATGATCACCGTTAACATCTCGGGCTAGTGTCAGCACCTTCGATACAGTGTCCTCTTAACTAAAACATATCTCCAGCCGGAAAGACATCCATCCTGTTTAATTCCAGGCATTTAGAGAGGGATTGTTAACGAGGTTATATAGCCATAACCAGTTATTGTTTTGTAGTATGCAGTAATATGAATTTACCCACAAAGTCACTTTATTTTTTTGGAGAAAATCGCAATCGCATCTGATCGATTTGGCTCTATGATTTGATTTGACAATAAGCATATTTTCTGCTGTTTGTCCTTTCTGTCACGATCAGGAGTGACAGAAATGTTATCGCAGCACATTCTCCTGGCGGCTTCAGTGGAAATTTCCAGCTCCTGGCGTATGACATGGTTTGGACTGCGCACGGCCGGTTAGGGCTCCGGCTTCCTGTGCGTATCATGTACATATATGGACCACTGTCATAAATCCCGCCCAGCACAGCGTGGTATTTTTCAAATTACTTGCAGCAGAATGGAAATCCTATTTCGTAAGGGATTGTTATGCTCTCTGCTTTCATGTTTATGCTGTATTGTTGAACTGTATTTTGGTCTAACTTGATGAATAAGTTTATATTCACCCATGTTTTAGAGAATATTTCATTTAAAATCTAAAAAGAGATTTAATCACTAGAAGCATACATTTGTGTTTATATGAGACTTCTTAACTCTTCAGCAAGTATTAGGTCAATTAGGACCGTCCTCAAGGCACAAACCAGAAAAAGGAGCATCCTCAAGGCCGTAGATGATATCTGCATATTTGGGTTCTGGAGATTCTGCTCTGCCAGAATCTTGGGTTTGGCCAGTAGAGTTACAGGATGAGCCATCCAATCAGTGTATGGACACAGAATGGTCAGAACATCTTTCCATTGAGAGCTCAGAAGGACCAGTTTGTAACTTGGTGATGTCTCCTGGCTTGATGGAAAAACTCAAGATGGAAAAGGCTTGTGCAGGTTAGGGCTGAATTTATTGATGAGCATTTACTGAAGTGTAGGGAAATTACACATCCATCTCTTTTCTGTAACCACTTATCCTATTCAGGGTTGCAGGGGGTCCAGAGCCTACAGGTGCAAGACAGGGAACAACCCAGGATGGGGTGCCAACCCATCGCAGGGCTCATACACACACATACATACCTACAGGCAATTTGGTAACTCCAGTCAACCTTAGCATGGTTTTGGACCATGGGGGGGGGATCGGCAGTACTCAGGGGAAACCCCATGACAACATAGGGAGAACATGCAAACTCCACACAAATGGGGGACACTTGATCCCTGGTCCCAGAGGTGTGAGGCCTCAGTGCTAACCACTGCACCCCCACACAACCCCTTACACTTACTTAGAATTTGCTTTGACAGTGGGAAAGCAGCTATTCCCCTCTTGGAATCTGAACTAAATTTTTCTGATACGTGTCAACCGGGAGTGCGTTGTGGAAGAACTGCACCTACAGGCTGCTGATCCCTTCTCTTTCAGGTCCCTGGTCTCCTGACCTCACAGCTCCTACTGGCCTAATGGGGGATTAGGGAAGTGACTAAATGTTTGCTGGACAAATCCCCTAAATGGAAGTCATGATCACATTGACATAAATCTGTCTTCAGGTCATGTAGGGTCATTTAGAGGTCAAGGGGCTTTGTCATGTTACTGTGTCATTCGCAGTTTGTTCAGGCCTAGAAACTCTGTATTTGTTTAGCATTAGTTTTGTGAATTAAGTTGAACCTATATGAACAGCAGGGCTGGACTGGGATTAAAGATAGGTCTTGGACTTTGGGGTCCCACAAGATAAATTATGCTGGCTCATACTCATGGGCCATACCCGGCATGCCGAATGGCCAGCACAGCCCTGACAAACAGTCATCTTTTTTTTTCTTTACCTTCATGAGAGCATTCAAGCAGAGATGAAGAGCTCTGCGTCACAGTGGGCTGTAGCAGCAGCGGGCTTGATGTCACAGGCAGATCCTGCCCTGGGGTGTGAGAGCATGATGCTTAGCAGCTCCTGCTGGCCGTGTGTGAACGCAGCACCTTGTGTCCAGCTTCGGCCTATGACAGGATTCCCATAGTAATTTTGGAAGCTGCTCTGTATGCTGTGTCAGTGTTTTTCTGTGTGTTTGTCTTGTGAGGTCACTGGTGGACTCAGAGGGGAGCAGGTGAGGGGGGCATCTGGCTGAAAGTGCCTTTTAGAGTGGCAAAAGTGCAGCTAATGGCTGCCCTTCACATATTTTAGTGCCGTTTAGGATGCCCCCTTCAATGTGCCCGATAGAGCAAGAAAATGTGATGAAGTGTCTAAATGAGTGCCCTTCTAGTCGACAGAATGTGATGCAGTGCCCTTAGAGTGGTCTAAGTGGTCCTTATGGGTACCTGTCCAATGGAAAAGGGCGCCATTATGAAGTTCCCTCCTAGTGGAGAGAATGTGATGTAGTTCCCTATAACGTGCCCTTACAGTGGTCTAAGCGGCCCCTATGGGTGCCCTTCCCATGGAAAAGTAAATGGTAAATTTGAGGTGCCCTTTGGATGCCTGTCTGGTGGAAAAAAAACCATGAAGTGCTCTCTAAGGTACTCTTACAAGTGAGCAAACACAATGAAGTGTCCTTGTAATGGAGAGAAAAATCTCTCTGATGGATGCCCATCCTATGAAGGAAACGAGATAGAGTGCCCCGCTATGAGATGCCACTTCCTGTACATGTGATAAAAGTCAATGAAGTAATGTACCATCTACGAGGTGTCCTTATATGTAAGAAAATTGTCTGTACACGTATGCATGTGTAGACGCTACTGATGGCTCTGCCTTCGAGTATGTGGTAGTTCCAGTTACCATGGCAACTGTCTAAATCCCACCGTACCAGTGCAACTTGACAGGGCACAATTTGGCTGTATTATCCACTTGGGTCTTTGAAGTGTCCCGCATTCATGATAATTGCATGAAAGGCGTCGCCTTGTTACTGCTGGGCCACCCAGTACCCGCTATTAACGGGGCCCGAAAGGAAGGGGCACAGCCATCCCCACAGCTGAGCTGTCATTCTGTAATGAATGGTGGGAAAGTCCCCCCCCCCGAAAGGGTTTTGAAAGCCATGGATGGCAGGAAGCGACCTTAGGCTGGAGGGAGGAGGCTGTGCGGAGGGCCACAAGTAAAGACGGATGCTTTCATCTGTCGCAGGCATTGGGTGTGAATCACTGATTACTGACGCGTCGTTAGGAAAACTCTGAAGAGACACTTCAGTCTTGGATGTCTACTTGCATTGAAAGAGCCCATAAATCTGGGTCTTAAGTGCCAGGGGTGACAGGCAAGTGCTCCTTTTTCTGGTTCTTGCCATGAGGACAGTCCTTTATCTGGTCTGTGCGTCGAGGATGTTACTTTTTCTTGTTCGTGCCTAGTGGATGGTCCTTTTTTTGCATGTGATTCGAGGACAGTCCTTTTTCCGGTCTGTGATTTGAAGATGCTCCTTTTTCTGGTCTGTGCCTTGAAGATGCTCCTTTTTCTGGTCTGTGCCTTGAAGATGCTCCTTTTCTGGTCTGTGCCTTGAAGATGCTCCTTTTCTGGTCTGTGCCTTGAAGATGCTCCTTTTTCTGGTCTGTGCCTTGAAGATGCTCCTTTTCTGGTCTTTGCCTTGAAGATGCTCCTTTTTTCTGATTCGTGCCTTGAGGGTGCTCCTTTTTCTGATTCGTGCCTTGAGGGCGCTCCTTTTTCTGATTCGTGGCTTTTTCTGATTCGTGCCTTGAGGGTGCTCCTTTTTTCTGATTCGTGCCTTGAGGGCGCTCCTTTTTCTGATTCGTGCCTTGAGGGCGCTCCTTTTTCTGATTCGTGCCTTGAGGGCGCTCCTTTTTTCTGATTCGTGCCTTGAGGGTGGCCCTTTTTCTGATTCGTGCCTTGAGGACGCTCCTTTTTTCTGATTCGTGCCTTGAGGACGCTCCTTTTTTCTGATTCGTGCCTTGAGGGTGGCCCTTTTTCTGATTCGTGCCTTGAGGGTGCTCCTTTTTTCTGATTCGTGCCTTGAGGATGGCCCTTTTTCTGGCTTGTGGCTTGCTTGATTATAGAGACTTGAAGCATAATTTTTTTTGCTCCTCAGGAAAATTAGTTTCTGCTGTGGGTGACTTTTCTGTAAGTGATATGCTGTCACAATGCTTCTAAATAATAATAATAATAATAATAATAATAATAATAATAATAATAATAATAATATTCAACTCTGACTGTGTTGGCAAAGATGTTTGATGGTTGTGATTTAAGATTCTGCCGTCATCACTAAGGAATCCGAAGAGAGAGTGACAGCCCCATTGCCTAAAAGGAGGGGTAATGAAATGGCCCACACCTCCTTTTAGCTCTGCTGTTTGTCTTTCTCTCCCGGTTTTCACACTGACAGCTCCTCTTTTCAGACCTGGTGAACTGCGCAGCCTCTCCATAGGGGCCGGGGGGGTGGAAGGGGGGCTGTAGTGCGTCACTGAAGGGATGAATGAAAACACCTTGTTTCAATGGGGGTTTCTGCCATGCACCACACAAATAGCAGGAACCGTGTTGGAGATGGACCCAACTTCTGCCTTCTGCTGGTATGCCTGGTTTTGCTCCCATATTCTCCAGAATCGGACAGGCCCCGGAATTACTGGGAAGCAGTAATTATGTATCACATGTCTTCCTGGAAAGGGCATGACTTTGATATCTACCTCTAAAAGCGTTTTTGGCCCTCATCTCCTCCAGTGATTTGATTTATGCCACCAGGTGATAATCAGCTAATTTATGTGAACCATAGAATTACTGGGAAGGCTTTTGGGCCCCACATCCTGCCTGATATTGCTTTGATATTTTGTTAATGCAGAACCATAGGAGGGGCTAAATGAAAACAGCAGGCTGTGTCACAAAGGCAGCTGTGTGTATTTTTAGCACTTCTTTATTTTCAGTCAGACTAAATGTTTTCTGTCTCCCATGATGGACATTGCAGTTGAGGCCATTAAAATGGCTACATATTTAATAAATTTTTTTGGACATTTATTGGACAGGTAATTAGCATTAGGTGGAAAATTTATTAATAAATATTCTCATTTTCATTTTGTGTTTTTTTATTTTTAAGCTTCTACCCACTTTCGGCTCAGGTTTTGTTTGTTGTTAAAGCCCATCTGATAAGGCCTGCAGGGCCTGGATGTTTATCCCACTCATGGGTGGACATGAAGACCCTCTTCTTATGTAACATTCCATCACAGTGCAGGTGATTCATCAGAGCTCCCTGTTCTCGTGTTGCCTGTCTAGTGTGCATCACCGCAATGAACTCCATTGACAGTCTGGAGTATCGTTTATCCTGTAAGATTAAGATGCTGAGATCTGAGATTAAGTTGGAAATTACAGCTCAGAAATAGTAAAAGTTATTAAAAGTCTAATGCATCTGTCCATCTTCCAGCTGCTTTTCCTGATGTGGTCACAGTTTAAGCTCTAGTAAAAAGCTGAATATATATAAGCGATGCCCGCTTCCTGCTGCTCGGAGGGGATGGCGATGCCCACTGTCTTCTGCTCGGAGGGCATGGCGATGCCCGCTTCCTGCTGCTCGGAGGGGATGGCAATGCCCGCTTTCTCTGCTCAGAGGGGATGGCGATGCCCGCTTTCTCTGCTCAGAGGGGATGGCGATGCCCGCTTCCTGCAGCTCGGAGGGGATGGCGATGCCCACTTCCTGCTGCTTCGAGGACATGGTGATGCCCGCTTTCTCTGCTTGTTGAGGATGGCGGTGCCTGCTTCCTGCTGCTCGGAGGGCATGGCGATGCCCGCTTTCTCTGCTCGGAGGGCATAGCGATGCCCACTTTCTGCTGCTCAGAGGGGATGGTGATGCCCGCTTCCTGCTGCTCGGAGGGGATGACGATGCCCACTTTCTCTGCTCAGAGGGCATAGCGATGCCCGCTTTCTCTGCTCGGAGGGCGTAGCGATGCCCGCTTTCTCTGCTCGGAGGGCATGGCGATGCCTGCTTTCTCTGCTCGGAGGGCATGGCGATGCCCGCTTCCTGCTGCTCGGAGGGGATGGCAATGCCCACTTTCTCTGCTCAGAGGGCATGGTGATGCCCGCTTCCTGCTGCTCGGAGGGCCAGATCCTTAATAAAACAGCATGTGTGGATTGTCGCAGTTAAAACATCCCGTAATGCTAAACACCTCTTACAGCTGTTCCCCGTGGATCTGCATTGTGCCAGTTCTGTCCACTGATGAGATGAGGGTGAGAGGAAAGAATTTTTTTTTCATGTTTTTGGACCACCCTATTAAATAGTCAGAGTTATGGATGACACGGCCTCTGCTGCTTCTGGAGTCAGACAGGAATGTTCTTACTGCTAAATGTATGATTTTGATGTATGCTTGTGACATTTAATCAGACTACTGATAAAGTGTTTTGCCTTCTGCTCTGTAAAGAACCCAGATTGTGGAAATGGTGCTGATTACTTAGGTCTGTACTTTCATTCTATGTTTTGTCCATAAATGGCTTGGTGAGCAGGTGCAGTTTAGAGTCTGCATGATATAAAGGAACCTTAGGATGCACATTGGCGATGTCCACCAGCCCCCGGGAGCTCAGTCAGTACACGCTGTCTGCTCGTTGCCTCAATATGGGCCTGGTATCCATAACATTCCGGTAAACAGTGATGTCAGTTTGCCTGCGGCTCTTCACCTTGCTGGGCCTTATCTCTGTAGGCCTGAGACAGTTAGTGCATCCCTCTCCAGACAACACTGTACAGTGCCGAGTGCCTGAGTAGTCTGAGCCCTAGATGCCGCCTCTTGTTATCAGTGAGGCAGAAAGAGCTCCAGTGCATCTGACTTGAAAATTGGTTTCACACAGTCTGTAGTTTCACATGCTGAAATGTCAGCTAAGCAATATATTCCCACTGAATGCTGCTTGCACTTTGTTGCCCCCTAGTGGAAGTATTTGCTTCTCCCATGGTTACCAAGCTCAATGAATGCGACTGATCCTTTTTTAAATGCTTCCTCTGGGTGTTTCTTGATTTTACAATTGATTCATTTATACTGCCTTGTTGAATTTCATTTTTAGAAACCAGTTTATTAACATTAAACTTCTGATCCTGGGTTATAGGTGTGAAATTTTACATTTTCTTTTCTATGTAAATCAAAGTTGATTCAGACACACTTGTGCCAACGACGCAATAGGGTATATTGTACAAACTATATAGTAATATAGTGATTTATCATTTGAGAATGTCAGTAAATATTGGCCTATCTGAATAACTTCTGACATGTAAAGCTGGCTAAGTAGATAAATATATGATGTCGTATGGTGGATGATGTATTGGATTAAATCACACACAACAGAGGAGGTATGGAAATTTCTGGCTCGGTGTCATACTGTCAGTTTACTATGAGACACAGCACTTAATCTTACCTTTGAAACCCAGGATAATATCATGCTGATCCTCTGTGCCTACAAAGGGTAGCAGTTTTGGGCTCTTTACTTTTATGACTTCACTTCGCTTTCATGCACTATGTTCCCTGCCCGCAGGCTGAAATTACAATGGCTGGATGGATTTTGATAGATAGATCAGGAAAGGAAAATGACCTGTTTAGCCTAGTTAGCAGATTAATCTCATAGGATGACAGCTGTAGCTCTCAGACATTATGAAATCAAAATTTTATGCAGTGACATTATTAGTTTTGAGGAGAAAATGCACTCCTTTATTTTTCGATTGCATATAACATCACAATTTCTCAGTTCTTTAGGACTGATCCATGCAAGCTTATGCTTTGTAGACTGAACTGCTTTTTGCTGTCTGGTGCTCGAGTTGAAATCAGGGCATGAAGACTGCAGGGAATTCCACCCCACCCCGTTCCTAATGTCAAGACCCCGACAACAGTCACCATTCATACCCTGATCCTCCGTCCTTTTTTCCAGACCTTGTTACATTGTCTGTCTCCTTTGTTTGCTCCAAGATCGTGACGCTGAGAGGGGCTAATTTGGCAAATGGATCAGGCCCGGCTCCCTCTGTGCTTAGAGCAGGCTGAATATCCAGATTCTTGTCTGTTTTCAGCAGGACAGCTGTTCCTCTGATTTCTGGCTTCAGTATAATATGGAAGTAGTTGCTTTCCAGATGTGCCTCAGTGAGATGAATTATGCAAGCAAAGGCCACCTTATACCAGGGGCACACTTAACCTACCACTATTGGACCTGGGCTGAGGGGACACACTTAACCTACCGCTATTGGACCTGAGCTGTGGGGACACACTTAACCTACCGCTATTGGACCTGAGCTGAGGGGACACACTTAACCTACCGCTATTGGACCTGGGCTGAGGGGACACATTTAACCTACCGCTATTGGACCTGAGCTGTGGGGACACACTTAACCTACCGCTATTGGACCTGAGCTGTGGGGACACACTTAACCTACCGCTATTGGACCTG
>JAOYFF010000038.1:3981313-3991930 GCA_025773925.1 Cryptomyrus ogoouensis | reverse complement strand
TGTGTTACTCTATGAGGGCTCCCTTCCCGTGAAGCAGCGGCTGAGTCTTGGCACTATTTGCTAATCTTTGAGGGCTCTGGCCACAGATTCCCTTACCATGACATCCTGCTCGGCTACCTCTAAGAATTTCATGGGGTCTGCTGCTTCCCTGTGCTCACCAAACAAAGCCTGCTTAACCATTCAAGGTTTCCACTGGATTTTCAATTGAGAAGACCGAAAGTGCCTCAAAAATGGCGTAGTCGTGTGACATCAGATCCATGGAATCTCCTAATGTTTTTTTAAAATATGCGAAACTATAGTTTAATGGATTAGAGCAGCTGCTATGATTTCTTAATTTATATGTTACTGGAACAATGGTTCCTTAGGTATGAGACATACACTTACAACTTATCAAACAGGAAAATCCATACAGTAATAATAATTTTTATCTACAATTACAGCAGAGAGTCAATATAATATTGTATAAACGTGAATAGTATGTTTGTTCATTTCTGGAAACTGGCTTCTGTTCCTGTTTCCTTCATCACCTATGCAGAAATTTAGAAATAGGTGCTGTAATTTTTAAAGTATCAGCATTGTCCGAACATAACATTGCCGTCGTCTTTGTCCAGCTCATTAAGACTTTTAGCTGCATGATACATTGCCCTGCACTGGAAAACTACAACAGGCAGCCTAACAGCCATTTGTGGTTCTTTCAAAAAACAATTGGAATTTCTGCACCACATCAGGTCATGCGGTGCTTTTAGGGAACATAAAATTTAACTGCATGCATTACAAGACCAGTAAATCATCCTGGAGACATTTTCTGTTCCCATAGACCACCATGCTCAGCAGTGCATAACGCCGACCCAAAAGAGCCTGTGAGTGAGGACGTGCTTGGGCCGCTTTTATTAGTGTTATATATTCAGTGTTTGTCAGGTGCACTGTGAGAGGTACAGGCTGGTTGTGCAGTCCGGCATACAAAAGAACTGCACATTGCAACACACTTTGTAGAAAAAGCAGCACAGTGAACATGTTTTGCAATAGATAACCTTTCCATGTTAGAGATCCTAGGCATGTATGATACCCCTAGAGCGACCAGCAGATGGAAGGTCTTCCTAGGGGCAGCTGCCGATTCCGGTAACGAGATCCCCCCCCAGATAGACTTTCGAGTGCCTGTGCTAAGGTTGCCTCCGAGGTAACAATGGCTGAACATACTGTGTGTCTGGGGTAGGGAGTGCAACTTCCACTAACACATTGCTTGAGGGGGCAACAGTAACTTAGTAACTCAGTTATTACTCAAGAACTAATCATGAGCTAATATAGTAACTGCATGAAATGCATGAATCGTTATGATTGATTAATGATGAAAGAACATGGGGTGAGCAGGTAGCTAACACTTCTGGCTAAGTAATACATTAATAGGAGTGTATTACATTATTTAGTAAAGTGTTACCCTCTGTAATAAAGGGTTACCTTGCCTCTCTGATCATATAGCTTGAGCAAATTCTGCACCAGAAAACTCTTTGTGCCAGAATGTTTAATCTAAAAATAATTCATTGTGTTATTAAAATGGATAAAAGCCAAATTGTTCAAGCTGTGTGAGGCATACTAAATAATTTAAAAAGCACGTGCTGGTCACAGAAATAAGCAACAAAAATAAGGATCAGCAGGTTTGCTGCTCGGGGCCTAGAAGCGATGGTGACAAGCGGGAAGCTCACTTTCCATTCCGCTTTATAATTCTTTGATCATTTATCTGCCAGTGATCTAATCTATAAGATGTGTTTTGGAGGGGCAGGTCAATGCCAGCTGTGTTTGGTTACTTCGTTCCTAGAAGCAGGACGAACATTTGGCCGAACAGACTGGGTGTAAACATTTGGGATAACGTGTTTAAAGTTACCCCTTAGACATGATTTGTTTGGCCCTCTATTGCCAAAATGGGGCCCGTGTTACTTCTTACAGTAAAATCCCTTTTGATTCTTGCTGTGTTAGCAAAATCACTGGCATGCTTTATCACTGGGACAGTACTGGGCATGTTTACAGTGAAGTGCAGTGTAATGACATAGTATTTTCTTGGTGTTTGGTTTGTGGAACATTTGTAAAATACTTCATAGTTGTAAAATACTTTATAGTCAGTAAATTAACATTGCAGTATAACTTGATTTAATTACATTTTTATGCTTCTTGGACAAAGATAATTTCATATTATGAAGCACAGGAAATAACTCTTTTGGAATTAATACAATTAAAAAGTCACTTGAGAAAAACTTTTTCCTTTGCTTCAGTTTATTTTGTATTTGTATGAAGGAATTCTAGACCAAAGAAATGTCCTTTCAAAACTGTTAATCATTGTCACATCTATCAGAGTGAGTAAACTGTAAGTGGAATGAAATGAGTTATTTATGAGCAAAACGTCTCTGGTGACAGAGGTGCAGTTTATGGACGATGTCACATCATTTCTGCACTGTGCTCATACTTGGCAGGAGCTAGAACCTTCTCAATAGTTTCTTAAGAAGAAGAAGAAGAAAAGATCTTCTGGTCACAGCTCCTGTAAATCAAACGGCCTTAAAGTGGTCTGTCGCCGAGACAAATTGGCCACAACTCCTGGCTGACATCAGGACCACTGGAAAATGTCACAGAGGTCACTTGGGCTTTTTTCCTGTCACTGGTGTCAGGTTGAGTTTTCCACTACTCCCAAAAAAATGCGATGGAAAGACGTCTGCAGTGAAAGAATGGAAAGTCTGCTCAGACTTCTGGAATTCAAAGTCTGCTTCTGCCGCCGAGTCTTGCATTCGTCACTTTGCCAAGACAATACTTTAACAATTCTGATAATCAAAAAGTCAGTGCCTTTTTTTTAAAGTCTTGTGTACTTCCTGAAGAGATTCATATTTTCCGTATTCTTATTCCCAGTATTATTCATGTTGAAAAAAACATTTTGTTCCCTGTACCGTGCTCTGGGTGTCTTTCGCTAGTATTGACACACAAACACACACACATATTCATGCACATACATAATAAATCACATGCCTGGTAGGCGACTCGATACACTTGTTGAGCTTCCCACTAATGACGGCCATTTTTCAGTAGGTGCTGTTTGCCTCTTACTGTAAGACATTTCTCAGACCTCAGCTATTCCAGCCTAAATTTCCAGATAACCCTCTCATGTCCCCACTGATGTGTCACCCATCTGCGTTTCCCACTTCAGAGCCTGCAGTTTAGCCTGTCTGCCTTAGCATCCATCTGTCTTCCCATCACCTATGCTGGCCTCCCTTTTGGTGGAAGGAGGGACCCCAAACCACCACAGCAGAACACAAACTTCTTGAGCCAGTTCGCTGTAGAAACATTTCAGTCTTAATGGGTTAAAAGTTTGACGGCCGTACATAACCCTACAGACTCTATTATGATGATGAAAAGAGTTTGTGAAGGATCTCAGGAATATTTAATCCCTTTCTATCTACAGGATTATTTTGAAATAGGATAGCTTCCTTGCCAGATTTTATATTTGATTCTCAGCCAAACTGCGTGGGCAGTCTCCATAGCAACAGCAACAAACAGAAGACTATTATGCGAACAAAACCCGCACAGTCAAGGACGTAACTAAAAGCTTGAGTCCCATATTGTTGTTGTAAAAACAATATGGAAATGTCTCGCGGGTGATCCTGAGGAGAGCTGCGGATGCCACAGGGCTTTAGCTACTTTGAATATTTTAAATCCAAATTTAGCACAGAAAGCATTTCATTAGAAGTTCTTTTGCTGTTTGCCCTGAGTAATTGACCAAGGCCGCACCTCCTCTGGAAGGTCACAAAAGGTTATTTCTGTACTCAGTTACTGCTAACAAAAAAAAACATTCCCGGAGGATCTGGAATGAGCCGCTGACCTGAGCCGCTGGCCCGGACGTCACCGAGAACCCGCACCGAATGTGTCTGTCCTCCTGCTGCTGTGATGCTATTGACAGAGGCCAGAGCCGACTGTGCCAAGGAGGTCGGGACCCTGCTAGTTTACATCTGGATCTGGTTGGGGAGACGCACTTTCCCTAACTGTTACTCCTTCATACATTTTATACTTGCACTTTATTCATCCAGCAGACTGCAATCCATCTGCCATGAGATGCACTCAGAGCTCAGACAGTTGACGCAGGTGTGGCTGCTGTGACGGTGCCAATAACTCTGGCTGCACGCCGGCGGCTTTAAGCTCTAAGGACAGCGAAATGCTACATGCTCTTTGCGGCAGAGGCGGGGATCTTCCGAGGACCGCTAGACGTGCTGTTTTCCTTTTCGCCTGTTCATTGAGTCACCGCTCTGGCCCGGTCACAGGCTCACCTGGTGTTCCGTTTATTTGTGACTGGTTTGAAAGGTAACTGGGAAGCCTGACGGGCTCACAGTGGTCCAGGGATAAGCCCCACCACATTCTGTTATTTAGCGAGCTTTTTTCAGGATAAGTGCCCGAGGAACAGTAGTGTCAAATGGGCACTGCTCGATTCACTCTGAATCCAAATTCACTCTGAAGATGGTGGTGCCTGTAGACACAGAGGCTTCTACAGCAAAAAAAAAATACTAATTATGTTTTGTATACCTATTTTAAATTATTGTTGAAACATTTTGAAAGCCAAACTGGCCAAGTGTATTTATAATCAGAAAACGATTTTTATGCAGTTTTGTTTCACTGTCCGAAATGAGAATCAAGTGACTTGACCTGAAGGTAAGAGCCCAAGCCAAACCTGTTTCCAAACTACATTGTGATGTTCAGACCTCTTGGGTCACAGATTGAGTTATACCTGGATTCTAGGCTGCCTGCACTGACTCCATTTTAATGCGTACTCAATGCCTCTTGTGGTCACAGTTTGAAATTCTGCTTATAATAACAGTATAATATTATTTTAATGAAAGATATGTATTATATGTAGTACTAGTTAAGTCAAGCAGCTTAAGGTGGATTTTATAATTGACCTTATATGAATTGATTTCAGTATGGTGGTAACCTTCTTGTCTTCACTTTTACACCTGTCTGTATAATAAAATAACAGCAGTCATTAGTAGCCAAACTGTGCCGACAGTTTCCATAGAAATGCCAGTAAACAGTCGGCTATTGTATGAGTAAAACTCTTAGAGTTGAGGAACTTCCTAAGCACTGGAATCCCACATTGCTGTGGGAATTAAAGATTCCTGAAGAGAGCTGTGAAGACCACATTGGTTCCTGCCTTTTGCTCCTTTTGTGGGCTTTTTTTTTTGTAAAAAAACATTGTTCATGTTCCCACATTCTATTGGGACACTTCATGACTGAATGTCTGTAAATACATACATTCATATGCTCCAGTAATGCAGTTCTGCAGATGCTGTACACTAAGTAGTACACTAGTCACCTGACCTAATCTGATCAATCACATAATGCGACAGGACATCGAAAGGTGTCTGATTTCCCACACCAACAGAAACAATTTATTTTATAAGATGTTTTTTCTCCCCACTAGTAGCAGTGTGAAAGGTATCCAAAGTTGTTATGATTTTGGTCATAGTACATCTCTGGAAACTTTTGGGAGCAAGTCAGATACTTTGTGAGACTTCATTTAGCTACTTTCCTTTTATTATTGATGTGTTTGGCTGACTCCTTCGTCTTGTGTGGCATGTGGGATAGAGAACCTTACAGTGTTTTCCTTTCCAACGTTATCAGATACTCAGCTCTTTGACTGCTACTTTAGCTGCCTTCCCGGGTCTTGCCGGCACGTGTCAGTCAGATGCCTCCATCTGTTACAGCTGTAACATTCTCCAAGTACAGCCAGTTGTAAAATAAGGCTTCTCTGACAAAAGTGCTTAATCTCACAAAGGGAATATCAGGGAAAGAAAATTTCATCGCATTTTTATTCCGGAGACTCTATAGAATCCAACGATGCCAAACTGGATAAGTCCTAAATATCCCCTGGTAATCTCTCTCTGAGTATGTTTTTAAGGTTTTCAGAACAAAGAACTAAACCGAAGCTAAATTAATGTAATAAATGTTAGAGATTATCATTAGCTTCCACTAAAGTTTTTAGTGTTTTATCAGTGTACCTTTATGAAATTAAATTTTGGAGTTAGGAGATTAGACATGGACAGTCTTGTCACATCAGAGATGGCATTCCCTGATAATTTGGCTGTTATGGAGTACACTTTGACATCCATAATCATCTCGTAAAATTCCACCGCATGTAAAGAAAGTAACTTTTCCATAGTTTGTAGCTTGTGTCTTGCAACGCTTTTAAATGACTGCAGTAAAATGGCAGCCCAGCACTTTCATGTGGCAGCCATGTGTTTGTCGTCTCCCATAACTGCACCCAGAGTCGCCGGCGTGGAGCCATGGGCATCCGTGGAATCCGACTGGCCTCGGCTCAGTTAGGTGGAAGTGCGTTCCTGAGATACTCTTGCTTATTCTGGCCGGCTGCGAGCGCTCCAGTTTCTGATCACCGTATAGACCCAGACAGCATGTTTACAGACAGTGTGACAGTGTGCACACAGGGGACACTGCAGGGTACATCCAGACACTCCACCACAACAGCAAGAGCGGGAATAAGGTCTCTGGAGAACAGCGATCGGGTGACTTGAGGAAAAGTAAATTTTTGAAGGCATGACTAAGGGTTATAAAATTTTGATGAAGTACACATTGCAGTTGGAGACAATTTGTCTTATTTAAATATAAGCGCAGGACCACTGTAATTGGGGAAAGAGGCTTCTTGTTGATAAGGTCAGATCTGTTCGCTGTAAAAATCCTGGATTTCTGCAAATCCCATCCTGAGAGGTGTATTACCACTGATGACAACCAGGACCTGAACAGGAACCAAGACACATTCACAGAGCAAAATAAGAGCATGTGATCTGGCTTCCTGCTGCGGCAGCTTCCCGACAGACAGGCAGGCGCTCAAGGCCGCTGGTCTCTGCCATCCCTCACTCCGCTAGATTTTTTTCTCAATCTCAGTAGAGCCATTTGCTAAAAATGTTGGGGGCCTGTTTCACCAGCGAGTGACCCAGCTAGTTAGCCTTCACAGGAGCTCAAACAATTTCCACAGCCCTTCCAGCAAATCTTCTTAAGGAAACAGATTGATTTCCCAGTAAGCACAGGACACCAGTCCATCACAGGACAAATCAGAAACATCATTTCACCTAAACTGCACATGTTTAGACTATAGGAGGAAGGCTGAGTACCTGGAGAAAACACATGGAGACAACATGCAAGCCACACACACACACACACACACACACACGGGATTGTAATTGTAACTTTGTGGGGACTCTCCCCACAAAGTTAACTCAAATCACATGACGACCTTAAGCCCTACCCAGCCCTAATCTTAACCATACTGTAAGTAACCAAACAAAATGTGAGACTTTTGGCATTTTTACTTTTTAGTTTGCATTCACAGATCTTTGTGGGGACATTTGGTCCCCACAATGTAATATAAACCCAATCAACACACACGCATACAGAGTCCGGAGCAGGACTACAACCTCCGAGTGACCACACCACCTGAGGCACTAGAGTGTCTCACAATGTGCTCACAATGAGAGCAGAACCTTATTGAATGAGCTTTTGAGAGACGTCTTTCTCTTATTGACCTCAATCCATTTCAGTCAGTGAACGTTATTATTCAAGGAAGGAGAGGAGGAGCCTGGGTTGTCCAATGTGTCTGTGTCCATGTTTAAAAATGCCTGGGAAGGCACCGACACTGATATTGACCTTTGACCTCTGGGTCCAGCTGACAGAGAGTCAGATTGTGGATCAGATGACATATCCTTGATACTGGAGGTGGGGTGGGGTTAAACTTGCAGAATTTTGTAAGTGCCACTTGTACTCCTCAGTTTCCACCATGACATGCTCTTTAAGGGTTAGTTTGCAGTCAGTAAATCACAGGTACCCTGCTGTTTTACTAGGGTGTGCCTTTATAAAAAAAAAAAAGAAAAAAAACCTGCTTACACTGAAGTCAGAAAATGACTTTCTCTGCTGTGACGTCAGTGGAAGACCCAGACACTGAGGCAAGCTGCTTTTACGACTTCCCTGGGGGCAGACGGTTAATCATGGATGTAAGATCATGCCCGTTCCATGGTTACTCTGTTTGGGAGATGCTGATTGGCGGCAACCCTGCTGCCTGAAGCAGTGTCACTTCCTCGTTATCAGCACATGAGTGTTTCTAGGGCCTCTCACCAGTGGCCTGTACCACGAAGCAGGGTTACTCCGATAAGCCGGTAACCCCGCTTCGTAGTACAGGCCACTGGTAATTGACTCTCAGCTGCCTGTTCCTGTGCATCATGTGCCCACCTGTCCTTCCCCGATCGTCCACTCCTCTCGTGTGCCACGCCCCCTCGTTAACCTCATGTGGATTCCCCGTGTTTATCAGCTGTTTCTGGTTACTGTCATTTGTGCAATGTATTTAGTCTGCGTTTCAGTTTGTTTCCCGAGTCCGGTCATTGTAATGTCGATCTGTGTGTTGCCTACTCCTTCGTGTTTATCGCTCATTAAACCCCGTATTCCCCTTATCCTACGTCTCCTCGCCTCTGCTTCCCTGGTCAGCGTGTAACACCACCCCTTATCTTCTTCCACATCATTCCGAGGATTCGTTGATTTATCTGCATTCGTGTTGCCTGTTATGCATCCCATCAGCACCTTTGCTGATAATGTCTCGTATCTGAGGGGCATGAGATGACAGCTGAAGACCGGCAAGGAAAAGCAAGCAGATTCGCTTAATATTTATGTCTAGCTTCTGTTCTCCTTGATGGTGCTCTCACACTGCAGGATGATGGCTACTCTACCAGACATCTCTTAGCAAACTTCCAAAACTGAACCATTTTATATTCCCCAAGCTCTGGAGAACTAAAGGCATTTTTGTCCAGACCATCCCAGACATAGCACCCCCCCCCCGCCCACCCCAGCCTAGTTTCGTTTCCACATAGTAAGCTTTGCCCATAAATTAGTTTTTATGGGTTAGGGTTAGGAGCACATTTATAGGCGTCTATATTAAATTGGGTTAGAGTTAGGCTTAGGGTTAGGGGCACATTAATAGGCGTCTATATTAAATTGGGTCCTCTCACTTGGCTTCCAGCATCCTTCCGGGCCAATGCTCAGGGAAACATGGACAGTTACCAGTGAAGACTGCCTGGTTTCCAGCTGCACACTTCATTGATAGGGTGAGATGTTTGTACACCAACCTTCATGTCAGACTGAAACTGAAAACGCAAAATGGAGAATACAGGCATGTCAAAAAATGCATTTGCTAATAATCTGAGGTCATAATCACTGCAATTTACTGATTTTTCAATTCCCTGGTATTAAATCTAGACAGATGTTATGGTTCCTGCTGGTTCCTGCTGGGCATGTGGTTTGGGGACCAGCCAAAGAACAGATCACGTTTGTAGATCACTGAGAACTCAATTACATCACAACCCATTTCATGTAAATCTCTCCAGACATTGAAAGACTGGCTGTTGTGACAGGCCTCCCTGACAAAGTGTTCTCTGTAATCAACCACAAACAGTAGCTATGTCTTGAAACTGCCAGTCAGACTGAGAATGTGGCTGTGAATTAAAACTATGAGTTGGGTATGATCTTAATGATATTTAATGATAAATTAAAATGATCATTCATGATTATGGAAATCCATTCAGCGTGCAACTACTCCTCCAGTGCAGGGCTGCAGTGAACCTGGAGCTCATCTCAGGAAGCCCAGGGCACAGGGTCAGTCCGTCTCAGGGCAGCATGACAGAACGTGGTTGCTAAGATAGATTAAGCCTCTTGCATGTGAGAATGTGGCTATAAATTTAAATTGTGACTCAGGCATATCAGAATGTAACCCTGCATACACCGGGGAAAAAAACAATATGCCTGCTATCACATCATTTTCACACGTCATTTTGTGGTCCGACATATTCATACAGATCTCCTCGTCCATATTCTCCTAAAGTCCTAAAATATAAATGGAAAAATCAGTAAAGCGGCTCTGGTCAAGTCTTTTATAGACCCAGTCAGAGAGCTTCTCCAGGTATTTGAAGCTTGAGGGCCCCAAGTTCAATGCCTGAAAATTGTCTGGATGAAAACAAGTCCACTAACCCATGACAAAGGAGGTGAAGATGCAGGTTTAGTCACCATGAGTGAGGGAGTATGGCTCCCAAAGGTGTTGAAACACTCTGGTCAAAATGACTGAGATAATCCAAGTTAGTTTAAACTCAATTTTTTCCAGGATTTAAATAGTCCAAGAGTAATCTAAATGATCTTTTTTCCAATCCAAATGAAAATTTTCCTATAAACATACAGAATGAGAAGGCTTAGAAAGATGTTTGAAAACAGACTGGCAGTGAATTGAAAAGGAGCTCACAGTTGTTCATTGCCTTATTATTTTTAATTTGTACTTCAGTTTTGTATGAATTTGGACTGAAAAACTGTTTCTGTAAGTTATTTGGGGATGTAGCAATTTAATTTAGTTTCTCATTTATTGCCCTGACCGCACCTGAAATCATGCTGTGCAAACAGAGAACTGTGGCATGTGCCGGCGTCACCCCGGCTCCGGAGGCTTTACTCCCGGCATCCAGTTAGATCAGCGGCGTGGGGGTGCTCGCCGGCGTCACCCCGGCTCCGGAGGCTTTACTCCCGGCATCCAGCTAGATCAGCGGCGTGGGGGTG
>JAOYFF010000038.1:3928902-3955394 GCA_025773925.1 Cryptomyrus ogoouensis | reverse complement strand
AGCAGGCAGCACTGTGGGTGTATTCTGCCAGGCGGGCGTGAGAAGAGGAAGGGCGTACGAGAGCGGGCAGAACTGTGCAGCTTGCCTTGGGTGGTGTAGCCTCGTCTGCCACCACGCAGAGCCCCTCCTGGCAGACTCGGCCAGCTCCACACGGCGTGCCCTCTGCCCACGGCAGGCTGCCATTCCTGGTGGTGCAATGCGGTTTCCCCCACTCCCTGCACCAGAGCTGACTGCAGATGTCCGAGTCTGACGTGTTGGGGCAGTGGGCGAACTCCTCGCCGAAAATCTGCTGGCACTGTCGGTCCAGCCCGTAGGAATGGCCCGGCAGCCGCGTGGGGAGGGACAGGGCGGCATCAGGCTCGTCCAGCAGACAGTCCCCTGTCACAAGACAAGGCACCACTGGCAGGGTTATTCCTGCCGATGGCAAACTGCGGGGTGGAGGTGGGCAGAGTACAGTCAGAAAGGTGGGTCTGGCTCATTTCAGATCTATCTGCTTCTCTTCCCTCAAGCCGGCAGGATGTTCCATTCAAAAAAAAAACAGGGCTTATGCAACCACAGCTCATCTGAGTCATGCGGCTGACATTTCGGCAACGTGTCACAGGAATGTGCATCTGGCGGAGTCCGGGGAGAGGCACAGATCCTGCTCTTGGGGGTCCATCAGACCCCGCCAGAAAGCCCTCACGCCTCGGCCAGGACCTCATCAAATTGCGGTTTAACGGTCAGCTCTGGACTGGGGAGCTTCTTGAGTCACATTAGCATGTTTGCAGTTTTTGGGGTTATTTATCTGAAACTTTGGGAGAACATTCTGCTCTAGTTAGACAGTGAGAGTCTAAACTGAGACCCCCCTAATTAGCCGTGCTGTAAGTCCTGCACAGACAGCTGCGGTTAGCAGGACAACTTGAATAACTGAGAGATGAAAATCCTCACAAATGGCTACACATCAGCAAAGTCACTCCCATTTCAAGCTCAATAACCAAGAACTACTTAAAATCCTGTAATTCTTACACCCAATCAGCCCCAAGCTCTCCCTTTCCCTATGAGATGCCCCCGGCCTTCCAAACCTCATTCTTTGCACCATGCGGTTGCCCTACCAGGGCCCTGCACATGTAACAGCGGCACTTGGTAGCTGGAAACCCGGAGAGAGGGAAAGCACATTCTTCAGCCTGTTATTGTTGCACTCCCAGCTGAATTAGTTTGTGTGGTTTCTCAGTCTGTAATTTGTGGTTTTGTATCTAGGAAGGCAAGGTGAAGTGCAAAACCTCGCCTGTGGAAGCCGGCATGTGGCCATATGGCCTCTTCTCCACCTTCCAATGCCAAACTACAAACCACGCCCCTAATTGTGGCTGGGCTCCATCTGGCCTGGGTCACATTCTGGCCAGCAAAAACCAGTGAGTGTTGAGTTTTTAATTTGACAGTGGTGGAAAGGTTATAGGTTTGGCGCATTGATTGTGCTTTACGCATGTCAAAATATGACATTACTTGAAATGAGCTGTATGTAACTTCTGACACCCACTTTATTCGATAAGTCACCTGACTGGGGGCTGCTCTCACTCAGCAGAGTCTGACCCTGCGGCTGGGGCTTCAGTGCCCGTCCCATAACACCACTCACCATGTCCATTGTCAAAGAAGTCCGTGATGTAGAGGGCGCTGCAGGACGACCAGGGCAGGCTGCGGTTAAGGTGCACGAACAGGGGGGCCATTACGTGGTGCTGACCCAGGGGCCCCAAGAGGCCTTGGCAGTTCTTGGAGTCGTCGTGTGGCATGCTGAGCACGTGACCTGTGAGGGGGGGGGGGGGGCAGAGGCCGCTGTTACTGTCACTGTGAACAGGGCCACCAGGGTAGAATCATAGTGATATTATAATGAAGGCATGTTAATGGTAGATTCATTCCCCTTTTTCTGAGCTTAAAAAGGCTTTGATGAGGGCGGGGAGAAGCTTCTCTAACCCCTCCAGATAAGAGCGTAAGCCCCAAACCTGCAGAACCCGCACAGTGTTCTGGTCTCCCCGAGACTCACCTAGCTCGTGGGCGGCCGTGAAAGCAGCCTGCAGCCCGTTGTCCTCGATGACGGAGCAGCTCCTCTTGGGGTCACACATGGTACCCACGTCAGCAACGCCCAGCGTGTCACAGCTCTGGTGCCCACAGATGTCCTAGAGGTGAGGGGAGGCTGTGTCAGGGCAGGCATGCCATCCCGGGCCCAGTCACAGGCTCGCCAGCGTGCCATGACTGTCAGTGTTTCCATTGTAAACCCAAGCAAATAAATACTCCTGGCAAACGCCCTGATGAGAAGAAGCGGGAGCCTGGAGAGTCTGTGCCATCCAGCATGTGTTTTGACTAACATGCTCTGAGTTTCCCCCTCATGTCGAATTCCTTGTGACCGGTGCACACCAGTCTCGGGCTTGTGACAGACCACCAGGCGTGCAACATGTGATTCAAACCACATCTGTGTCCTGAGGGGAGGGAGCAGCGCCCTGCCTCTCCATACTATGGGAAGCAGTGCGGCTCTGATCTTCGAGCGCATGCTCAGCCCTCCATCCCTGCCAGCCAATGTGCAGGAGCCATGTGTTTACCTTCCCACTGTGTTATGGCGCTGTCACTGCATTAAGTTTCTGGAAAATACCTCTTACTCAGTAAGCCAGTGGACCCACAAGGCCAGTGGCAAAAATCCAGCAGTAACTTAGTGCTCAATGGCTTCTCTGTATGTTTTAAAGGACTACCCACTACTGATGGTCCAGCGATGCTATAATGACATTACCACAATGTTGTGTTGATATCACAATCACATCACAATGATGTCATAGTAACACTGCAACTATCAATGATGCCACAATTATGCTGTGATGATATCATAATGATGACGTCAGGGCAGTAAACGAAGTCCAAGCCAAATGGGGTCTGCTACCTCTCTGGTGAAGAGTAGAGCTGTGTCATAGTGCTCCGGGTGTCTCTGGCTGGGGGGGTTGAACAGCTGCTGCCAGGCACAGAAGCTGCGCAGCGTCACACCCCCATTGCTGGAGACAGACGGCCCCAGTTCCTCATCTTCCACGACCAGCATCTTCACCACCACCACGCTGATGGAATTCTTTATGCTGGGATGCTTGTAGATGTGGGCAACCATGGCGATGAGAGTCAGCACGTAGTGCTGCAGGGAGAGGAAGGCACGCACGGCCATGAAGACGCATGCGGGCTTCCTGACACAAACACCCAGCAGCAGAGCTGCACACTTTCACAGAAGCCAGCCTGACCTCACATACTTATGATGGATTATTATGCTCTTAACTCAAAAGCAGCTGCTAAAAACCAGGCTCACCGAGGGCCACCATTCATCCCTCAGTGCCAGAGGTTTGTTTGTCCTGTTGAACCACATCTGAAATTTTCAAAAGATACACTGGCTCATTTTTCTCGAATGTCTGATACCGTTTATTCCAAAGCAATCCAGAAAGAGACAGGAACATTAATAGTGTAACATTCCTCTTTTTGTCCTCCCCTCCTATGAAACATACCACAGAGAATTTTCTGTTGACGTATGGCAACGTTTGAGAAGCAGCAGGCTTTAAGCACAGCTTTATGAGCCCTCGTGACCCCGATCAGGATAAGCAGTTAGATGTATGGATGGTTTTTACGAGCTACCGGGAATGCGCGAGGCACGCTACCACGGAAAGCCCTGGAGAGGAAACGCGCTGGGTCCGCCTAACTCTAACCAAACGCAAAAAAGCGACCTGCTAGCTGCTAGTCTCTGCCGAGAGAGGACACGACTTTGACACAAATGTCATCGACCCTCTCCCTTTTCATATTGGCTCTCCGGATATGTGTGGCTGATAAGCCGTTCCATTTCGTTACTAAGAAAGAATTTCAGATTTGGCAGAAAAAGTAAATATAACGGAAATACATCTGACAAATAAACGATCATCCCTCTCTCTCTCTTTCCTCTTAAGGACAACATTTTTTCGCTCATATAAATTATTTGGAAATTTAGGAAGTATGTGTGGGTTTGAAAATACTTGTTTTATTTATTTTTTCTTTTTCTTTATTTTTTCCCTAGAAAAAGGATAAACGTGCACTTCTAACACTTTCTTGAACAGCACGGAAATGCATTACTTATTTAGTATGGACATTCTTTGCTTGTTAAAGAGGCTGCCTTAATTCTCTGTTCGCCAATTGCAGGACTTCTTATGTAAAGAAACGACGTTTTTCAATAAATGTGCAAGGCTGCGATATTAAAATCGCAGAACATTACGCTTAACACTTAATAAATTTATAGGCTAAATTTAATAAACTATAGGCTAAGAAAAGCAAACTAATTAAAAATCAATGCACATATAGCTGAAATTGTGAGCATATAATTGTTTAAATGGACCCTTTGAGATAATTGGAATTGGTAGATGGGTTAGACCGTCCTAAAGCCGGTTATCGTCCCATAAGAAAGCAGGATCAATGGCACTGGACAAAATTCACAGGCTCTTGTACGTGATGATTGATGGGTGGTTTGGATAGAGCCTTGAGCATTTTCAACGTAAAAGGATTTTTTCCCCTTCAGTTAACTCCCGTTGAATCAGGGAACAATGTTTTAGGAAGGGATTCGTTGTCGGCGCATGTCAAGATGTGAAGATCACCAAGAGCTCCCCACCCCCAAGGTGACTGAATTTATTTCACGGTAATTATGACCTTTTCAAGAATGAAAAGAAGAAAAGTGCCAGTGAACTAAGCACATTCGTGACGGCAAGGCGGATACGAATGCGTGGGAAAAAAGTGCTCTATTTAGAAAGGCTTCAAGCCTATTTTATATTACAGCGAACACGTCTCACAACGACCTGGGTAGTCCGCAGACACTGGGGCGCCCGCGCGTGATGTGTCAGATCCCACCCGAAGAAGCATCGACTGCTTTGGGTTAAGAACATTACATCGAGACCGTGAAAAAAGTCACTGAGTACGTGTTACTGAAGCTTCTACCTACCACTTGAACTTAATAAATTACATTCTGAAAAAAATATTTTATTCTATTTATCGCCCTATTGGAGGCAAACCAAAGAAGAATTAAACGTGTGCTTCACCAATAAAATGCTGCACGTTTTATTTCACGAATAATGTGGATTGGCTAAATCGTGCTGGCCGTGCACTTAAACGCCACCGAAATCGAGTGTTGTTACAAAAAGGCCTACCACATGTCTGTGTATAAATATGTATGATTTGGAAGTGCACTGTGAATTAAAGTTCTCTGAAATTGGATGAAATACTCATTTGTGTATATACATAAAATATGTAAATACCACATAATAATCATTATGAAACACGGGAGAAGAAGGCATCTCCTACCTTTATTTCGTCGCCGTGGAAACGTGCCATTGATGAATCCGCTACCACCAGTGTTTCCACGTATCTCGGTGCCGACACGAAACGCCTGCTCCTCGCCTGCTCAGTCACACTTCGTTCGGACAAGGTGCCTCCTCCGGTTGTCTCATTGTTCCCTTCTTTTAAATCGGATGTGCCTCTGTGGTCGCCGTGTGTGTTCGCAAAAACCCGTCTTTTGACAACGTGCAACTGTGTAGTGGATTGCAGGGGAGAGCCACGGTGAGCGAGTTTGGGCTCAATTAAATACTCGTCTCCTTCCGTTATAAACGATCCGTGGATCCCGTTACACAGACTGACAGCAACAACAGAGTCTTGGTTGAAGTCCACAGTCCCCGAGTAGAAACAACTTCTGAGATTTCCTTCAGCCTCCTCTGTCCAGTTAATATTTTTGAGAAGATCTGTTTCAACTCTGAAACTGGGTGCATCTCGTGAGTCTTCAGCATGAAACAGGGCCGACAATTGCTTCCTTTTAATGCGCTGAATCTTTAGATTTGGAGATAAAAAGCTGTTGTCGGGCGTCAGATTTAAAACGAAGTTTTTACCGAAGGCCATAATTCTGAAACTGGGCTTTTCTTCACTCCGTTTCCAAAAGCGACCGCCGCTTCTCCGGGTTAACTTAACAGGTAGAACTTCTTCTGATTCATACAGCTCAGAAAGTGCGAAGTTTGTAACATAGAGAATTAATAAAAGTATAATGTATCTTGAACGCATCTTACACAATCAGTGTTTGAAAAATTAATAAATGTAAAACGCTTTCTCTTCTATTCACTTTCTATTTTAAGCGAGCGCTAAATAAATATCTCCTGATTCCAGTAATGGTTACACACATATACATAAGTATATATTAAACTGCTATTCACTTAGCTTAATATAAGAGCTACAATAACTCGATTGTAACGATTCTCGAATAGAAGGAATTAAACATATAGAAAACCAATCCTGCGGAGGTTGTTCCAAATCATTCTAACATCAGTACTGTAAAACCAGTCTTGGTCTAGAATTTTCTAACATTATTGTTACAGTTAGCCCTGCATACTAGTGGTGAAAGATCTAAACCCTGAACTATCTACTCCGCGGCACCAGCGGAGGTTACTAGTAACGGTGGTATTTATACCTTCTTGCCCTTCTTAGACTAAAGCGGTTTATTTTTGATATCGTTCGCCGTATCGCTCTCTCCACCCTCTCGAACTTCACTAGAAACCCCTGAATCACAGCGATCCAATGAGGGCTGGCGGACACTCCCCCCTTCTTAAATAGCACCGCTTTGACTAGCAGACAGCTATTATTACGCCAGTGCGCAGCGCCTGCTTTTGCGCTGCGAATTGCCCGCAGTACACATAGCCAGCAGTCCGCTGGCCTATTCCTACAGCACCGCACGACTGCATCACACACAAGCCAAGGATTTTCCATTCTCTTATTGCATAAAGACATATTGGGCTACACGTCGGCGACAAAAATATGGGCCTGTTCTTTAATTTTCATTAGGCCGAAACAACCTTTTTAAAGGATAAGTCCTGCATAGAAATACTTGACTGTAGCATTCATCGATGCTGAATAAAGAATTTAAAATATCATATCCCACTGATGCTAAGCACGATATCTTCGGTAATGCGATGTCAAATTATCAAGTAATCTCAACGGTAAGTGCGGTATCTATCAATCAAATAAAACTGAAGTGCATATTTAAAATATTATCGCTGAAACTTATTTTGGACAAAGACTGTTTATGTGGCAAAATTGCTTAGGATTCATATTAATAGTCCGTGACAAAATGGTTACATACTGATTTAACCATGGACGAAAAACCTTGAAAAATAATAATAATAATTAAAATATTCATTTTACATTTTTTCCTGAATTTTTACTTTGTGACTCTGAGCCAACGTCCTAAAAGTTTACAAATAGGCAGGCCTATAAATTTAACCCACGTTTACTGCTAGAGTGTGTAGCCTAAAAACCGCATGCAAGTGATTATCTGAAAGAAAAAAAATCATTTTCTTGCTTTCGTCTCATTACCATAATCACATTTACGGCAATACACATTTTCATAGTTGGAACTGCAAAGCCTGGCTTTTTATAAATATAAGCAGTGATATCTCAGTTTAAACCTCGCACCACAGACGCAACAGGTCTATACTATTACATAATGACGAATTCAGTCAGCTCGTGATGTCATACAGAAGGGTTCTGACATAGGCTTGCATAATATAATTATACGTGTTAGTTCATATAGTTTATCTGTATCTTCTTTTGATTACAGAATAGTACACATATGTCACAATTATGTAATAATTTGTCATTACGGGATAGCCCAGTCTATTTATCCATATAAGTTAGACTTCCATATATTTACAAAATATACACGAAAAAGTTATGTTGTGAAAAAGTGAACCGGAGTAGATTTAACATTCCTGGTTCGGTTTTGTTGAATCTTTTGAGTTTTGATTTAGCCCTTATCATTCCAGCTTTGCTCAGCTTTTACAAATACAACTTGTCAGTCAACTATTAAAGATGACTGGTACAAGAACAGAGAAATTGCCTCTTAAACTCGCGTCTTAAAGCCAAAACATTCTAGTTGAAAATCGGAAACCAGAACGTTGGATTAGATTCCGCTCGCCACTAGGTGGTGATATTTTATTACCGTTTTCTCCTTCCAAAGACAGGGCGTTAGTCTAAATCAGTGTTTCTCCACTGGTGGACGAATTTTGGTCATGACATACTAACCAAGGAATAATGTGGATCCTGAGGCCAAACTAATTGAGAACCACTGGACTAAATGACATTTAATAAAGTATGCGAGTGTGTATGTCCTGCGATGCATCCCACCTAGGGTGTATCCCAGACTAATGCCCTGTGCTGTCTGTCTCATAAATAAATCGGTGCAGACCTGCCCTCCATTCAGGACTTATACATGTGCAGAGTCAGGAAGCGGGCAGGCAGAATCACTGCAGACCCATCACACCTGGGTTACATCGTGTTTGAACCCCTCTGGCAGGTGCTACAGAGCACTGTACGCCAAAACAACCAGGCATATGAACCCTTCCTTCCCACAGGCCGTCACTCTGATGGACACTTAAATGTGAAGGATACTTTGCAGTGTCTGCTATCACCAAACATCCACTGTACCTCATGTGTATTTAGTGAGCACCATCTTTGCACTATGGCCCTCTGGCTTAAGTCTATTCTGTACAAACTGTATCTAATTGTTTGCTTTTTGTAATCCCGTTTTTTGCTGTATGTCTGTCCTGTTTAATTGGCCAATAAAGCTGATTCTGATCATTTTAGCATAAATATCTATATTTGCTTAGTTTTAAAAGGGCCACTCCGATAAGGCTTTA
This sequence comes from Cryptomyrus ogoouensis, assembly GCA_025773925.1. Taxonomy (NCBI): domain Eukaryota; kingdom Metazoa; phylum Chordata; class Actinopteri; order Osteoglossiformes; family Mormyridae; genus Cryptomyrus; species Cryptomyrus ogoouensis. Next base: position 3,946,710 of record JAOYFF010000038.1, on the reverse strand, counting down.
AAATTGTGCTTCTGAATTTTAAAATGCCACCTTAGACTATTCTCGTTTCATAAATACATACAACCTATGATTGAGTTTTTAAACAAAATGACACGTGCTACCTATAATTTGTCATTCATTGTCCTATTGTAGTCCATGTAATTGACTTTACGGTTGTTCTATTAATATAAAAAAATAATACTGCACCAAAATATTATACTTTTTAACTTGTGAAAACTATATATAGGCCCATATAAATAACATTATATGAGCCCGAACTGGTCTCAAAAGTGCATGGCGTGAGTTGTGCACAAGAGGGCGACAATGACCTGTTTAACTGTGAGCAAAACTTTTACTCGTGGGTTTAGGCCTACGTCGTGTTATTCGTTTTGGGTAGCTTCTTTTCCAGGGTAAGGACAGGATATTGTTCCTAGAAAATGAAGTAATCAGGTAATGGTTCAACCGGTTAATTTCGACATTGTAGTCCTATTATTACGTGCCCACGATAACGGAAGAAAGCATTTTACAATAAAAATCAGCATAATACCCACAACTCTGTCTGTACTGTTGGCTTGAAAGCAAAGAGGACGCTTATCTTCAGTTTAAAACTGTACTGTACTTATGTTCTTTTAATATTTACTAGTGGCGTTTAGGTTTATAGTGTATAGCGGGAAGTGGGAAATCTACCTTTAGTTTTTAATACGACTGAATATCTTCCCTTTTTACTGCTAATTAACTACTACTACTACCACCACCACCACCACTACTACTACTATCACCACCACCACTACTACTACTACTACCACCACCACTACTACTACTACTACTACCACCACCACTACTACCACCACCACTACTACTACCACCACTACTACCACCACTACTACTACTACCACCACCACCACCACCACCACTACTAATAATAAAAATAATAATTCGTCTTAAAAAACGGAATTAAACGAAACATATATACGTATAATTGGTTACATTTGCACTGCCCTATCTTATGCCTCGTCAAGAATATTCAATTGTCAGATATCCTAAATGGTTTCCTCAATTTGACGTTAAAGTTGGACATACTTGGAAATTAGGCTGTTGTGTAATAGTACAAATTGAATCCCTTGATATGCAAATATCAGTAAAGGTATATGAGGTTATGAAAATACGATTTTACGGCTTCAGAAATCCAATGGTATAATTACAAATGTACTTGTATCTGATATTTTGTGATTTATGTTATTCGGAAATAAAGTCGATTGTTTCATACAAGCAATTCAAAGTGGACACCCCCATGGAGAGGGGGGGGCAGCCTGTTCCTCTTGTTACAAAGTGATAATATTGGCCGGGTGCCAAAACATAAACCTAGAGGGATGACCAATGAGCTCTTTTAGCACCTCCCCAAAAACTGTGATTACAAATCTTCAGTGTTTACACATGACGCAAAAGGATAAAAGCTGCAGAATCGGGGGCTCGTTTTAACAGACAGGTACAAGATGGAAACGGATAGCTTACTGGAGGTGTTTAGACTGAGCGAAGGCACGGCTGCGTTCCAGTAGGCTGTAGTGACCTGGATGAATAATATTGCATGCACATGATATTACTATTACCGGAACTCTCCAGCTATCAGATAAATATTTATATATATATATATTACGTGGAAGGTTTGTTTTATAATTGCATGGTCTCTGACGCAAAATGTTAATTTTTATTAGGAAACTTGTTATCTTGGACGCCCTTTTATGCGTCAAAGTGATCCTTTCGTTAGAAAGTGACATTTGTTATCCAATTCGACTGGACCGCCAGTATTCTGCAAACCGTATTTTCTTTAGCCAAGCGAAAGAAGCAAGTGAGGAGCCGGTTGCTATTAAATTAACCGCGTTTAACCAAGATTTTAATCTTCATCTGTTACCAGACGGCAGTTTCATTGCATCTACCCTGTCCTTATACAGCGACACTTCCGCATCCAATGCCGCTGTAAATCCTGATTTTAGTCGCTGCTTTTACTCGGGTGATGTCAATTCCGAGCCGGACTCGTACGCGGCTGTGAGTTTGTGCAAAGGCGTGCGGGGCGCTTTCGGATTCCAGGGGTTTGAATATTTCATCAGGCCAGTGCAGAATGACACCGATCTATTACCTGGGAGCCCAGGAAGGGCGCATACGATACGCCGGCGGGAAAGATCTCATCAAAGCAGCAACTTTACCACCAGATGTCCAGTGGACACTACTTTAAACAAAGATGTCTTCAAGTTTTTGGGGAAATATAAAATGGCAAAAGAACATCAAGCCGGGAACTTGACGAAAGGTCTTTTAAAAAGTCTGAGCAGATCGAAACGATTTGCCTCCATACCCAGATATGTTGAGACCCTAGTCGTTGCGGACGAGTCCATGGCTGAATTCCACGGTGACGATCTCAAACATTACGTCCTGACTCTGTTGTCCGTGGCCGCCCAGCTGTACAAACACCCCAGCATCCTCAACGCCATCAACATCGTGGTCGTCAAGTTTATAGTCATTAATGAAGCCGACAAAGGACCCAAAGTTACAACTAACGCCGCTCTGACGTTGCGCAATTTCTGCACGTGGCAGAAAAAGTTGAATAAAAACAATGACAAGCACCACGAATACTGGGACACTGCCATCTTATTCACCAGACAGGTAAGGTACCGGTGCTTGGTTTAAATTTTAAACCAGTAAGTCACCAGATTTGCAGTTATGTATTTGGCACGAACATAAGTATTGCTGTAATAGTAAAGTAAAAACGGAGCGTACATCGACAGAGTATTTTTTTATAAAGCATCTGTTGTCGCTGAACGTAATTCTCTCTTTAATTGTATTAAATATTTCGGTGCGAACATACATGTTTACACACTAGCGTACGAGATCGGGCAGCGTGTTATTTGTGTATGCTTTGCTTTTTTTGCTTTTGCGCTTTTTCCTTGCGAACCGTAGTGTACATCGGCTCGATGTTATCTTGCTAGTAAATCGACCGGGAAATAGTAATTGCTAGTATAACACCTAAGAGGCATAAAATGCACGCAGATTAGAAGTGAAGTGTTTTATGGGGCTTAACGGAGATAATCAGACAGCCGAAACAGAGAACTGCTGCTTAGAATAACAAAATCATTTCCTGTCTTCCAAATCGAGCAGCTAGACAAACCGTGTGTGTATAGAAAGCAGCGCCAGATATTTGAGGGGGTCTCCCCAAATCATTACACGATTTCATTTTTAGCCAAAGCATCCAATGTGGTTTATGGATGCACATATGACCGTTTCATTCTGGGGGGGGGGGATTTTTATACCATGACATTTTGGTCATCTCGATCCTCTGTCGTTACACCGTCGTAGACTAAAAGATCCGTAACCAGCTACGCAAAGCCAGGTCGCCCTCTACTTTTGCCAGGCTGTATATGACGTATGTCTGGGGCACAGCCCGAACCATAGCAATCAGCGCAAACCCACGAACCGCATGGAGGACGTGCGGCAGTGCCGCGTAGTAGGAGCGCAAAGCGTCAGTGTGCAGAAACGGAAAGTGAAAAGAGAAGGATATGAACGTACAGGACGTCTTAGTCAACACAGGCTTGACATCACCTAATAATAATAATTATGAACAATGAAATAAAAAGAATTAAAAATGAAGATTCATCCATGCACCGATGAATGCAGCATCCATGAGTGCTATTAAGGAGCATATCATAGTAACATTACTAAGCCCAGCAGGAGTTACACAGCAGTGTTTTCCCGGGACTGTTTGCCTCAGGTGGGAGCGCTGCGATGGAAGGAAGCCAACTCCTGTTACTGAGGCTGAAATCCCCATTTGGTGTGAGAGGTTCCGAAGGCCTGGGGCTCACCTGTCAGCTCCTGTCCACGTGACACTCCCTCCCAGTCCCTTGGCAGAGAATTCTTCCATTCCATTGCACTAAAGAGTGATGTGTAGGGACACCTTGATGTAGACTCTCCCTCTATATGAGGTCAGACAGCACAACACAGTGTTAGTTGAAGCCGTATAGTTACCTATCGCTGCATGAACCTAAAATCTATAATGTGTGAGACAGTTATTCTTGGTTCCTTTTTTTCTGAGCAATCTACGAAACCATTTAAACAATCACAGAAACCACCACCATCAAGGAAACAAATTCTAGACAATAACTATCCATCCATCCATTATTGTGACTGCTTAATCCCCTCTGGGGTCACGGGGGCCCGGAGCTATCCCGGGAACAACAGACACAGGCGGGAACCAACCCTGGGCAGTCGCCAGCACACCGCAAGGCGCACGCACTCACCCAGCCGCACACACACTCACCCAGCCGCACACACACTCACAACTACAGGGCCAATTCAGACACACCAATCAGCCTGTTCTGCACGCTTTTGGACTGTGGGAGGAAACCGGAGCCCCCAGCGAAAACAGGGAAAGCGTGCAAACTCCACACAGAAAGGACCCGGGACTGAACCCAGAACCTTCTTGCTGTGAGGCAGCAGCGCTAACCACAAACCATTGGCTGTATTTTTTGAGCCAGGAGATGGGGCTTGCTTTGGGGCATGCTTTCAGCCTCCTTTTGAAGAGAGAGCACCATCTAATTGGATCAGAAGATACAGCAAGTGGATCATGAAGCTTCCTTTGGCCAGCACTCCAAATAACACGATGACTGGGGCAGCTATGATTTGTAACCCCCTGGCTGCGGCAGATGGTATTGCAAAAAAATAAAATAAAACCCATCCTGCCCTCCTGCCTGGCAGATAAGACCAAGCTGGGACTGAATCTAAGCTTGAAGGAGAATCAGTCTGTCAGGTGAAAATAACAGAGCTGACCTTTGCAGTCAGAATAGGATTGTAACCCTCACCTAGGTGTTCATTGATAACCATAAGACCTCAAGTGTGTTTGTGTCTTACACACTGAAAAAAAATCAGACTAAAGACAAGCTTGCAGGGTGTAGAACTGCAGAAATTAAGGACTGACGTCATTACTACGCAGCAGTCACGAGCCAGCGCCTCTGAGCAGACAGCCTGTCCTGCTGGGGCCCAGAGCTAAAATGTAGGCCTGGCAGCCCAGCACCATGTAAGATCTCACCTTTTGTCCTTAAAGGGGCAGCCCTCTGCTACTGTCAGCTTGTCCTGCTGGGGCCCAGAGTTAAAATGTAGGCCTGGGAGCCCGGCACCATGTAAGATCTCACCTTTTGTCCTTAAAGGGGCAGCCCTCTGCTACTGTCAGCCTGTCCTGCTGGGGCCTGGCAGCTGGCACTATAGTAGATCTGACCCTTTGCCCTTAAAGGGGCAGCCCTCTGCTACTGTCAGCCTGTCCTGCTGGGGCCCACAGCTAAGACGTAGGCCTGGCAGCCCAGCACCATAGCAGATCTCACCCTTTGCCCTTAAAGGGGCAGCCCTCTGCTGCCAGATACCTGCCTGCAGTACGTGGCAGAGAGACGTGACACAGTTTAGATAGAACTTCAGGCATGATTTAATGTACTTATTTATATATTACGTAACATAATTAATAGTTACAGGAAACATACATAAATCCCTTTGTCTAATGTTAAAAAATTACTTTGAAACTACTTATTTTTAATAACATTTTTCACCAAGCGTAATTGCTTGGGCATTTTATAGCGGGTGTCTTAGTTTTGAAATGGAGCTGATGATGAAGAGTCTTGGAGAGATTAAAGGACAGCACTTCCTGTAATTATGTAGCACTTCCTGTAATTATGTAGCACTTCCTGTAATTACGAAGGACCTTGGGGAAATAGGTTGGACAATCTACTACGTGACTTTTAAAATCCTACATGAAATGGTTCTGTCATTTTCCAGATCATTAGTGCCATTGTTCTATGTAGTTACAGTTCTAACAGCATTTATATAACAAAGGGCTGTTTGATTTCATGCAGCATATTTTGCAATTTCTGTCTTCCAATTAAGGCAAGTTTTATGCATTTGAAACCAAACATTTTCTGTTAATGTAGTCTGTCAGGATGGGTGGCACATTTTCAAAGGAATAAAGCCTTCCAAAGAAACAACTTTTGCAACACTCAAGCTTTTCAGGGTTGCATTTTATTTGCTGTAAAAATAAGTGTGAATCCTCGTCAAAGGAGAGCTTAACCTGAATAAATGTTAATTGCTTGACTAGCATCGATCCCTGGCACTTTCCAGCGCTTTGGAGCAGTTGCCAAAGTAAATCACATTGCGTTGTAATTTTCTACGTCACAATTTTTACGGGTTCTGCTGAGCTGAAACGGTCCTCATTGAATTACACACGCAATTAGCATTGCGAGTCTTTCATGTTTGCCAAAAAAAACAGTGAATGCAATTTTTATACAACTGGTTCATCCAAGGCATCCTCTTATCATTTTCATGTACTTCGATGTTATTTTTAAAATTTTGACTTTGTTCTGGTGAATCCTCTGGCTCTGTGACAGTCCTACACTCAGTGTCTCACTGGATGGCTCCCCCCAGCTCACAGATATGGCCGTGGAGGGGGCTTAAGTGAAACAAGCTGCTGGCATGAAGAAGGTCTGCAAATGGTGAAAAAAAACCCGAGTCATACGCTCAGTTATTTTCTGCTCTTATTTTTAGATCAAGGTTGCCAATGACCCTTAGCTTAGCAGCTTACCACAGCAAACTCCGCCAAAAACACGGCTTTGCGAGGGAAGACACTGAGGACGGTTATTGGTGCCAACATATCAGCTGCAAGTTTCCTTCCAGTAAATTCAAGCAAATTTCAAATTTCTTTGAAATTCACATTTCTTTTCTTAGAAAAGTCCTCTTTCGGTCAGGAAAGATCTTGCGTGGGACCCATCTGTCAGCTACATTATGTGCCTGGGACACCTACATCATGCTGTCAACACCCCCATCAGATCCAAAGAGATGTCTGTGGTGTTTCCTCCTGGCAATGGCTGTCAGCCCTGCTGTGAGGCTGGCTCTCTTCATCCCAGCTGAAATCACTGACCAGATCAGTTATTTTCCTAGAGGATTTTGCTGTTGGCCTCAGCTCTGAGATCATTCACATGTTGAAAAGTTCAGGTCCCCAATCAGGTCTGTGTGCTACCTCTCACCACGGGTTTCCTTTGGTCCCCACAGAACCTGTGTGGTGCCACAACGTGCGACACGCTGGGAATGGCGGACGTGGGCACCATGTGCGACCCCAGGAGGAGCTGCTCCATCATCGAGGACGATGGACTGCCTTCAGCCTTCACCACAGCACACGAGCTGGGTGGGTCGACAAGGCGGCTGCCGTGGGCCACCCTTGTTATGCCTGTTTGTGTTTATTACCTGAGAGAAAGGGTGTGATGGGATTTGGCGGCTGGTTTCTTGCACAGGCCATGTCTTCAACATGCCCCATGACAACGCAAAGGCCTGCGAGGAGAACTTCGGCCAGCTGAAGGAGAACCACATGATGTCTCCCACACTCATCAAGATTGACCGCAACAAGCCATGGTCCACCTGCAGCGCCGCCATCATTACTAACTTCCTGGACAGTGGCCATGGTCTGTCTGTCCCCCCCCATGCGTATCTCTTTGTGCTTCTCCTACAAATTTTGCTCAGATTTTTGTACCACAGTAAATTTAGACTATTACTTTCTGAAGCCACATATGTTTGACAGATCTGTTCAGCTGGGTACTCAGGCAAATTACTCAGCATCTGGCAGTAGGTAAGCACAGGGGTATACTGAAGACAGCAAGAAATTCAGTATTAGCATCACTACTCTGAAAGTCTTCATGAATATTACAGGTCGTCTTTGTTCATGGGAACCTCTGAGAGAGCAACTTGGACTCGTTAAGCCAAGCATTGTGGGCACCTAGAGAGTAGTGAGCTGCAGAAAAGGCATAGAGGTCTGGCTGCCTATGAAGAAGCAGCTAGGCTGCCTTCACATCATCTGCACACCACAGAGGCTCAGCCCACCTGGTATATTAAGCTACCAGCTGAGATGGATTAAAGGATTCAAAGATTTATTTGTCAGATGCAATGTATACAGTCAGACCATAACCAGCAGTGAAATGCAAGGTAGTCACCTGCCATAAAAACAGTGACAGCAGAAAGACGTATAAAGTAGAACCACAGCACCTCCACTGTGTCCATCTGTGGCTTGCGTCTGCTGCAGTGCAGCTGTCAGCCGATGTTATTTGATGGAGCAATGAGGATCCCTTCAGCATGGCTGTCTGGATAATAAACCGACATCAGCTTTCTGTACATTAGGCAGTGGTTAGCTTCATTTGCTTACAAAAAAGAATTAAAATAAACAATACTCAGCAAATGTCTGCACAGCTTCTACTTAGCTTTCATTTTTATATGTGGCTAGCCTTTGTTACTTTAGACATAATAATGTACTGAATGCAAGAAGTAATTACTGGTAATTATAATTAATGCAGTTAAAAACCCACCTGAGTTATGGGTAGCTGCTGGACCCGCCTGAGTTGCGGGTAGCTGACGGTCCCACCTGAGTTGCGGGTAGCTGACGGTCCCACCTGAGTTGCGGGTAGCTAATGGACCAGCCTGAGTTACGGGTAGCTGCTGGACCCGCCTGAGTTGCGGGTAGCTGATGGTCCCACCTGAGTTGCGGGTAGCTAATGGACCAGCCTGAGTTACGGGTAGCTGCTGGACCCACCTGAGTTACGGGTAGGTGATGGACCCACCTGAGTTACGGGTAGCTGATGGTCCTGCCTGAGTTGCGGGTAGCTGATGGACCCGCCTGAGTTACGGGTAGCTGCTGGACCCGCCTGAGTTACGGGTAGCTGCTGGACCCGCCTGAGTTACGGGTAGCTGATGGACCCGCCTGAGTTACGGGTAGCTGATGGACCCGCCTGAGTTACGGGTAGCTGCTGGACCCGCCTGAGTTGCGGGTAGCTGACGGACCCGCCTGAGTTACGGGTAGCTGACGGACCCGCCTGAGTTATGGGTAGCTGACGGTCCCACCTGAGTTGCGGGTAGCTGACGGTCCCACCTGAGTTGCGGGTAGCTGAAGGTCCCACCTGAGTTGCGGGTAGCTAATGTACCAGCCTGAGTTACGGGTAGCTGCTGGACCCGCCTGAGTTGCGGGAAGCTGATGGTCCCACCTGAGTTGCGGGTAGCTGATGGACCAGCCTGAGTTACGGGTAGCTGCTGGACCCGCCTGAATTGCGGGTAGCTGATGGACCCGCCTGAATTGCGGGTAGCTGATGGACCCTCCTGAGTTACGGGTAGCTGCTGGACCCGCCTGAGTTGCAGGTAGCTGATGGACCCGCCTGAGTTACGGGTAGCTGATGGTCCTGCCTGAATTGCGGGTAGCTAATGGACCCTCCTGAGTTACGGGTAGCTGCTGGACCCGCCTGAGTTACGGGTAGCTGCTGGACCCGCCTGAGTTGCGGGTAGCTGCTGGACCCGCCTGAGTTGCGGGTAGCTGATGGACCCGTCTGAGTTACGGGTAGCTGATGGACCCGCCTCAGTTACGGGTAGTTTCTGGACCCGCCTGAGATACGGGTAGCTGCTGGACCCGTCTGAGTTTCGGGTAGCTGATGGACCCGCCTGAGTTACAGGTAGCTGCTGGACTCACTTCAGTTACGGGTAGTTTCTGGACCCGCCTGAGATACGGGTAGCTGCTGGACCCGTCTGAGATACGGGTAGCTGCTGGACCCGCCTGAGATACGGGTAGCTGCTGGACCCGCCTGAGTTGCAGGTAGCTGATTCCAATTATCGGCCAGCAGCATTTGCTAGGTTCAGCCAGGCATTTGCACAGTTACCCGGACCCCCCTTCAACGAGTCCGACTTTTGGGCACACTGGTGATTTTTAATGAACTTTAGCTGGTATTCTTCACTAATCTAGCAGCCTTACTATCACACTAAGAGTGCTAACTCTAGCATCAGGTGTGCTGACTGATGAATAAAGGTCCTTAAATTCACAGCATGTGGGTGATTGCCTTGCCTCACCCTGCACTCCTGATCTCTGTGGCCCTAACAGAGTGGATGGTTTGGGGATTTGAACTTGTTATCCAGTGCAGAGGGAGCCATAGGGTCACGTCCTCCTGCTCTCTGACTCCGATCCCCCCTCTGTCTGACATTGGTCCCCTTTCCTAGGCGACTGCCTGCTGGATGTGCCAATGAAGCCATTGGCTCTGCCTGATAGCCTGCCCGGCTCCAGCTACAGCCTCAGCCGGCAGTGTGAGCTGGCCTTCGGCGCTGGCTCCCAGCCCTGCCCATACACGCAGCACTGCGCTCGGCTCTGGTGCACTGGCCGCACCGGAGACCAGCTTGTCTGCCAGACGCGTCACTTCCCCTGGGCTGACGGCACATCCTGCGGCGATGGTGGTATCTGTCTGCGGGGGGTGTGTGCTGATAAGCGGGACGCTTTCAAGGCCCCGGTGAGACTCATGGAGAAGGGTTACCCGTCCTTTTACCTGTAAACCAATTAGCGCACTCAGTTTCAGTGATATTTTGTGGGGGTGGGGTCTGCTTTATTTACAGGTGGATGGAAAATGGGGCAAGTGGGGGGTGTACGGCGTGTGTTCCCGTACATGCGGCGGGGGGGTCCAGCTGGCCAGTAGGAACTGCGACAATCCTATTCCCGCCAATGGGGGCAAGTATTGCCAGGGAACTCGAGTGAAATATCAGTTGTGCAACCTGGAGCCCTGTCCTGAGACAGGTAGGAGGACCCACCACATTCACATGACATGCTCAGTAAGACAGTATAATCTATGGGGTCTAACAGCACTGCCCTCTACAGGCAGGAGCTTCCGGGAAGAGCAGTGTGAGGCCTTCAACAGTATTAGCCTCAACACCAACCGGCTGGCTCCCTCAGTGGTGTGGGTCCCCAAGTATTCGGGGGTCTCCCCCAAGGACAAGTGCAAGCTTATCTGCAGAGCCAATGGGACGGGCTACTTCTACGTCCTCGCACCCAAGGTGACCTGGAGCTAATTAGCAGTTAGCATTTTGCATCAGTCAAGTCGGTCAGAGCAAGCAAAAAGATGGCAGAATATAGAAGCAGAGCCTCAAAATACATAAATATCCATACATACATCTTCCATGCTCAGTCATCTAGGGCAGAGTCACACTGTTAGCCTGGAGCCTGTGTCAAGCAACAGGCCATGAAGCAGGATGGGATGTGTCTGATTTACTTTTACATTAATCATGTCAATAGCTGTAAGAATAAAGCTGTTAATGAAGAGGATGATGAGGCTTTGCACACGTTCTTAAGGAGTCCTCCTCACTGCCTCATTGCAGGTGGTGGACGGTACGTCCTGCTCCCCGGGCTTGTCGGCTGTCTGCGTTCAAGGCAGATGCGTCAAGGCCGGCTGTGATGGGCAGCTGGCCTCTGACAAGAAGTTTGACAAGTGTGGTGTGTGTGGAGGGGATGGGCGCAGCTGCAGGAAGGTGTCAGGATTGTTCACTAAACCCATGTGAGCCCCCCGTCGGTCCTGTGTCTCAGCATGTTTCCCGCAGCTCCGACCCCCAGCGAGCTAAAATGCCACCTCTCCTTTCCAGGCATGGGTACAACTTCGTGGTGATGCTACCTATTGGTGCCTCCAACGTCGATATCCGGCAGCGCGGATACCGGGGCCTGGTGAATGACGACAACTACCTGGCAGTGCGGGACAGCCAGGGCCGCTACCTACTCAACGGGAATTTTGTGGTGTCAGCCGGTGAGCGTGACGTGGCCGTGCGGGGGGGCCCGCTGCGCTATAGCGGCACCGCGGCAACGGCCGAGACTTTACGCGCCATCGGCCCCCTACGTGAGCCATTGGCCGTGGAACTGCTCTCTGTGGGCAAGATGACGCCACCCCGTGTCCGCTACTACTTCTATCTGGCCAAGGAGAGCAAGGAGGACAAGGTGCTGAGGAAGGAGGACTGGAGTTTGTCGCAGAACAGTGTGCTGAGCAGCAGGGGGCACCAGCCACCCCCCTCACACAAGCAGGCCCTGGAGGCGTGGTCTGCGGGCCCCTGGGGGTCCTGCTCCGCCAGCTGTGGCAACGGACTCCAGAAGCGGCTGGTTCGCTGCCTCGAGCCAACAGGCACCTGCGACCTGGCCTGGAAGCCTGATGCCATGCGGTCCTGTGGGGAGCCCTGCCCTGCCTGGGACGTGGGAGAGTGGTCGCCTTGCTCACGAAGCTGTGGCAAAGGCTTCAAACGGCGCGTGCTGCGCTGCGTCTCCCACACTGGCCGCCTGCTGCACCGTGAACAGTGCACCGGCAGGAAGAAGCCGCAGGAGCTGGACTTCTGCATCGCCCGGCGCTGCTAAGCTCCACCTCCCTGGTGAGGCTCCACCCCTGTCTCAGAGACACACACTTCCTGTTCCTGTATACGTGTGCATGTGTCTGCTGGCACCGTGGGGCAGAAACAGGAGCGAGAAAGAAGAGGGGGGGTGACCCCCGTGATTCATGGTGCTGGAGCGATGTGACATCTACCTCTGACCAGGCATGAAAACACGCAGGCAATAATGAGACATGCAGGTGTTTGTGTGGTTGACAGGAGGACTTCAGTTGAAATACTTAAACTGCTTGTTGGAACTTAAAATGAGTTGTTGGAAAAAAAAATAGTCACTGGATTTACAGGGGACCCCTACCTTAGTCAGAAGAGCCATCGTCCACACTGGTCCCAGCGATGCCATCGTACTGCAAAAAAGTGTTTTCTCACTCTGCCACACACCTAGCCTCCAGCAGCATGTAGGATCGCAGATGTTCATTCACACACTGTTCAGTATATGATGTGGATTTGCGTTTCAGAGTTTATGGCTGTCGGCTATGTCTTCGAGAGGAATGTCATCCCCACATCCTGCTGTCTAAACGCTTCCTGTCATCTGTACAGTTTGCAGAAGCCCTGCAGTCCAGCTCTTCACCTGTATCTCGCTGTCCTATTTGTTGTCTTCCATCTAAAAGATGGTTGCTGTATTACAGATGTCTTTGTGAAATTTTGTGTTTCTTATATTCTTTTGCACATTCTGCAAAAGCCAAGTCCTGACTCAGCTATATTGTATACTGTGTATACATCTACTCAGCTGTGCACAAATAAATCATGTAAATAGCATTTTTTTACTCTCATGTTTTGATCTCAGAGTATTTATTCCAAATAAAGTCATTTAACACTGATTTCATTGTAGACTTCCTGGTCTCGGCGTGTGAAATTGGTGTGATTACCCGAGAGCCGTTACCATGACACCATGATTTGCTCTTAGCTGTAATCATTTGAGGACTTCCTGTGTCAGTGGAGGAGTGGACTGTTCAACCTTTGGGCCATATATAAATATCAGAGGAGTAGTTTGTTTACCTTTCAGAGAGGTGAGCAATCCCACTTGAGCCCTACATATCTCTACACGTGTTATAGCTGATCAACACTTATGTAAACCAAAAATCACTTGAGAAAGCATGAAATTTTCCTTTAAAATAAATTAATGCAAGACATCAGCATCTTTCCCAGTTCACCCTACATTAGATGTTCAGATATATGATTAAATATAGTTTAAAAATCAAGGCTGGGGGGCACCCTGGACGGAATTCCAGCCATGACTAAACACTGAAATGTAAAGCAGACCCTATAACCCTGGAGTACATCTACAATAAACCTCTTTGTACCATGATGAAGCCACTACTGTTACCACTGGGTGGTTGTATACCAAATGAATTCACTACATGGGTTCAGACGTTGCCGTCACCTTGCTGTGAATCTCAGGCCTAGGCCTAATCCGGCTGCTGCTGTTAAACTTTGTAAAGTCAGTGTCGTGTGAATTTGGGGAGATCCTAACTAGCTTCATGGGGGAAATTAGTTTGCAAAAAACAGACACACAAAAGCTTTCAGCAAAACTTCAGAAAACAGTAACTGTATTAATGGCCTGTGAAAGTAAATTGGAGTTTGATTTATCGCCAGCTCTTGCTGTTTAACAAGGTACCACTAACCCAGATGGTCAGGTAATTATTTCCTTTTTGGTAATAAAAAAGAAGTAAAATCATCCCCGGACGGATATTAGATGGTGGCAGTACAGAGTGCGGAGTGATCCCGCGGTCTGATTCTAACCCCTAAACGAGCCCTGGGGTAGAGGCTATATGAGTTTTGCTTCTATTTGCTGAAAGTCAATAAATCAGCAACATGGCTGCAATTATAGTTCCAGGTCAAGGCTAGTGCAGCAAGATGCTTTTGAGGAAAAACACAATGAAGTAATCCGTTCATCTAGGGGCAATGACTGGAAAGGGGGCTAAAGACCAGGTCAGGTGACCAAAAGTGACAGCCCTCCAACCCAGCTAATTAACTTAAAGGGCCTACAGGGTAATGACCCAGGAATAGGATCTATTTGTTCACCATGAAAATATTTCATAAGTATAGTTAGTTAGCTCTTACTTAAATAAATCCCCATAAGAAATTCACATATATTCCAGATGATGAATAGATTTTCTTTGTGTAGGTAAACAGGGTTGTCCCAAACACCCCCAATCAGCATTTACAGTTGGACAGCAATAGACTGCTGTGCCTTTGGTGTCACAATAATATTTATTCAAACCTATTTTAATTTTTATTCGGATCCAATGGTAAGAAATGTGCCATGTCACCAGTGACTGAAGACAATCAGCAGCTCAGCATGATTCCTTGACAGATGTGACACAGCGTCATATAGGAATCTGGGATTGTTTTTGTTATTTTCTCTCGGCCTGGGGAGGTATGTGGACCTGGGCCTAGACAGGGCATGTCTGTATGTTAGAACACTTTCTTTCCAGCCAATCTGGAACAGCACTAGCTTAGCGATGCACCACTTACATACCTGCTCACATTTGGCTTGCTTAAGCTCCTGCGTTTGGTCTGTATACCAAGGTGTGTGTTTTTTGTTTCTAAATCAGTTTCATTTTGTCTGACTTTCTGTACCCAAAACCCTATGTCAGCTTTGCTAACAGCTCAGATACAGTCCCCTAATTCAGTAAGAATGGGATGCAGTGACTGGGCAGCTTTGCATAGTGGCCCATCTGTCAGATGTAGAATTAGCAACTGCAGTCCAAACCGCTGCAGGCATTGGTCTTTGCTCAAGCACCTGCTCGTAAGTGGATCCGTCAGGTCTGAACCCAAAGGGGGTCAGAGGGGCATGGTGTCATGAAGCCAGCACTTCCCAAGCTCAAGGACGGGCCCTCACAGCTTCAGGCCAGAAGCACACTGAGCCCGACCTTCTTCCGGGCAAACACTAATCTGGGAAAGCCCTCAGCGGGGGCTGCCTTGGCCTCAGCATGGTCTGCGCTGCATGATGCACAGCCTTCTGGGAAAGCCCTCAGCGGGGGCTGCCCTGGCCTCAGCATGGTCTGCGCTGCATGATGCACGGCCTTCTGGGAAAGCCCTCAGCGGGGGCTGCCCTGGCATCAGCACAGCCCCAGCTGCATGACGCACAGCCTTCTGGGAATTTTGTGCACAGTGATCCCAAAACTACATTTATAAAAAGTGGACTTGCCACACTGGAAAGGGTGAACAGCAAGTGGGAATTTTTTCTGTTATTGTTGTAATCACGATACCAAGAGACACAGCCCACATCCTCGCATCTTAAATGAAGCTGGATGTCGATGGGGCACTTTATGGACGAAACTCCTCCCCCTCTTCCCCTTCACATTAGGCTAAGATGTTGGGGGTACAAATGACAAAATGCACAAACACAGACCGGCACACCTTCAGCCCCCACCCGCCCCTACAGGCCACCCACAGGCGGCCGAAACACGGCTCACAGAGCGACTTCAGGAAAAAGCAGACTTCTGAAGGTGGCCCTCAAACATCCAGAGGAACCATCACCAGCAGGAGGAAGCTGTGCACGTCCGTCATTGCGGGCTGGGACATTTGTAATAAGCCACTTTGTTCCCTTCCAGCTTTTGGAACAACCTCAGCCACAACAAGACAGAGAAACGGGTCATTATGGGCTGCATTAGCGGGAAATCAGGCTGCGCCATACAGTTACCTCTCTGAGGGCATCTTAAACACATACTTCCCTAACTCACAGTCTTGTTAACACGCCAAAACTCCCCGCTGAACTTGAGTGTTTACTGGTGTTAAGGCCAAGTCATTAAGCAGGTCATTAGGCAACATCTAATTACTGAAAAATAGTAAATCTGAGGATCTGCAGGGGGGGTTATGTAAAGGGGGGCATTTCCAATCTGGATTATAGTCAAACCTCAATGGATGTTAACAAGAGCAGAATACAGATTACAGATTACAGATTACAGATTACAGATTACAGATTACAGATTACAGATTACAGATTACAGATTACAGATTACCCATCATCCTACAGAAAGGAAGGAGCTGCCTGGGTGTGCAGGACGACCCCAAAGTCAGAAGCACTCTGCATGCATTTAGACACCTTTGTCTTCCTCATCATCCCTGAGTCCGCACAGTTCCACCTGTTGACAAGCGTCATGCACGTCGGTGACCGGCAAAGATGACACACCTCCAGATTCCCAGCTCTGCTTCAGCTAGAAGAATATTGAGGATTATACACTCATTTAGTCTAATAAGGGGATGCAGAGATTGGCTAATTCCATGATAGGTTTTATTTTCAGACACATTCAAAAACTTAAAGACCAGTGTCTTTGCTTGTAAATATTGCTGTGTTAATGCTTAAACTTGAAATAATAAATAAATGTGAATAATCAAAAAAAGAATCTGTAATAACTATCCGCTAGGCTATTAAGAGTGATTGCCTCACACGGGCTGTTCTTAATCTGTTTTTCCTTTAAGTCAGGTAAACAAAGGTCATAGCAACCGGCACTGTTTGACAAGGGAAACTGGAGTCACAGAGAGCTCTTGTGCCGCGGGATTTCCTCTGGCTCCTGGGTCGCGGAACAAGCCACTGGCTTCCAAAAGCTGGCAAGAACAGACCAAACAGGCAAAAAAACAAAAAAAAAAAACGGCTTCGGTGCATTACGGAGAACTGCAGGGAAATTGCATGGGAGGTCTTGGCAACGTTCCGTCACACGATCCAAAAGGGGGCCTATTTTTGCCGTCTCCCTCCCCCTCCTATGGAAGCTTTGTTTCTCAGAGCGGCTCAGAGCCCCCCCCCCCCCCACCATGCTGTCTCAGGATGAAATGGTTTTGGAAAAGCGTGCAAGCGGCCGGTGGGTCCCAGCCCCTCCTGAAAGCATCAAAAGGACTCCCATAAATAGGTGCAGGCCATTCAGTCCTTTCACCACATCATCAGAATAAGTCACACGTGGAGTGTCAGGCTACTTCATACATATTTATGTTAGTATTTCACTGGAAAAAGGAGCCGCATGTCAGAGGGAGTCTGAAGACTTTAAAACAATGTATCAGTTTCAGTATATCAAGCTACTCCAACAATTAATTTTTTAATGAAATAACATGCTAATGATATTGTTGCAATATTTTTGTTATGGTGATA
Organism: Cryptomyrus ogoouensis; assembly: GCA_025773925.1. Classification (NCBI taxonomy): domain Eukaryota; kingdom Metazoa; phylum Chordata; class Actinopteri; order Osteoglossiformes; family Mormyridae; genus Cryptomyrus; species Cryptomyrus ogoouensis. Next base: position 3,929,417 of record JAOYFF010000038.1, on the reverse strand, counting down.
AACGGGGTTATAAAGCTCTACACACTTATTTGGTAGAAATATGAAGATGAAAGAGTGAGTGTGCCATTCAGACCCTGATGGGAGCACGTACATTTCATGCACACATGCACAGGCATGATATTAACACGCAACACGTTATAACATGAGCACATTGACAGACGTTTTGTCTATAACTGACGCCAATGGCCATTGTACCAGTGGGCATTAATAAGCAGTTACTTACTAAAATGTAAGGTGAGAGCGCGGAGGCGGGGGGGTCAGATTTTACTGTTCCCTTTAAATTTTGATAGGCTGTAAGGAGCCGACTTCACTGGCCCTTTCAAAGGGATTACGGGCCCCCGCCTGAACATTAAATAGGCATCCCTAAGAGGCCTTCCAATCTATTTGTGCTCTGGGACACAAGCATAAGTGCACAAGCCCCCCTGCTCCTGTGGGGCCTCCTGGGGGGGGGGGGGGGGGGGGGGGGCTTCTTTTTGCTTGTTCATTGGGGGCTTTTTTTCCCAAAACCCCATTGT
>JAOYFF010000038.1:3901395-3915184 GCA_025773925.1 Cryptomyrus ogoouensis | reverse complement strand
ATCCCATGGAATGTTTAGGTAGCTGACAGGCAGGGTGCCCAGCATACCAGGCACTGAACGGGCTCATCCCATGGAATTGCAAGTCATTTACTCTGCATACAAGTGGCGATCTAAAGAACAGGCTGCTATGGTGTAGGGACATGCTACACAAACAGAAACAGGGCAGGAATGCTTGAGACAGGCAGGCAGTTAGGTTGATATGGACGGAACTGGACCAGAACTGTGTGATGGGCCCAGTAAAAGCCTCTAGCTAATACTTTTAAGTAAGAGATTCGTAATTTTGGCCATTAATACAACTAGATATTTTAGCTGACATGGCTTATGTTTCCATGTAAAGATACAATGCAATTTGCAATTTTATTTATTTGTTACATCACAGAACACTGTAAACATCAGTGTAAATTCTAATTAAGCAGGTAGATTCATCCAGAAATCTGACAGGAATCGAGGCCTCAGGAAACTAAGCCCAACCCTAAGCCTAACCCTAACCCAGGGGGACGCACGCCAGCAGTGTTCCTCATGGCGGTCAAGGTACGGAGAGCTGGAGCCTGACTGTGTTTTCTCATGAAGCCTGTGAAGATGGAGAGGTAGTGGGTAGAGAGAGGGGGGCTGGGGCGTGTGCTCACTAAAGAGGAGTCAGGAACTGATGACCTTCTGAGGCTCTGCATATGGAATGGCTTTCAGCTTGAATCGCCCGAGCAGGTGGGGTCATCGAGCTCTGCAGTGAGTTTTATAGTCCATCCCAGAGGGGGGGGGCACAGGAACCACAGAACCGCCTGCCTATGACAGACAACTTCATTTCAGTTTGACTGACACCTGTGTGCAATACTGGGTCAGAGGAAGCTGAACAAGTGAAAACCAGATATATATGTACTATACAGGGACTGACGTGATCCGCAAGTATACATTCACCGTACAAAAGTTAACATGCACAGTAATTTCTTGTCATAATGGCACAAATCCACATAAAATAAGCATGCATGTTCGCTGTTATGTTATTCATATTTAGTGAAGTAGATTGTATTGACTGGAAGGTGAAATTTGGGACATTTCTATTGAACCATTCAGCCAGTGTTTAATCTGCCTTAACAGGCTATACAATATCTGGTGTCTGTGCACATTGCTAAATGTAATAATAAAAAAAAAAAAACACAAAAAATGCCTCAACTGATGTTTATATAAAACTTTTGCTAAGGTAGATGCTGTGGTAAAGAATGCAATTGGGTTAATATTCTAAACAATGCTTCAAAAAGAATAAATTAATAAAACATAATGTTGCATATATGATTATAATTTATGTGATGTAACAAATAATAATGCTAATGCTTTAATGTGGACAACAAGGTCAATGGAAATAGCCTAACTGACAGACAGAAACACCAGACAGCATAAACCAGCTTTCACACACAGCACACTTTCTGAACGCTCAGATTTAATGCTGTCATTCTGAAAACTATTTGTTTCATCAGATGTTAAGTTCAGTTCCTCTCTTGGCACGCAACTGCCCAATTGTGCAAAATGTTTTTCTAATGTTTTTCTAAGAATAACGATAATGTTTTCTACTCCCGACTAATGGCATGAAAAAACTCAAGACCGTAAAAGCTGCTGCTTATGCTCACTGGTAAGTTTCATATTCCAAGGCTTCAGACAGAAGTTGATACTTAGAGCAAGAAATTCTGTCTGGGATCTAATGAGCCGCACTGTCTATGTTGCCGAGGCAACGAGGCACAGTGGAAGCAGCTGATTTCACTTTGGCATCTGAGAGTAATTTGTCCTCCCTGTGATGTCATAGACCCAAGCCTGGGGCTTCTACAGACTGCCTGGCAGATCCAAGCAGCACAGAAACGCCACCATGCCCAGCCGCCATCTGGGGTCTCTTTGCATTTTCATACTGTAAAATTGCACCGCGGGCTGCGGTGCAGCTGCCGGGAGAGGATCAGGCCCAGCTGGAGCGCAGCGCTAACAAAACGGTCCGGCTAAGTGCCCACAAGAAGTGGCCCAAGCCCCATGCCCAGCTGAAGCCTGAATCGCTTCATGGTTCTGCACAGGCGAGACACCGTTCAGTTTCCCTACACATAAACACATAAAATACACCCACTTCCAAAAAAAGCCAGGTAATGGGATATAAGGAGAAGCCCAAGGTCTCACTAAGAGCAGCTCACTTCATCTAACCATGTCTGCAGCACATCCACCTCACAGAGATGTTTTTTCCCTCAACCTCACATGCTCTTCTCCATTAAGCATTTTAAAATGTCAGTCATATAAACACAGTGTCTATTGTTTAGACTGTGTGGTGAGTAGCTTCCAATAAGCATCTAATTAAAAGATTGCAACCATATTACTAAAACATAAAAAATTAGGACCAATAATCTGTTTAAAACAAGCTTAAACATCCTTGGAAAAGCATGGAAAATTAACAGATGTAAGAAGGATCATTAGCCAAACCGCGTGTGACCATAACACTCCCACTCATCTGCCCCTGGTCAGGCCAGTTCATCATCCTTGCTGATTGCTTGTACCTATAGAACATTTCTGCTGTGGAAGAATGATTCCCTTGTTTATTAAATCTGTTTATTATATCTTATGAATAAAACATGGTATGTCTCTAAAACTTAGCTAGAACAGACCTTAGCAGAAGCTGAAGTCCACAACATGTTTAAACCTGGGCTTGAAAACAGCTTAATTCACATTTACATGTGACAGAGCCACTCAGTACTGACCAGTCTTTGCATGGCTCGGTATGGCTTGGCATGGCTCGGTATGGCTCGGTTTGGCTCAGTATGGCTCGGTATGGCTCAGCTGCTATAGTTTCAGACTTAGGCCACATTGCCTCCGCATAAAAGGCTGAAGTCTCATCTGAGGTCACACGTTCTCGACTTGACCTTCTGAACCCTCCCCACTGGAACCCAGAGGACTTGACCCCTGACACTGAGCAGGAATAAGGAACTCAGTAAGGAACTCCATAACTCAGATTGGCCAGGAGAGCTCTGAGATGTGGAAGGTTTGGGGCATTTCCTGTTCGATTTGCCTCAGAAACAAGTGCTTTTCTGGTAAATATTATGGCTATTATGCCATTTATGAAGCTAGTGGAAATAGCTCTCAGTGTATAATACAAGATGAGCTGGGATGCTTTCAGTGAGCCTCATTCTACAGAGTAAATCACATTGTGCAATAAGTTATCGCCATATAGAGAAGCACAATGTTTGTGGAGGAGGTTGAAGTTAAAGGGCCATAAAATTTCCAGATTTGATTCAGTTGAAAACAGCACAGATAATATTTAAAGCGAGAAATAACTTACTTCCAAATAAAATAATGAAATTGTTTTCAGAGATAGAAGGAGGATATAATTTAAGAGGGAAATCGAATTTAAAAATCCATTGTGTTAGAACGACATTAAAAAGTATGTGTGTTTCAATAGCAGGGGTTAAATTATGGAACAGTTTTACAGAAGAATTAAAACGGCGCATAAGTCAGTTTAAAATAAAATATAAAGTACAAATTCTAAATAAATACAAAGATGAAGAAGAGCAGTTTCACTCGGGATGGTAATGGTAATGGTAATGCCAAAGGTCTTGCCAAGGGTCCTGTCTCCACCCGAAGCTTGACAGCAAGTCTGTTGTTGACAGTGAACCATATTCAGCTGACTATGTAAAAGGTGACCCTCACTCATCCCCCAGAAAGGTAAAGATCATTTACACCAACTGGCGTCACTATTCATCGTTCTGGTGACTCTTAAGATCCCTGCAGCTTCACAGCAATTCTCCAGCCTGCCATCCATCTGCTAAATTGATGCTTAAAAGGGATGCTGTCACTTCATTTAATCTTCTTGTAGGAACCATGTGTCACAGTGTGAGACGGACTGTACCATTAGTCTACATTATCCAAAGAAGCCCTATTAGCATGAGCTCCCCTTTGCATTGAGTTTAAATCAAAGCAGGCATTAGGGTCAACTGATGGACTATATGAAGATGGCCCAACAGGAAGTATACATTTTGAAGCCTCAGTGCAACTCAAAGGAAAACCATCCTCTGGTTCACAGAAAACTTTATTTTCATTTTAACAATGATGCCACTTATGCGCTACATGTCAATTCTCAGATGAACAAAAAGCAAAATCAAAGCCGAAGAAACCAGGGAATGTTAGTACTGTAACAAACAGTCAGAGATTACAGGTTGTCTTGACCTTACTGGCTACACTGAACAAGTATGAACAAATCAGGCAAGTTTCATCCAGAGGCATGAATGATGAGCTGCTTAGAGTACGACAGGTTTGGAGAGAGTCTGAGAACGAGGCAGAGGGCTGCTAGTCACCCACTGTGCACAAAACACTTCACTCATCATCCCTCAGTCTCGGCTGCAGAGAACATAAAACAGCACTGTCTGAAGTAACGATGTTGATGGATCACCTGGATACCCCAGCAGGTTTTTGTGCAGACGGACCCCCCCAATCTCTAATGAGTGCAGGTGTTCCTGCCCAACCCTGCTGCAGTAAGGCTCCCCCCACACACCATGCAGCTGGGTCCTCAGCTATGATCCATCCCTGCATCCTGGGCTGTCAGTCAGACAGCCAAACACAATTCTCTCCACCATAAGCCCAAGCAGAGGTGACTATTGGACAAAATGTCAGTTTGATTAATGCCCGACCTCTGGTTCAGGTTTATGATGGTTTCACATCACAGTGCAGGTCATTAGAGCAACATCTGACAAGCAGGATCAATAGCTGCTTGAGGTTTCCCCTATCTCATAGCCAATGGACTTGTGATTTGCCCCATCATGTCGCCAACACACTTGAGGTTTGCTCCATTAGGTTGACAACATTCTTGGGGTTTGCCCCGTCTTGTGGCCAAACAACTTACGGTTTGCCCACTGGAGAGTCAAAACACTTGTTTTTCTGCCCCATCATCTGACCAAAACACAAAACATTTGCTTCATTGTGTAAGTAGCACACTTGAGGATTACATCATTGGGTAGCCAGCAAGCTTGAGGATTACATCATTGGGTAGCCAGCAAGCTTGAGGATTACATCATTGGGTAGCCAGCAAGCTTGAGGATTACATCATTGGGTAGCCAGCAAGCTTGAGGTTTGCCCTATCGTGTAGCTAAATCATAAACAGAATTTGCAAGTTTGGTTCCAGGTACTGTACAAACAAAAAATAAACAACTATGTACATTAAAGAACCAACTAAAGAAATCCAACCAGAATTTTTACTTTACCTAGGAACTGTAGAGTATGATAATTTATCGTTTTGGAGCAAGGAATATAGAAGGATGTAATTAGGGGTAATAACATACTCAGCATCCTAGAATCAAGTTGGGAGCCAGAGATTCATAGAGCCAACAGGGGATCCTCTTCAATTCTCACAGATTATAACCTCTTTCAGAGGCACTGATCTTTTGACATCTACAGGAATCTACAGGAAGCCTGTGTAAGTCGGCCTCTCATGCCCTCGTCTCATGTGGAACATTCCCAAAAGGAACACGCCCAAGTCCAAATACACTTTTATATTACAGGACCACCTTGCTCTTCACAGATCGGATTTCAAACACAGGAGTGAAAGATGTGTTTAAGCACTAATACCACTGGGAAATGCAGCTATCACTGCATGGCCTTAGACGACATTCACAGACTTTAAGACCAAGAATGCAATAAATCTTAGTAATGCACTTGTTCTGTTAAGCCAAAAGAAACCAGTGATTAGTCAGGGACCATAGGACACATATAGATGTTTAATGGTCACAAAGACATCAGTCATCAGTCAAGCTTTCTATAATAAGAATAAAAAGAGTATTATTATTATTACTACTATATTACTTTAACACTGTGGTGTTAATTACAAACAACCAAGAAACGACACCTGCAGATCCAAAAGATCCAAATTCCATGTACTTATTGAGTTACCATGATACTCTTGCATCGTCAAGCGAAAACTCATGATAAACTTTTCCGTGCACCTAAGCCACGCCTCTCCTTCGCTGCTTTTCTGTGCACCAGAAAATCTCCCAGTCATTAGCATTACAATGGCAGTGTGCTGAGCAGGAAAAATAGACAAAAAGCTACAAGGAACATGAGAGGCTCCCAGGGAGATGAACTAGAAGATTAATGTAGGCATTTCAAGTGCCTTTTAATATAAAACAAACAGACGTTAAGCAAGTGAGCCGTGCTTTGGCGTAAATATGTCAACAAGAGGAGGCACTGAGAAAGGACTCTCAATGTGCAGCCTGTCCAAGTGCTGGAGTGCTGCATGTCCTCAGAAAAGCTCGCAGGAGGCGGGGTTCACAGCACAGCTGCCCCCCCTCCTCCCACACACAGTGTAAATGTCACAGAGGCAGCCCGTCTAGTGATGGTGGCCAGGCCAGGGCAGCTCAAAACAAATGGGCACAGGCGTATCCAGGAAAGGGTTCTCACGGCCCACTGCCCTCCCTTATAGCTGAAAGGGGTGTGATTTGACACCAATCCTGTAGGTTCCATATGTGTAATTCTCCATCCATCCTTCCATTTTTTATACCCACTTGTCCTGTGCAAGGTTTGGGGGGGGGGGGGGCTGAGAGAACTGACTGACCTAGATGAACATATAGATGAAATGTTACTAAAGATATTAAAACACTTCTGTTTTGCATATTTTCATATCTTCTGCAGCCAAGTGTCTTCTGAAGACATTTTAGCTGTTGAGTATTTCGGCTTTTAAGGAATGAGGAGCAGATTGGGAGCTCATGGCCTGGAAAGGAAGACAGACGTGAGTTTAGTAGAGAAGATGAGTTGCACTTCTGTATCGCAGGAATCCGCATGAGCCTGTCATTAAGCCCTGGCCCACCCTCACCTGCTCACTGTCATGTTGTGTAAAAGTGATTTACCCCACAGCTACGCCAGTAGACATGTGGACCCCCATCCCAAGAGAGGATCTAAATTTCAGCTGGGGGGAGGTTTATGTGATTCCTCAATTTATGTCAGCCGCAAAGAATCCTAAGTATGCTATGTCCTCCTACGGTCATCGCACTGCATTCTTCAAAGAGATCTCCACTGGGATACTTTCTAAATCACTGAAAAGCATGAGAAATCATTTATTTGTCTTATTCGCTCCAAGCTGATTATCTTAATCCTGCTTAATCGGCCTGTGCACAGCATACATACTGACTTCAGCATGGTGTTAAAAGTCAAAGCTACGCCCTTCCCAAGGAGGGTGTGATGAGAGGCTCCCAGATCAGGGGTTGCTTCACCTCCATCGTGTCTGCGGCGCATCGCATTCATCTGCGGCACTAAACTTTAACATCCCCTAGAGACACCCGCACACTGAAGAATATGTCCTTTATTGCTGGCCAGTATTTTATAAAACAAGCAGCCTTGTTCTAAAGGCAGGTTTCCCACAGCACCTGGTACCCATAACGGCTAGTGGGCCAGGGGCCCAATCCATAATGAACTGTTCCAGTGCCTGAGCAGGCGGTTCTAGCTCATAAACGGCAGCAAGAACCAGAGGGTTCGGGTTGGATTGCTAACACCTGTCACTTACAAAGCAGCAGACAGTTAAAGCAGCACAATTACACTGTGTAACACAGGACTTACAGGAGGCCATTCTGGTGTCTGTCAAGGATTTTTATCTAAGACTGTGTTAAAAAAGAATTCCCTGTACACATCTAAAAAACTGATCAACATATAGTGTCAAACAGTGACTTTTGGGTTGGGATGGCAAACAGATCCAGAAAAAAGTGGGTTTAGTCAGTGAGTGGCAGATTTATTAGGAGAAAGGTTTCTCTGTATTAGGATTTATGAAGTGTGGAGTAGTACATGCAAACAATATAGGTGCTGTTTCTCCAGGGACAACAGAAATCACAAGAAGCATTTCACTGCAAATGTCCCTGGCTGGAATCAGGATCTCCGTGGTACTGGGAAGGGCATTACAAAGGAGCATAGCAAGTTACTACTGGGAGGGGGGCAGGTGAGCTGTATTATGGCCATTGATCATCGTCATCTGACTCTCCCTCCCACAGGAATGCCATACCCACCCATTCACCAGCTAAATCACTGCCTTTCCCACATATCAGCCAATCACTGCATGTCAAATAAGGCATTTAACCTTAATCTGCTAGGCCACTGCATGCGAGGCCCGGTTCTCTTTATCACTGGGCCACAGATAACACAGCACCTCTGATGCTTACACAAACGGTTCTGTTGACCTCGTTCACTGAGGCAGATCTTAGCCTGTCACGCAGTTTCCGCATTTTAAAACAATGGCTTAAACAGGAAAACCACATCGGTCTGGGTGTTTTCCAGATCAGATACTTAATTACCCCCAGAGCCTTTCACGCAAATAATAATGATAATAACCACTGACTAACACTAAGGATTACAATCAAGCCTGTCAGTCACATCCGCTGTTTGCAACAACTTATAAATCCGGAGCACTTTGGCACACTTCCGGTCGGCACATTGCAGTCATGCTTCCTGTGAGTGGGGGGTCTGAGGAAGCATGACGCGGAATGAATCTGCAACATCCCTGATGCTACAGAAGAGCACATGGCAGCCCCTGACCCAGTCTGTTGCATAAACTGGCTTCAGGGACTTTGTTTGTGTGTTTACAAGTGTGAGCTACATTGGCAGTCAAGGACAAATGCTTCCAGTCTCGACTTCAAGTGATTGCAAGACGGAAACATAATCATGATTACATTATGATTAATGATTACAAGATGATTAATAATTACAAGAATGGAAACATAGTAGTGTACTAAAATTTTCACATTTATTTTCACATTTATTGTTATTTACCAGGACCCATGCTCTATTGAGTACTGCTCGATAAAGGCCGGGAGTAATGTACCTCTGAGCACCCACGGACCCATGCTCTATGGAGTACGACCGCTTGATGTGACTCTGTACAGCACTTTGGTCAACCTTGGTTGTTTAAAAGTGCTTTATAAATAAACTTGGATTTGATTTGATTTGATAAAGGCTGGGAGTCATGTACCCAAGTGTCCATGAACAAGTGGGAGCTGTATTTCACTGAGGAAGTTTTACCCACAGTGACACTTCAAGTACAATGGGTAATCAACAATTAACTCCGGTTCTGAACCCCATGATCTCATGGAGGAACTAGACACCTCCATGTGTGCAATCGCTCAAGGTTAAAACGTATATTCAGCTTTCATGCACTTTGTAATTCTTTTTTTATTAAACTGCAAACTAATTTGCATGCTTGTTCTGAAGAGGAAAAATCCAGTACTCAAATCCCTCTCCCTCAGCACAAAACATCAGCCTCAGGAGGTCTACATGAAGGTGTGGAGCACTGAACATGAAACAGAGCTACAAGGGCCAGCATTTACTGCACATTTGGGACTCGTGAGGTTTAGAGACCAAGAGACAGATACTTACCTGAAGTGCCAGCCTCATCGTCACACCAGTTAAGGGCAGGGAGCCCATCTGCAAAGCCAACCAAGGATTGTCTCTAGGTCCCATGTGCTGTTGGTCACAGGGTGGAGAGGTGGTCCTTTTCTGTGATAAGAAGATTTGGACTTGGACTAGCATTGTACACAAAAATGCAGCACAAACCAAGTGGTATATTGCCAGAAAATACTTCACTTCAAGTGGCAGATCCGTGTGGTTTCTGGGAATCCAGAGCCTACATCGATAAAATCAGCAAGCCCTTAACTTCCAACCAGATGCCACAGCAGTGTAACACAATATTGCTTCTCTTGGCACTTGCTATAAGAAATTATAGTTGAACATTGTTCAAAAAAGTTGCCTCATAACTTTAAAAACAGTATATTTTTATTTTAAAATATTTGCTAAGTACACATAAAGAAGAAAAACATGTTATACCCAAAATAAATATCTGTAAATTTAATCCCTTGTAAAGAATGAAAAAAATTCACCATTTCCAGTGCTGTGGATATCATAATATATCAAATAATTAATCATAATTATAATTAAAACAACCCCAAGTCAGCCCTGAAGAGGTGCATTACTATACAAAGATTTTGCAGCATCTGTTTAATTTAAAATCAATCATTATGTAAATATTATTGGTAAGATATGAAAAAGAAACTAAAGGAATTCTGTAAAACCCCAGGTCCCAAATCTGTGCCAACGAAAATGACATTCACGTTCAGCACTACAAAAAAGCCCGGTTCATGCTGTTAAGGGAGAATTTTAACCCTAAATCAAATCAAATCACTTTTATTGTCACGACACTTGTCACCAGTACACTGTACACCAGTACATGTGAGTGAAATGTTTGTGTGCAAAGCTTCGCGAAGCAGCCATAGTACGACATGAATTAACAATGAAAATATAACTATAACATATAAAACATTTGACAAATCTATGTATGTACAAAAGTGTGTGCAGTGGTGCAATAAGACTGTACAGTTAATAATGTGCAGGAGAGCATCGTGTGCAACGTGTGGTAAATGGCTGAGTGTCGGTGCCCATTGTTAGTGGTTAGGGTTCAGCAGTCTGATGGAGATGCAAACGTCACACAAAGCCAGAGCAAGAGATTCAAACCCAGGTCCCAGAGGTATGAGGCAAAAGTGCCAACCACTGTGCCACCACACCAGAAAACACTCAAAACAGAGTAAATATAGTCACAGCTAAAAATGTTGCCGGAGCACTTTATGGTTAGCAAAGGTACGTGGTACTAATGCGTGCTGGAGAACCTATGGTTAGCAAAGGTTAGTGGTACTAATGCGTGCTGGAGAACCTATGGTTAGCAAAGGTACGTGGTACTAATGCGAGCTGGAGAACCTATGGTTAGCAAAGGTTAGTGGTACTAATGCGTGCTGGAGAACCTCTGCACATGACGGAGGCTGACCCATGTTCGAGGGCGTGTTCCCACATTGTGATGTCTTCAAATTCCATTCTCTCCAATCAAGAGATCTGCAAAGAATTATACTGGGAGGGAGAGAGTAAAGCAGTTGGGCTGGAGAGGCTACGGTCTGCATGAACATGGTCCCACAGCCAGGCTCTGTGCCTTAAGGGTTCCCTGCGACTGAACCTGGTACTAGACTCAGCAGACGCCACAGGCTCAGTCACCATATTGCTTTGGTAAGACAGTCACGAGATGTGCAAAGTATTATGGAAGCATTTTCTCAAACTGAGCTGATGTTGTCATGTTATCGAAAGTAACACACGCAAGTACACTGCAATGTGAACCACAGGGCAAGCATAGCAGAGCCAATCAGTAAGAACATGTAGAACATTTACAATACCCAGAATTCCATAGCTCTGGCGGACTGGTACATCAAGCTCTTTCGGGATTTTATATATAAACTCCAAATTGGCCTTTCTGTTTTTTAAAATGATAATATTTGTGTGTGTGTGTATGTGTATGTGTGTGTGTGTGTGTGTACACAATGGAAAATTGCCAAACGATGCATTTCTCAGAACGCAGCCCTGTCGTTAAATGATGTATCACTGTATTGATACTGGTAAGTGAATCAACACTGAAATACATTATTGATGGTAATTGTTAACTGACACTTTGCACTAATCCAGCTTGCAAAATCTCTCATAGGAACACTCCACCTTCGGATACCGGGGGAAACCTGTATGTAAATAATTATATTCACAATGTTTATATAGTCTTTACACACCAAGTAAAATGTGCTTATGTTAGCAAAATCCTAATTTTCGTCATTAAGATGGAGAACGCAACCAGTAACACACATAAAGCACATAAAACTATAAGGAGCTGAATCTTATTGAGTCAAGTCTGCTTCCAGATAAATTCTGTCTAATCCTCAGCCGTGATGTGACAGCATATTTCTGTGTTAAAATGCCTCTTACTCACTTCCCAGTGGATGTAACTAATCCTTGCATGTCTTTTCAGGCGACTTGATATGAAGCCCCCGCATGCCAGCACAGAGGCGCACTGGCTAACCCCCCCATCTACACTGTCTCTCAGCACACCTGCTGCCCTGCTTGGCTCGCATGTTGATTCCTCTCTCCCCTTCCAGGCACCGCCTGATGTTCCTCCGATCACCGTCCTCCTTCGGCTCTTCGCGCTGGTTCACATGCCGCACTCTCAGTCTCTCAGAAACGCTCTGCTGGCAGCTTGGACATCTTCACCCCTGCTCTGACACGTCCACATGCTCATACATACTGCAGTTAAAAAGCAGAGGGAGCTTTGCATGCTGTACTCTGCGGCTCCTCACAGTCCCACACACAGTCACATTGCACAGCTGGCAGGAACCTTCGATCGTTTGGCTTGGTTTCAGTCAACAGAGATTAGGAATTGGACAAGACAAAAAAGCACAAGGTCACTGCGGAACATTATTGTGGATTTGAGTGCAGCTGTGGTCCCTCAGGCCCCATAATGATGGCTTTCCCCTTCTTCCTGGCATGCATTAATTAATCTGAGGAATTACTGATCATCAACCTCCCAGGATGCCGCATTTACTCTCATTTGTAAGCAGCTCGGGCGGCCTGGAGGGCAGCGCTGCTGCGTCGCACCTCCAGGATTGCGCGCCCGAGGGCAGGCCAGGCCCGGAGGGCAGCGCTGCTGCGTCGCACCTCCAGGATTGCGCGCCCGAGGGCAGGCCAGGCCCGGAGGGCAGCGCTGCTGCGTCGCACCTCCAGGATTGCGCGCCCGAGGGCAGGCCAGGCCCGGAGGGTAGCGCTGCTGCGTCGCACCTCCAGGGTTGCGCGCCCGAGGGCAGGTCAGGCCCGGAGGGTAGCGCTGCTGCGTCGCACCTCCAGGATTGCGTGCCCGAGGGCAGGTCAGGCCCGGAGGGCAGCGCTGCTGCTTCGCACCTCCAGGATTGCGCGCCCGAGGGCAGGTCAGGCCCGGAGAACATAGAGTTTGCACATTTAGCATCTGTTCATGCTGGGTTCCGGTGGCTCTCTGCTTTTCCCCACTGAAATGCTGTGCTGTTCAGTCAGGCTGTGGTTCCTCCTTTTTCACCATAGTCCCCTTCAGATAAAAGTGTATTAAAAACATTTGGGGCATTACAGTCACCCTGTAGGAGGCTGTCGTGTTCTTTCTAAGACTGGATATTTTTATTAAGCAGTACCTTAAAACCAAGAGTTTGTGGAGTGGTGATGCCTTCCCAGCCTTTTACCTGATCCGTAAGTGAGGCTCTGCGCCAAGAGCCACAGGTATCACTGCAGAAGACAGCGGCTCGGGGACAGAGTCAATCTACCGGAGACTATGGCGAAGCTGCTTGGTGATGCTCATGTGATAAGTCTGGGGAGGGAGCATCAAGCGGCTGCCAATCCCCCCAAAATAAGCATGTGTGGAGGGAGTTATGGAGGTACATAAAAGCACACAGCAGCATGTAGTGTCAGCAGCAGCAGAGTTATTTAAGTTAAATTAAAACAGGACACAGCAGGCTAGTCTAAAACAGCAGATCTTCAGTGAAGCCCATCCAAGCCTCACCTGCACTCAGTATGTCTTTAGACAAATGCAAATATGGCCTTAACCCCAAAGTAATGCACCTTCCATAATTTCCAGATCATTTCCATTAGTTCTCTTTCTTTGCCGAAACAATTTGTTATGGAGGCAAATGATAGAAAATTAAGCCAGACTGAAATGTGCATTTTGTGCACCACTGGCATCAGAATGGAAATCAGCTGTCACATTCATAGTCTTTCCATTATTAATCAGAACCAAAGAAAACTATCGAGAATGCTAATATCTGTACCCATAAATATACAGGCCTAGATATGCATTAGTGTTACTGTGAACGGCAACGCAGCTTCCACCAAGAAGTTCGTTCGGAAACAATAAGCATATTTACTAGATGCTGGGGGAGAATCAACCTTGAAAAATAAGCCTTGATTAATGATTATGCAAGGCTTCCCT
>JAOYFF010000038.1:3887034-3901295 GCA_025773925.1 Cryptomyrus ogoouensis | reverse complement strand
GCACTAAGACTTCATAGTATGCACTAAGACTTCATAGAATGCACTAAGACTTCATAGTATGCACTAAGACTTCATAGAATGCACTAAGACTTCATAGTATGCACTAAGACTTCATAGTATGCACTAAGACTTCATAGTATGCACTAAGACTTCATAGTATGCACTGTCATGCAAAAAGAGCTGCTACGAGTCCCGGGATGGCAGTCTGGCAAAAGGGCCGCGTGCTTTACAAGGCGTCCCACGATGATCGCATCCCCAAATAGGGTAAACCACTTTTTCAAGCCTCCCCACAGTTAATAGCAAAAACAGCAATTAAGAAAAGGGGGGCAGTCTGGTGAAAAACTGCATTAAACTGCATTAAACTGCATTAAACTGCATTAAACTGCATTAAACTGCATTCTGTAAAGAGGCGGCTTTTACTACATGCCTGAAGCAACACAACTGACACAATGAAAGAGTTAAAACCAAAAAGGACTTTTTTTAAAGAACAAAATGCCATTCAATTAATTAGGAAACATAAGCCAGACAAAAATGAGAAGGAAAACATTCAGTGCCTCAGATTTATGTACTCAGCTGTTGTCTGAACGTTAACCTTGCAGTCCAGAATTCACTCTGTAAAGCAGGGTGTCAAAATCCAGTCCCGGGGGGCCGGAGCCCTGTGTAGCTTAGTTCTTTCCCTGATCCACCATAAAAGATTCAGCTGAAGAGCTGTGTGGTAATTAGCACAAGGACCTTAAATGAGGGGAAACCCAAAAATGTGCAGGGCTCCGGCCCCCCAGGAGTGGAGTTTGACACCCATGCTGTAAAGCATGCTGGGACAGAGGGGGGGTGTTACCATCTGTCCTGGTCAAATTGCTCATGTACCAGGAGGACGCCGATCACCCGTAAACAAGAAAAACATCAGTAAAATGAGGGGGGGGCTTACCTGACCACTAAAATAACACGTAATGCTACCTTAGGAGAATTATTATTGACAGTAACAAATCTGAGTCTGTTGTCTAAGTAACACATATAGAATAAGATCATGAAACCCAAGAAATCAGTTTCTCTCAAACAAAAGACAGGAAAAAAGTGCTGGAAGAGATGCGGCGTAAAGCTTATGGCTCTTGCTCACATGTCAGCACGACTGTCCCATCTGCCATGGTGTGTTTCCCTGGCTGGCGCCACCGAGCCTGGCTGGGCTCCTCACTGCCCATGAACTGGGCCACAGGTCACGAGCTGCACAGAAACCGCACTGAAGCAAACGATGCACTGCTTCAGAAATCTGGAGTGGAGAAGATAGAGGCTGGCAACTCCACAGTCTTATTTTCCATAAAACAGCGAGAGTGTGTGTGTGTGTGTAGGGTGGGGGATGCGGGGGTGTGTGTGTGTGTGTCTGTAGGGTGGGGGATGCAGGGGCGTGTGTGTGTGTGTGTGTGAAGACTCCTGTTCTACAGAACATGATGATGTCATTCCTCCCGTCATTCCTCCTCTGCACCGCCATTAGCTGTAAACCTGCTAGCCGCACTTTACTCAAAAAAAGACAGAAAAGACAGATGGAAGGACAGAACATTAGCTCAACTTCGTAACTTCATGCGACATGTATAGTTTCAGCAAATAAACATTTGAAAATATGGTTTCAATACCCAAGTTGAGGGTTTCAATCACAGTCAGTCATTATCTCAATGGACATTGAACATCAATCATTATGACCACTGGAAATTAACTGTGATTTGTGACTTTTTTAGCTGTCAGTGAAAGAACAGTAAATCATAGACTTTCCGGCCTGCTCGCCCCTCTGCCTGTGACGCCTTTCCGACCTGCTCGCCCCTCTGCCTGTGACGCCCTTCCGGCCTGCTCGCCCCTCTGCCTGTGACGCCCCTCTGCCTGTGACGCCCTTCCGACCTGCTCGCCCCTCTGCCTGTGACGCCCTTCCGACCTGCTCGCCCCTCTGCCTGTGACGCCCTTCCGGCCTGCTCGCCCCTCTGCCTGTGACGCCCCTCTGCCTGTGACGCCCTTCCGGCCTGTTCAATGACGTGCCAATGACGTCTCTCCTGTATGCCCTGCTGCTGTACCACTGTTCATCCTGCCTTCAGAAGCAGCACCAGCATCTGCCTGCCATTATCTTCCTGCGCCCCCCCCTTTAAGACACAAATGTTAGAATTTGGACAGTGTGAAATGGGACTTTGCCATCTTGCTCATCTGACTTCCTCTGCGGGCCCCTGAAGGATGGGCCCCCCCTTTGAGGCCATTTCCTCCCAAGGTTTCTTCCTTCTAAAGACTTTTCCTTGCCACTGGAGGCTTCAGGCAGGGATAATGCAAAGCACTTTGAGACAATGTAATTTTGTGAAAATGCGCTATACAAATAAAATTGAATTGAATTGAACAACCTGGATGGGATGTCATTTCATTATAGGGCACACATACTCACACACTATTAACAACATCAATTCACCTAAACCACATGTTTTTAGGCTGCAGGAGGAAACCAGGGCAACAGGAATGTTCTCATCGGGGTATACAATATAAAACATCCAAATGCACGTCTCCTGCAGTGGTCGCCATTTTTCATTTTCCCACTTAAAAGAATCCTCCGCCTGTTCTCTCAGTACTTCTGCTCTTTAAACACTGTACTTAAGTTTTAAGCAACGCTGTGGGAATGGAGTGAACACTATTCATTAGCCAGAGAGTGCCTGCTTTGGCAAATGGGCCATATGGCCAATAGATCACAATGTCCTTCTCTGTTCATGCTCACATTTAAACACACCGTATATACATGTGTTTTATCAGCCAGTAACTAATCCAATGGGCAGTCCATCACATATATAATAGAAATAATCTTTGTCAAGCCCAGGGATTGGGGTTTATAGTCTCTCAAATATGATTAATCACATGGGCTTTTTCTTGTGTGGGTCACTGATTGCAGTGGTGGAATAGTAGGTAAAACAATAGCATTCATTCATAGCTAATGCTGACTTGTGTGGTCTGTTGTGTTGGTGAAATGAACAATGGACGGATCTCTCAGGCATTAACAATGAGCAGCCCAGGAGTTTACGGGTCGTAAGTAATGGCCACGTCTGTGTTGCAGGAAACATAGGAAGAAAAATGCTATAACACAGCACAGAGGGGTTTGTGATTAATGTCCTTATTTCATGGTTTATTTGGAGTCATTTTGGGTGTGATGACACACAGCCCTCTTAGACTTATCAAGTATGCAACCCACTGGTTTACATGTAATCATGCTACATATATAAGATCATCCCATTTTTTACCAAATATCTCTGAGTTTGTCTGTTACATCCAGTAGTTCCTGGATACTCTTGTTTCCCAAATTTCCAGCAAACACTGCACCTCTGCCATAGACCAAAGTGATCTCTTGTTAAATGTTTGTTGCTACCTCATCTGTGCAGCTAATCCCAATCTGTTCCTTCCAGGCCCAGCTAATGTAGTGTACATGTGCACATGTGTGTGGCAGTCGCATCATTGACGGCGTGTTTGTGTTCCGTGCTCAGGCACAGCTAGTTTTCACACTGAATGTGCACCATGCCCCATCATACCTCATCCAGTGGCCAAGGGCACAGTTCAGTGCACTGTGGCCAAGCACGGTGCTGAGCGATCACACTAGTCAAACAAACTAGACTTTGGGGGTCAAACGTGGGGTGGGTCACTCATTATTTATCCCCTACATCCATCAAGTTTTAATTGAATGCCAAGGGGGTGCTTACAAGCTCTGACGCCACACAGCCTCGCCTCAGGCCCTCTCCACCACCGCATGGATCTCACAGAAGCTGACAGAGCTCCTTTGTGTTGACATAGAGAACAGAAGACGACGTGTTACCGCTTCAGCACTGTAGGCTGCAGTACATCTCCAGAAGCTTCCGCATCTGCATTCTTCATTAAGCATCATGCTGCTCATGGCTAAAATAAAATCTTGTGATAGGTCACTGCAGCAATAAAGTGAGAGAACTAAACAAAAAAATTAACAAAATCATGAAGACTCACAAGTTTCTCATTTGCTAATAGTTATTCATGAGGAACACCTGCACAATGTTTCAGAAAGGAAGTGCACCGTAGCACAGAAAACGTAACGTACATCAATGGGCCTCCATGAAGTAAAGGGCATCCAAGAGGTAAAGGGCCTCCAAGAAGTAAATGACCTCCAAGAGGTAATGGGCCTCCAAGAGGTAATGGGCCTCCAAGAAGTAATAGGCCTCTAAGAAGTAATGGGCCTCCAAGAAGTAAAGAGGTAAAGGGCTTCCAGGAAGTAAAAGGCCTTCAAGAGGTAATGGGCCTCCAAGAAGTAATGCGGTAAAGGGCTTCCAGGAAGTAATGGGCCTCCAAGGAGTAATGGGCCTCCAAGAGGTAAAGGGCCTCCAAGGAGTAATGTGCCTCTAAGAAGTAATGGGCCTCCAAGGAGTAATGGGCCTCCAAGATGTAATGGGCCTCCAAGATGTAATAGGCCTCCAAGAAGTAAAAGGCCTCCAAGAAGTAAAAGGCCTCCAAGAAGTAAAAGGCCTCCAAGATATAATGGGCCTCCAAGAAGTAAAGAGGTAGAGGGCTTCCAGGAAGTAAATGACCTCCAAGAGGTAATGGGCCTCCACGAAGTAAAGGGCCTCCAAGAAGTAAAGGGTCTCCAAGAGGTAATGGGCCTCCAAGAAGTAAAGGGCCTCCAAGAAGTAAAGGGCCTCCGAAATATTGGCCCACAAATCATGGTGCCTCATCTTGCACTTGGCAACTGGGGGCAGCTTGTCAGCAGCACAACACCAGATGATAAAATAAAGCAGCTTTCAGATACTTATTTTAAACCAATGTAATGTTTGTCATAAGAGGTTATTTCCACAGAGAACAAAGAGCAGTGTCTTCAAGCTGAAATGGCCGTTTACCTAAAATACAGGTGTCCATCTGTTCAAAGCATGCCCACTAGGAGGAGGAGACCATCATCCCTCTTCTCCGACGTTCAGACTGTTACCTATCTGATCATTTTCATTCATGTGCTGTGAACTTCATCAAGGAATGGATCACCCACAATCACCTACCCATCAGAAGCCAAATCCAAAAACAGGAACTAGCCTAACACAAACCCATCACAGCTTGCAGGGCTGAATGGGCCCTGAACTCCTACCCCCTACCTCACATAAGACACACTGGGCCAGTCTCCAGACCAGTTTTGAGCATATCTGATGGAAATGCAGTCTTGTCTTTATCAAGGTTCCACTTCTACATAAAAATGTTTGACTTGTGCCCAAAAGTCAAGCAATGTTTTGAACAAAATACTTTTGGTTATTAAGTTATGAAGCCAAAAATAATCTTACAACAGATTAGTTCTAATATCAAATTACAATGTCATGTGGCAATGGGAATGCCTCAGTTTGCTGAAGTGTGATGGCAAGGCAGACGCTCTATGTAAAAATGTGCAGTAAAACCAAACATGCATCTGAATGCCTTCAAGCAGGAGAATTTGAAAAGTCACCAACACAAGGTCACCTTCCTTTGCTAGGAAAGGTTAGGGTCATAGTCAGGTTTAGGTATTGCAACATCAGGCAAGATTTCCCACATTCATAACTCATATAAAACTCCATAAATGAATATACTCAATAGACAAGGTGTGTGTGGGTCTAGTTACAGCTCATTCCACCCAACATTCTAGATCATACTATTGCAACAGGAGCTCAACTTTAATCATGAATGAAATATGCAAAACAAAAAATAAAGCTTGAGACAGCAAGCAGCAAGTCACACTGGGGACTACTGAGAACATTTCTTTATGCCTGGCCATCTGCATTGCTTAGCTACGGGGGCCACGTCACCGCAAAGCCACCAGGGGCACAATTAGCTTTGGCATGGCACAGAGAGAGCACTGCAGAAATTCCCTGAGATCAGCCTCTCACCACAGCCGGCTTGTACATCAACGCAACTTTGTGCCAAGATGCCGGGAACCTACGTGTAATTAGCCAATGGCCTTTCGGAATCAATGCTTTAGAGGATAAAATCAGTATATTTTAACAAGGTTGGTGACCTGACTGGGAGAGTTACAACTTACAAGGCCTGATGTGAGCACTAAACAACTACTAAGAAGGACTAGGAGTTCATTCCTCCCAAGATAGTCGATGGAGTCAAAGGTGCCACCTGGACTAAAAGGAGTGTGAAAAATGAGAAAGATAATACTGAGGAACCATGGCTTTTACATTATTGTGGTTCAACCATTACATCAAACTGAAAGAAATGAGTGAGATGTTTAACATCCACCAGAATGGAGCCCTTCATACCCTGGCTGGGAGGCCATCACAGCAGCTTGGGATGCTGCGCCTCTACTGTCGCCAGTATGCATCCTGGGCTCGGCAGGGTGACTGTAGCATTGGACCCCTGAGCCAAACTCTTAGGCCTCAGTTGCTCCAGGGACTGCATTCTGAATTGTATGTCACACTGGGCAAAATCATCCCTTAAATGAATCAGCGTGGAAAAATAAAAAGTAATTGAGGCAGAAAATGAGACAAAATATGTCTCAACAGGGCATTTTCCCCCCTATACCTGGTAAAAAGCCGTGTTTAGGCAACATAAAAATATTAACATTATTTAAAAACCCATGTATGCATTTTTATACCACGTCAACATGGTACGAGTTAAAAAAAGGTCTTTTAGTTCTAAGATACATTAATACTTTTCCATTAAAGGACAAAGGGTTCAGTCTGCAATGCATCATACTGGTTGCTGTATCATGTCTCTTATTGTGTTTTCTTATTAGCTTAAGATAACATTTCAGCTTTTAATAATAACCACTGAAACCAAAAACGGGGAAAATTTCAACAGAGGTTCATTCTTTTGTTTGATATTCTGTATTAAATGTCTGACTTAAGTGAAGCGAAAGGTAACAAACAATCTGTGTAAATTTATCAGTAAATTGTGAAAGCTAGTGCTAAAAGACGAATTATTCATGTGTGCCATTGAAACTACCCTGATATGACATGTGTGACATGTACCTTTCAAAAGTCACAAAAGTAAGAATGCAATAAAGTTAACCTGAAGTGAACCCAACATGTTACAGAATGTGTAAGGCTGAAATACCAGATGCAATAAAAAGTGTGTATCTGTGTGTGTGTGTGTGTGTGCGGGTTTACCTATCCTTAATGTCCCCATAACGTGATAAATATCCATTTTTTTTTCCCTTATGGGGACCAGTCTCTCTATTTTATAAAAATCAGTGACTGCTATGAAAAAACTAAAAATGCAAAAACTCATATTTTGTTAGGTTACTTATGGTTATGGTTAGGGCAGGGTGGGGGTTAGGGTTGTCATAGTTAGCGTTAGCATTTTTCCCATTGAAATGAATGAGCGGTCCCCATAAGGATATGTATACCCTACACGTACGTGCGTGTGTGTGTGTGTGTGTGACAGCGTTATACATTTGCTGTGATCTGGTAGACAATACTAAAAGAAAAATTTTTTTATATATAATAAAGGAATATTAACTAGAGTATGTAAACCATGGGTAAGAAACCCTGATTCCGGAGTGCCGGCATCCAGCAGGATTTCTGTCCTGCCTGATGAGTTCGGATCTGCCTGAGATATCAGGTGTGTCTCATCAGAGACCAGGTAGGATAGAAAATCACCAGCACTCCAGGATCAGCGTTGCCTACCCCTGGTATAAGGACTTAATGAAGTCCAATTATCAGACGGTACAAAGGGAAGACATGAGTGCATTTGTGTTTGGTGTTCTGAGACACCACAGCACACTTTGCATACAGTCATGTGCTACCTGTGAAAATGATAGTCCACTAATGAGTACAAGCTGATAGATAAATCTAGTTATGGATCATGGAAAGTATCAGACAGTACAAGAATAAAGACCTGTGTTTGTTTGTTTGTGTGTGTGTGTGTGTGTGTGTGTGTGTGTGTGTGTGAGTGAGAGAGAGAGAGATAGTGATCAGATTATCTGAGATCAGATAATGAATGAAGATGTTTGTCATGTCAATGAATGAATGAAGTCCATTTAAACTAGGGCACCTAAAATCCAGCAAGTAATCCAGCTTTGTGATACATGCCCCTGTTCTCCACTTAGTTGGAATTTATCTTTGTTCACTTACATTTAGCTCAGATTACATCAAATCCGACAAGTAATCGACCAATCATGTCTTGTGTTTACACACAGTCAGCCAGCAGTGTGCCAGATTGACTGTTGCAGACACGCTCACATAAGACAGGAACAAATATGTATGATTTTAGGGTTTACAAACATTTTTCACAATTGAACTTTATTCAGTTTACCTGTGGAAAAAAATGTTAGTGGATTTACAGTTAGTGGAACTACGTACCTTTAGTGGAAGCTAATTGATTCACTAATGGTTTTCAAAGTTAGCGGAAACGGTAATCCGCTAATGAAAAACTTGGATTAGTGGAACCCACTTTTAATGTTGTCATGCAATGAACACAGAACAACTTAGTTCACTTTTCCTGAATAGATGGAACAAAATAAACTTCCTTTGAACTGATTCTTGGAAATTTAGTACAGAAGTCAGGAAGAAGTCATGAAGAAGTCATGAAAAAGTCATGGAATTTTGTTGGTCAGAAAGTGTGTGAACCCTGTTAAATGTAAATTAATACAAGCTAAAGGCTTCTATCAGAAACTTTCTTGACATTTGATTTCTACTACATTATATGTCATGTGGCTCTATATATTTTTACATATAATACAAGGGATTTCTGAAAAATTTGCAGGACCACTGGGAGAGGAAGCAGATTGGTACCAATTGTCCGGAGCTCCAACCTGCATCAGCAGGCAGCTATAAAGGGTAGCTCCTTTGTGCTGGTACTGAAAACAGGTTCCGTTCTGACCCATTTACGGAACACATAGCGCATTACAAACTCATTGGTGGTCCATAAACAGTCCTGTTTTTATCTAAACTTGCAGAGCACGAAGAACTCCAGACGCCCAAACCACATAACAGCAGCCTGATTCATGTGAAAATGCCTGATGCTTCAGAGTGGTGCTAAATCGAATCGCAAGACTGTGGGAAAGTGTTATAAATCATAAGCCATGGAATTCTATACCTTCAGTTTGTTAATTGCAAGAATAAACCTTTATGATGGCCATGTCCAGCCCTCTGCGCTGGTGTAAACCCTCCTGTTAGGGTATATTAAGACTTATGGCCTGCATGTCTGCATACATACCAAATCTCCTTGTCCAACTCAGCCGTGTTCAGGACGAACATGTGGTGTTGCTGCCTGCAGAACCTGAATACAACGAAAGTGGGTATGGAAACAGTGTGGGGTTAGGGTTAAAACCATGGGAACAATGGAAGAGGCCTGCTGTCTGCCATGAGGCCTGGGGAGGCCCAAGGTGACAAAGGAGCCATCTAAAGTCTGCTCAGTTACATCCAGCAATGTCCTACGGGATGAGACAACAGATAAATGGTTATTAGGCTGGTAATAAATGTTTCATTTATGGTCTCAGTGCATCTTTGGAAAAATCACACCAATGTGTATTTGATAGGTTCATCCCAAATGACAAAATTGAATCAAAAGCTATAAATGCCAACAGAGAAACATGCAAATCTAGAATTATTTATGAGCTAGAATGATTAGTCATTTAACAAGGCTAGACAACTAATTCACTTAGGAGCCATTTGGTCTATTAAAATTCAAGATCTATGTTTGCCAGTCATAGTAACATCATCAATTTGGGATTACAAGTTTTATAATAATACACTGAAGAGCAAAGGGAACTTTTTCATAAATTAAAAGTCAAAATTACATTAATAAATAAAATTAAAAATGGGTTCTATTCATGGAATTCATTGCAACATTATTATGTACGATTGTATGTAATTGAGCTACTTGATGCCTAAATTCATTAATTCATTCATTCATTCATTCATTCATTCTTTCTATCTGCTATATGTTGTGTATCAAACTTCAAACTGAATGAAATGGCTACTTCATGGGGTTGAAGTCTTAGGATTTTACAGGCTTAGACATGTTGACCAGAACACATATTAGCTAGCAGCTAACATTATGGTAGATAAATAGGGATTACTGAGCATTCGGCTGCTTTGAGGACCATCTTTACTGTTGTGCTGTCAGCAGTTTAAAAACTGGGTTGCCACGAGAAACTTAATATATGTAATCAACAGGATATCTACCGGTTTTCAGGGATGTGATGGAATACATTTCAGAGCCTCTAAAATATGAACATCTTTGTAGTCTGTCCTATAAAGACTAAAGCCATACTCCCAATGGCTCATTCGATGCTGATGCAGGGGCTTATCACCAGCCAGCACCTAGAGAGGAAAACACAATGACGAGGAAATCAGAGGCAATGAAGGTACAGAGCAGAAAGAAATGAGCCCAAACCGCCTGCAGCCCCACGAAAGGTCGCGACTGAAGCTCCCTCAGGAGAAGCTGAGGGGCGTACTGGTAAGGCCTCCTGAATGTATGGGCTGATGACGACTTCATGGCTTGTTTTCTCTTTCATATCTCTCCCCCTCAGTGCCTCACAGGGCTGCCTGGATGACACACATCATGCCGGTGCATCAGGTCACAGTGCACCTCCAGAGCATAAGCAAGTAACCGTCTCCTTTTCACAGAGGATTCTGTGTCCATCAGAAGCATTAAGCTGCTTTGGCACTGGAGTGGGGGAACACCAGGCGCCGCTCTCTGCTCTAAATGTTTATATTCCTGCCGGACTATTTCCCATTATGTTCTGTGAGACAACATTTCCATAACACAAACAGGACCCCTGTGTACCCGTGTAACCATATCTGGGGCTGGTAGGGGGCCGGGAGGCTAGCATGGCTAATGCAGTTAACGCAGCTGATGCAGCAATTGGCAGGTGTGATTCTGTGAATGCATGAAAAAAAAATCCAGGAAGGAAGAACATTGACACAGACAGAACTTCATCTGATCATCAGTGTTTGTCTTTGATGTGTTTGAAGACCATAAAGAAAATGTCCCTGGAGCTGCTCTGCTCTCGACCGCCAGGCCTTTGTCTGTCCTCTGAATGGTGTGTGACTGTCGCTCTATGAAAGCTCCTCCCTACTGGCCTTGGCAAATAAAGGAAATTTCCTTTATAATAAATTATAGCTATTTTAGCTTGCGTGTTTATTATTGAGTAAATTCATCAGTGCCCAGATCAACATGAAAAACACGTCCGTCGTCTTTAGCTCACTAGCGCCACCCGCCTCTACTCGCCAAAACGACACACTTTCGGTGGGGATTAATCGTCTTACAGCAATAAAGCCCACAGATTTGGTGCATGAGGAGATGTTTTATGCTCTGGCTCAGCTTGTCATGACGTTTCCCAAAAGCCTTGTAGGGAATCTCAAAAAAAGGGGTGAGATCATTGTCTCACCTTAAAAAAAACACCCCACCAGATTAAGACACATCCTGACCCTCAGCGGAACCGCACCTCCGACTAACAGCTAATGCCTGCCCCAAAAGCGAGGCTTCGGATCATAGGAAGGCAGATCCATTTCGGTCTGTGCATTGGTCTGTCATCTGCTTTTCTAACTAAAAGTTCCCTATTTGTCAAGCGGTAAATCAAGATAAAACACAAGTCCAGGTTTGGCTTTTCTTACACTGCCTTAGTGCATCATGGAAGAGTTTTGACTACTTTGTGATTCAAAGTTGGTTGTGTTGAGGCCACTCCCTTTCTCCTCTAAACTATCAATAATCTCTTTTGTTGAATAGGGCCATCTTGACCTTGTCCTAATTCAGCCTTTCAGTTTATCCCAAGGATGGTTTGAGCTCTCATCCACCCACATTATTCCTTGAAACCCAAAATATTTGTGAATGACTTTGGCCCAGTCATTCTCCTGCAGCCAGGACATCAGACCTCATTCTCTAGTGTGACAGTGTACAAATCTAAGCTCTTTGTTTTACCCTGTTGGCTTTGTTTTTGCTGTTCAGTAATATCCCTTAGCATTAGCTCAGCTGCGGCTTATGTGACACTTATATGTTACTATAATGTTACTAAACAGCTCCCCACCCCCAACCCCACGCCCCACGCCCTGCCGGGCAGCAGTCTGGGCCGTAAGGAACACACATGACCTAATATGTCAAATACCTGCATTTTTATTTTTTGCTTAATAAAATATGAAGCACAAAGCTGTTTGGGTTGCGTGTGTCTCAGTTTTTAGGATTACCTCAATTCTCTGGCATTTTTCAGAAAAGTTTAACTGGCTCTAGTTGTGTTTTATTATTTTTTATAGGATCCTTGATTTCATTAGGACCACAAATGTGGCAGGCAGTGACTTTGGAGGGAACTGAAACGTAGTGGTGGCATGGATATATCTTATGTGAGGTGTCGAGTGTCTTAAAATAATTAAGGGTACAAACACAGCACTGACTTTTACACCCTCAGTGGGTCCTCAGCACTGTAGGTTTGTCAGAATCCAGAAACAGGCATAAATTTATCATACTCAACGCTGAATTCTCCAGATGGCTATAAAGACAATTTATGATGCGGATGGAATTTGCGGAATGAGCAGTAGCTCCTGACGGCCCTGTTCACACTTTGACTCAAGTGGACCCTGGAAAAGGGAGATTAACACCCTGTGCAACAAATCAGAAACGCGTCCAAAATAGGAGCAGGCAGGCAGGTTTCCTGGAGATCCGCGGGTACCGCTACATGTCACCTGCGTCATAAGACACATCTTTTTCCAAGCATTCTCAGCAGCCTTGAAATGACTTGCAGATAAGCTTCTGGTGGGAATGTTTTAGTGGGACGCAGAGCACAAGCATGGGCTGGCTGGCACAGAAATACCAGTGTCACAAAAACACCTCACACCTAACCACTGCTAAACGCAGATATCCCCAGCAGATACAATTCTGAGAAGGTTCACTGGCCAACTTCAGAGGTTATCCAGTGACTTGCCCCCAGATCTGGCAAATTGCGCAGGAAGCTGTTGTCCAGGTCATTGTTAGGTCAATTCTGCTCACAATCAGAAGAGCAGTTCTAGCCATGTTTGGCAGTTCAGACGCCGGACAGGTGTCCTGCACACTCATCCCACCAAATAAACCCATCAGGCAGCTCCCTGGATATTTAGCCCCAGTCATTGCAGCATCACGGTCTCACTCTCCTAGTTGACAAATTAATCTTCAGCTGTTCAACAGCATCATAAAGGGAAAAGGAAATCACTCAGCAGAGAGCAGCTAACAAACGAGGGGAAGGTCACACATAAGAGGGTCGCCTCTCTCGGCAACTGAACCGCCTTCTGGAAGGACGATTGATTCAGAATAACATGGTATCCCGTGTTAAGTCATACTTAAAGCAGAGCATGTGCTGATGAACAGCAAGCAGGGCTAGATGTGTTCCACAAGACTTTCTATTACATATACAGTCAGCCCTTCCTCATGGGGGGGGGGGCGATCTGGAAAAACGAACTGAACCAAAAAGATACAAGAAACACAAGATGCGAAGATCACGTGAGATATCACGCAAGAGGTTGCCGTAAACACACTTGGCATCCGCCACATCCTTACATATCCTTCATGCATTTATGAGTCACTAAACTTTTTGTGTGTCATCTGCCACTTTTGCAGTCTGCAATATATCGAACCCAAGATGGGAAGTTGCGATGCAGGAAGATCAACTGTACTGGCTTCATGACATAAATGAAACCTCCATACTCATTCTTCTCCACACGCGACAGGGACTAACAAAGGTGTTCAAGGAGAAGGCCGGGAAGATCCTGTGAATGGTGAAGGATTAACAACAGCTTCAGCAATTGCTCAGCCATCTTAGATCACCTCAGGCGACCATTTCCATTCATCCTGCTTTACACACGCAAAGATGGAAGGCCAGCATCTCATCTGTTAGCAATGGCGAGGGTCCGTGACAAATCCCCCTCACTCAACAATGATTCACCCCCAAAAAAACCCTGCCATGGGATGGGTACTCTAGTGCCGCTTCACATAGCAGTGCGGCCTCCCAATTCACTGTAAGTACATCCATCTTGGCAGCTGTATCTAGAACCCAGTGGATGAGTTCTATCACTGTAGCACAGTAACCCACCAGTATGAGGCTGGTATCTCGAGTGACACCCCACATGTTTACTATACCCATCCTCAAATCCACCTGCATCCCATCAGCTTTTACAGACCCTAACAGAGAATATAACACAGGCGATATGCATGCAAACAGCTGCCAAACGCAAGTGCGCATCACCCGAGCCCTGCTAACAGACCCACAAAACTACTTTAATCATAAATATGGCATCAAAGCTTCGCTACCAATCAGAACGTCTTTATTTGGTGTACAGTAAAGTGCAATGGTGCAATAACTTATT